>VDCT01000390.1:0-77953 GCA_009763385.1 Coix lacryma-jobi var. lacryma-jobi
TCTTCTAACTCTTGTGGTGCCGTGGCTTCATCCTTCATGATGCCCTCCTCAATTCTTGGCAGTTGGTTCTCCCTTCGATGTCTTCTCTTGGTTCTCTGTGGCTGCTCATAAGTGATGTAGATGTTGAAGATGCAGCGAAAGATCCAAAAGTTGACTTCTCCAGGTCCGGCAAAGATGATAATATTGATGGTGTTCAAGAACGATCTTCCAAGAATGAGTGGTGGATCATATTCTTCTTCTTGACTGGGATAGCATCTAGTGGTTTGTACTGATCAAAGTGATAGGTAGGAGATCAATATTTCTTGAAGCTGGTTTTCTCCTTCCCCCCTTTGATTGTGAAACACATCTAGACAATGGAATTCTCTCCCAGGCTGGCTTGTGATATAGATGGATTCCCAAACAACATGTTCATGTGTTGGATTTGTAGATCTTGCTATTGTTGTAGTGGTACCATCTTGTCTCCAAAGCTAGCTCTTGATTAGAAAAGAGGATAACTTCCCACTTCTTGTCTTGATGTCTTGGACAATGATGATTGCAAGCATATGTTGTCTCGTACGAGGTAAGTTACATCCTGTTTGTCATCAGTGCCCAAGCAAGACTCAAAGCTAGGCTAGCACCATTTGTGACCTGAGAGTAGGTTTGTGTGTCTATGGTTTGAGTTTTGGATCTTCAATGTTCGCACCAAACCATGGATGAACAAAATTTCTCTCCTGCATAATGTTAGTGGACATATACCCGAAGGATTGCAAGAATTTGAAACATGGGTTGTTATCCATAACTTATGTATGTTGCATCTATGCTAATAAAGGATGTTTTTAGGATTACTTTAGCATAGACTAGTATTTCATGTGTTGGCTGCACTTTAACATGATTCAAGGCAAAATATAACTTGCAGTAGAAGACAAAATAAATAAACTTTGATACTCATAGTTGTTTCATCCATGATGAATGAGCTGAGTCTTCATTGTGCAAAGTTGTTGAAGTTCATGTGTCTCTTCATCTCCAGCGTGAGTTCATCTCCGGACTTTCCCAAATTGATATTGAAAGTTTCCCTGCAGGGGTTAGTCCAACAAAATATCCAACATCCACTATAGCATACTATCGGCTCAGAAACCAACCTAGACACCACGTCTAATTTGATTTAAGAGGGCATTCTAACCTAAGCATGCTTAAATTAAAAGGCCTTTGAAATCAAGATCACCCACTCCTAAACTAGGCACCATGCTTCATTTAAGAGATGTATGAAAGTACTTCAAACCTAAACATATACTATAGTAAATAAAGGTAACATGAAGACATTATAGAGATTTACTCAGATGAAAGAGCATGATGAGCATATCTTAAAGGTAGGGTCAACCAACATAGCAACATGTCAAAAGATGTTCATAGAAAGTTTAATGTTACATGATGGTTGGTTGGACATACCTTGCGTTTGTTGTTCCTTAGTTCTTTTCTGCTCCAGACATGGGAAGGTTAGTTGACAAAATACCCGAAGGAATAACTTCATAATTATATTTCTATGCTCATTACAAGGACAGTGCAGCAGAAAGGTAAGCATAGCTCATAACCAGGTATTATGATGGGGTGTAGGGATTCTACTGGTTATGGCTTGCTCATGGAGTAGTGATAGATAAGAGTGGAATTCAAAAACAACATTCATAAGAATGAAAACAAAAATAATGAAAAGACTGGGACAAAAGGAAAAGATAAAAGTATGATTACAAGGATAGACTAAGACTTAAGATGATCTACCGTTCCCCGGCAACGGCGCCAGAAATGCTTGTTGGTATAAATTAACGCACACTCTACTTTATCCGCAAGCGCACAGATAAAATCTACTGAAGTAGCACATCACCGGAGTAACCCAGTTTTAATATCGAACCCAAAGGAACGGATAGTGTTAAGTCTTAAGGTCTAACCCCTGAGTACCTAACAAGGACGGAGAATATAGAAGTATAGAGGGGATCACTAAGGCTGTCTAATTCCAATTTAAGAGTGATATGTTTATATTATTCTTATTGGGGAAGTCGCCATAAAAGGTCACAAACAGAGTATGAGTCTTTTCTGCAAATGTATAATCCTACCGAGCCTACACACGGGTAAGTGGACTATAAAAGAATCAACAAGGCTATAAGAGTCACCCTTGCGAACAACCACTACTACCGGCGTTATAGGAGGCATTTATGAGCTATCAAGTCTAAGCACCATGCTTACACTATCCAACAACTCTAACTCTAGAATGACTAGAATTAAAGTACTCATAAGAGAGTCACAAACCTTAAGAATAATAAGAACAATAGCTCAAACTTAAATATAGACGTTGATTACCGAAACAATCGCTGAAGCAAGTTGAAGATGAACTTGAATCCACAGGTACAAGATGAAGAAGTTGATCCGACAGGCCAGAGCTCCTTCTTGATCTCTTCCTCTCTCTCTCTCTCTCTCTCTCTCTCTCTCTCTTCTAGTTCTAATATAAGACTAGGTTCTAACCTAAACTAGAGGGGTAACTAGTCTTCTACTTGATAGCTGGCTCTTGATTACATCTAGATGAACTAGATCTAATTCTAGATGAACTAGAAGAGATTCATCTAGAGGGACCTCTACTTCTAATTGAAACCCTAGTTTCTGATGTGGAGATGAATAATGAAGATGGAGACGCCTGGAGAGGGGGGTCTCGGTCTGGTTTTATAGCCCGGAGCGTGGAACGTGAGCCCTTGGATCAAACCGACTTCAGGGACGGTGGAGATGCATCCGAGGAGGCGGTGGAAGAAGGTTCCAGAAGGCGGAGGCGAAACGGCCTCCGTGGCCGACCGGTCGGTCTCCATGTGGGGCCGGTCGGTCTGGCCCAGTGGGCCCACGTGGTGGCCCGCCTCGTGGTGTCTTCTGGTGTCTTCTAGATCATTCTTTTGCAGATTTCGTTGCAAAATTAATATCTTTTCATCCGGGACTCCGAATATAGCAAATGATATGTCCGTTTCGATCGTCTCGACGAGCTCTTTGCAATGGTTTACTCCAATTCATCACTTGAGATACTTTTATATCGTAAAAACATGGATGTCCTACAAAACAAGTGAGAGCACCAAAACTCGTGGAACTTGTTAGTTTCAAACCCTACAACTATGCTTTGTAATTCATTTAGTGTCATTTCATGCAATAGTTGATGGCTAATTATGAGCATTAGTGAGCGTCAACAATAGCTATCCGCGACTGTGGCCAAACCCGCGCGGACGCGCCGGCCTCCTCCGTTTTCGGCCGATTTTTCCGTTAACGCTAGTACACGGCCTATTTCTACCCCATCGTCCCCCTCCCGGCGCCCGGTTCGGCCCAAGGACGGAAGCCTCGCGCGGTGGAAACGCATGGGGCGTCTTGGGCACCCTGCTAGCTATCCGCGACTGTGGCCAAACCCGCGCGGACGCGCTGGCCTCCTCCGTTTTCGGCCGATTTTTCCGTTAACGCTAGTACACGGCCTATTTCTACCCCATCGTCCCCCTCCCGTTGCCCGGTTCGCCCCAAGGACGGAAGCCTCGCGCGCTGGAAACGCATGGGGCGTCTTGGGCACCCCGCTAGCTATCCACGACTGTGGCCAAACCCGCGCGGACGCGCCGGACTCCTCCGTTTTCGGCCGATTTTTTTGTTAACGCTAGTACACGGCCTATTTCTACCCCATCGTCCCCCTCCCGGCGCCCGGTTCGCCCCAAGGACGGAAGCCTCACGCGGTGGAAACGCATGGGGCGTCTTGGGCACCCCGCTAGCTATCCGCGACTGTGGCCAAACCCGCGCGGACGCGCCGGCCTCCTCCGTTTTCGGCTGATTTTTCCGTTAACGCTAGTACACGGCCTATTTCTACCCCATCGTCCCCCTCCCGGCGCCCGGTTCGCCCCAAGGACAGAAGCCTCGCGCGCTGGAAACGCATGGGGCGTCTTGGGCACCCCGCTAGCTATCCGCGACTGTGGCCAAACCCGCGTGGACGCGCCGGCCTCCTCCGTTTTCGGCCGATTTTTCCGTTAACGCTAGTACACGGCCTATTTCTACCCCATCGTCCCCCTCCCGTTGCCCGGTTCGCCCCAAGGACGGAGGCCTCGCGCGCTGGAAATGCATGGGGCGTCTTGGGCACCCCGCTAGCTATCCGCGACTGTGGCCAAACCCGTGCGGACGCGCCGAACTCCTCCGTTTTCGGCCGATTTTTCCGTTAACGCTAGTATACGGCCTATTTCTACCCCATCGTCCCCCTCCCGGCGCCCGGTTCGCCCCAAGGACGGAAGCCTCGCGCGCTGGAAACGCATGGGGCGTCTTGGGCACCCCGCTAGCTATCTGCGACTGTGGCCAAACCCGCGCGGACGCGCCGGCCTCCTCCGTTTTCGGCCGATTTTTCCGTTAACGCTAGTACACGGCCTATTTCTACCCCATCGTCCCCCTCCCGGCGCCCGGTTCGCCCCAAGGACGGAAGCCTCGCGCGCTGGAAACGCATGGGGCGTCTTGGGCACCCCGCTAGCTATCTGCGACTGTGGCCAAACCTGCGCCGACGCGCCGGCCTCCTCCGTTTTCCGCCGATTTTTCCGTTAACGCTAGTACACGGCCTATTTCTACCCGTCGTCCCCCTCCCGGCGCCCGGTTCGCCCCAGGGACGGAAGCCTCGCGCGCTGGAAACGCATGAGGCGTTTTGGGCACCCCGCTAGCTATCCGCGACTGTGGCCAAACCCGCGCGGACGCTCCGGCCTCCTCCGTTTTCGGCCGATTTTTCCGTTAACGCTAGTACACGGCCTATTTCTACCGCATCGCCCCCCTCCCGGCGCCCGGTTCGCCCCATGGATGGAAGCCTCGCGCGCTGGAATTTTGTGGGGCGTCTTGGGCACCCCGCTAGCTATCCGCGACTGTGGCCCAATCCGCGCGGACGCGCCGGCCTCCTCTGTTTTCGGCCGATTTTTCCGTTAATGCTAGTACACGGCCTTTTTCTACCCCATCGTCCCCCTCCCGGCACCCGGTTCGCCCCAATGACAGAAGCCTCGTGCGCTAGAAATGCATGGGGCGTCTTGGGCACCCCGCTAGCTATCCGCGACTGTGGCCAAACCCGCGCGGACGGGCCGGCCTCCTCCGTTTTCGGCCGATTTTTCCGTTAACGCTAGTACACGGCCTATTTCTACCCCATTGTCCCCCTCCCGGCGCCCGGTTCGCCCCAAGGACGGAAGCCTCGCGAGCTGGAAACGCATGGGGCGTCTTGGGCACCCTGCTAGCTATCCGCGACTGTGGCCAAACCCGCGCGGATGCGCCGGCCTCCTCCGTTTTCGGCCGATTTTTCCGTTAACAGTAGTACACGACCTATTTCTACCCCATCGTCCCCCTCCCGGCGCCCGGTTCGCCCCAAGGACGGAAGCCTTGCGCGCTGGAAACGCATGGGGCATTTTGGGCACCTCGCTAGCTATCCGCGACTGTTGCCAAATCCGCGCGGACGCGCCGGCCTCCTCCGTTTTTAGCCGATTTTTCCGTTAATGCAAGTACACGGCCTATTTCTACCCCACTGTCCCCCTCCCGGCGCCCGGTTCGCCCCAAGGACGGAAGCCTCACGAGCTGGAAACGCATGGGGCGTCTTGGGCACCCCGCTAGCTATCCGCGACTGTGGCCAAACCCGCGCGGATGCGCCGGCCTCCTCCATTTTCGGCCGATTTTTCCGTTAACGCTAGTACACGGCCTATTTCTTCAACATCGTCCCCCTCCCGGCGCCCGGTTCGCCCCAAGGACGGAAGCCTCGCGCGCTGGAAACGCATCGAGCGTCTTGGGCACCCCGCTAGCTATCCGCGACTGTGGCCAAACCCGCGCGGACGCGCCGGCCTCCTCCGTTTTCGGCCAATTTTTCTGTTAACGCTAGTACACGGCCTATTTCTACCCCATCGTCGCCCTCCCGGCGCCCGGTTCGCCCCAAGGACGGAAGCCTCGCACGCTGGAAACGCATGGGGCGTCTTGGGCACCCTGCTAGCTATCCGCGACTGTGGCCAAACCCGCGCGGACGCGCCGGCCTCCTCCGTTTTCGGCCGATTTTTCCGTTAACGCTAGTACACGGCCTATTTCTACCCCCCATCGTCCCCCTCCCGGCGCCCGGTTCACCCCAAGGACGGAAGCCTCCCGCACTGGAAACGCATGGGGCGTCTTGGGCACCCCGCTAGCTATCCGCGACTGTGGCCAAACCCGCGCGGACGCGCCGGCCTCCTCCGTTTTCGGCCGATTTTTCCGTTAACGCTAGTACACGACCTATTTCTACCCCATCGTCCCCCTCCCGGCGCCCGGTTCGCCCCAAGGACGGAAGCCTCGCGCGCTGGAAAAGCATGGGGCGTCTTGGGCACCCCGCTAGCTATCCGCGACTTTGGCCAAACCCGCGCGGACGCGCCGGCCTCCTCCGTTTTCGGCCGATTTTTCTGTTAACGCTAGTACACGGCCTATTTCTACCCCCCATCGTCCCCCTCCCGGCGCCCGGTTCACCCCAAGGACGGAAGCCTCGCGCACTGGAAACACATGGGGCGTCTTGGGCACCCCGCTAGCTATCCGCGACTGTGGCCAAACCCGCGCGGACGCGCCGGCCTCCTCCGTTTTCGGCCAATTTTTCCGTTAACGCTAGTACACGGCCTATTTCTACCCCATCGTCCCCCTCCCGGCGCCCGGTTCGCCCCAAGGACGGAAGCCTCGCGCGCTGGAAACGCATGGGGCGTCTTGGGCACCCCGCTAGCTATCCGCGACTGTGGCCAAACCCGCGCGGACGCGCCGGCCTCCTCCGTTTTCGGCCGATTTTTCTGTTAACGCTAGTACACGGCCTATTTCTACCCCCCATCGTCCCCCTCCCGGCGCCCGGTTCGCCCCAAGGATGGAAGCCTCGCGTGCTGGAAACGCATGGGGCGTCTTGGGCACCCCGCTAGCTATCCGCGACTGTGGCCAAACCCGCGCGGACGCGCCGGCCTCCTCCATTTTCGGCCGATTTTTTCGTTAACGCTAGTACACGGCCTATTTCTACCCCCATCGTCCCCCTCCCGGCGCCCGGTTCGCCCCAAGGACGGAAGCCTCGCGCGCTGGAAACGCATGGGGCGTCTTGGGCATCCAGCTAGCTATCTGCGACTGTGGCCAAACCCGCGCGAACGCGCCAGCCTCCTCTGTTTTCGGCCGATTTTTCCGTTAACGCTAGTACACGGCCTATTTCTACCCCATCGTCCCCCTCCCGGCGCCCGGTTCGCCCCAAGGACGGAAGCCTCGCGCGCTGGAAACGCATGGGGCGTCTTGGGCACCCCGCTAGCTATCCGCGACTGTGGCCAAACCCGCCCGGACGCGCCGGCTGTTGACTCTTGCTAACATCGTCACTAGGAGTAGACTATGAACTATCCCCGGCAACGGCGCCAGAATGGTTTGTTGATACTTCTTAATGTAAGAAGTATAACTAACTATTCGTATGACTATTGGTAGGTTCCGCAAGCGCACAGAATAAGTCTATTGTAGCACTTCACCCGAGTAACCGAGTATCGTATTTATTTCCACAGGGAAGCTACTATGGCAGAACTAACACTAGGACCGCTATGAACAACTAGTGACTCTAGCAGGGTTGATCAAGATGTATGAATGGGGGTTGGTTTCTACTACTACTAAAAAGAAAAGAAAGACTAACTACTACTAACCTAAATCGGCGGGGTCTGGCCGATGAACAGATTAATGTTTTCCTACACACTTACGATCACAACTAACTTAGCAGTAAAGGTTCTATCTAGTTCTTCGAACCGTACACACCCTCTAGACTATTTACCTCAGACGTGCACAACGAGGTTTATGATTCAAGAACTAACCCAACTACGTGGTGGAATTCAAGGCTCCCAGGGCTGTCACCACCTGTTTGCTACCACAGCTATCCGGGGGGCTAGCCACAAACTAAGGTATAACTAGTCTAAGCACTGCGCTTACACTAATATATACTACTCTAATCTTGCGTCCAAAACTAGAGCACTGATTACTCAGCTAAGAACCCAAACTAGATATAATACTAAATACTAAGTTATCTATGATCGAAAGCACTCAACAAGAACAATAAGTAAAGAACTTAAAGTAAATGCTGAAAGTAGAAGAACACTAAGATAAATGAAGGAAGAATTGGAATTATACCAAGACTTGGAAGATCCTCTATTACAACTCTAGCTCTTCTCTTCTTCTACACTCTCGCTCTCACTCTAAGTCTCTCAACTAGAGTGTTCCTTCACCAGAGCTTCGCTTACAAGAGAGTGGGACTAATGAGGTGAGGTCTGAGTACAAATGAGCTAGGGGGGTCCTATTTATAGCCTAGGGACCTAGGGATAGGTCAGGGGGGTGAGAGTGCTGGCGGGCGCCAGCCCTAAGTGGCGGGCGCCACCCCCCTGGCCCTTGGATCCACCGCCACTTCATCAACGGCATTCAGGAGGTCCTCCAAGTCGATTAGGGTTCGGTTAGGGTTGTCCAATAACCGTCACATGGGCAATTAGGCCTTGATCCATGTGACATTGCTTCTTAGCCCTTGGATGAACCGACTTAGGTGAGCAACGGCTGCAAATGAGCGTGGAGTGCTTCCCCTGAATCAGTGACGTGGCAGGGGGAGTTTGGGCTTCTCCCCCCTGGTGGCCGCCTGCTAGGGGTGGCGGGCGCCACCCCTCCTTGGCCCAGAGTGAACCCAGGCACGTGGGCTTGCTCCCTGGTGGGTCCATTTGGTCATTTTGCTCAAAAACCCTGTAATTTCCTACATTCAAATAAAACTCAAGGACAAGTGGAAATCGTTAGTTTATAAAAGGTTTTTGGTTGATTTTAGGCTCTTGTGTTGTGTTATATGACCTTGTTGATGCTAAAAATAAGACACTTAGTGAGCGTCAACACCGGCCTCCTCCGTTTTCGGCCGATTTTTCCGTTAACGCTAGTACACGGCCTATTTCTACACCATCGTCCCCCTCCCGGCGCCCGGTTCGCCCTAAGGACGGAAGCCTCACGCGCTGGAAACGCATGGGGCGTCTTGGGCACCCCGCTAGCTATCCGCGACTGTGGCCAAACCCGCGCGGACGCGCCGGCCTCCTTCGTTTTCGGCCGATTTTTCCGTTAACGCTAGTACACGGCCTATTTCTACCCCATCGTCCCCCTCCCGGCGCCCGGTTCGCCCCAAGGACGGAAGCCTCGTGCGCTGGAAATGCATGGGGCGTCTTGGGCACCCCGCTAACTATCCGCGACTGTGGCCAAACCCGCGCGGACGCGCCGGCCTCCTCCGTTTTCGGTCGATTTTTCCGTTAACGCTAGTACACGGCCTATTTCTACCCCATCGTCCCCCTCCCGGCGCCCGGTTCGCCCCAAGGACGGAAGCCTCACGCGCTGGAAACGCATGGGGCATCTTGGGCACCCCGCTAGCTATCCGCGACTGTGGCCAAACACGCGCGGACACGTCGGCCTCCTCCGTTTTCGGCCGATTTTTCCGTTAACGCTAGTACACGGCCTATTTCTACCCCGTCGTCCCCCTCCCGGCGCCCGGTTCGCCCCAAGGACGGAAGCCTCGCGCGCTGGAAACGCATGGGGCGTCTTGGGCACCCTGCTAGCTATACGCGACTGTGGCCAAACCCGCGCGGACGCGCCAGCCTCCTCCGTTATCGGCCGATTTTTCCGTTAACGCTAGTACACGGCCTATTTCTACCCCATCGTCCCCCTCCAGGCGCCCGGTTCGCCCCAAGGACGGAAGCCTCGCGCGCTGGAAACGCATGGGGCGTCTTGGGCACCCCGCTAGCTATCCGCGACTGTGGCCAAACCCGCGCGGACGTGCCGGCCTCCTCCGTTTTCGGTCGATTTTTCCGTTAACGCTAGTACACGGCCTATTTCTACCCCATAGTCCCCCTCCCGGCGCCCGGTTCGCCCCAAGGACGGAAGCCTCGCGTGATGGAAACGCATGGGGAGTCTTGGGCACCCCGCTAGCTATCCGCGACTGTGGCCAAACCCGCGCGGACGCGCCGGCCTCCTCCGTTTTTGGCTGATTTTTCCGTTAACGCTAGTACACGGCCTATTTCTACCCCATCGTCCCCCTCCCGGCGCCCGGTTCGCCCCAAGGACGGAAGCCTCGCGCGCTGGAAACGCATGGGGCGTCTTGGGCACCCCGCTAGCTATCCGCGACTATGGCCAAACCCGCGCGGACGCGCCGGCCTCCTCTGTTTTCGGCCGATTTTTCCGTTAACGCTAGTACACGGCCTATTTCTACCCCATCGTTCCCCTCCCGGCGCCCGGTTCGCCCCAAGGACGGAAGCCTCGCGCGCTGGAAACGCATGGGGCATCTTGGGCACCCCGCTAGCTATCCGCGATTGTGGCCACCTAAAAGGCATGAAATGTAGTCAAATAGGTTTCAAACTAACCAAATTCCAGATAACTAAGGGTAACTAACTAATAACTAATAATAACTAATCCTAGATAACTACAAAGCAAGATAACTACGAAGCAAGATAGTTTCGAAGCAAGGCAGGCAAAAGACAATAAAACAACTAAGTTGAGTATAGTTTTATTCCTATCTTGTCAAGTATCGAGGCGTACTAGCCTTTACCACTTACTTAGGTTGAACGCTAGCACAACGAGCCTTACTGTTAAACTGGGCCAACTACGTGGTAGAATTCAAGGCGCACAGGGCTGTCACCACCTGCTTGCTACCACAACTATCCGGGGGTCCAGCCGTATCTGAAGGTAAGTCTAGAACTAAGCACCACGCTTAACTATATTCTAACTATCTCTACCCTAGCTTTGAATAGAGACACCCTTGCGGACGTCAGAGCAAACACTTGACTTAATAAGATAAACACTAAACTAACTAAGCAACCTATTGGCAAAGATCAAACACTAAGCTCACTAGAGATTAACTACTATGGCTAAGTGAATTGAACTGTAGGATAGCTAGGCACTCAAGCAATCAATCAAGTATACCACTCAATACTGATAAGTAGATTAAAGTAATACTTGAAATGATGAACTAGAATATAGTAAATGCTTGAGTAACAAGAGCAAAACCTGAAGTGGAGATGAAGGAAGACTCTTCCCAGCTCCAGGACCGATCACTCGCACGCCTATACTCTTGAGCTAAGCCTTGAGCAGCGCTACCGCGAGGGCGAAGATGCCTTGCTCTACTAGCTACCTACTTGCCTAAGCTCTCTAAGCTTCTAACCTAACTCTCACTTGCTTCTCTTGCTTTGCTTCTCTTGGAAGTGTTGTGGTACTGGTGTGTATGAAGAGGTGCCTCAGGGGGGGTATTTATAGCCCAAATGAGTGAGGGGGGTACTTATAGGGGGCAGCCAGCCGACCTAGGGCTAACCCTAGTGGCGGGCGCCAGCCCTAGGTGGCGGCCGCCACCTCCCTCACCGTTGGATGCACCGCCTTGGCTTCAACGGCATCCAGGTGGTTTTTCCAAGGCGGTTTGGAGGTCGGTTGCATGTCCTAGCAACCGCCATTCAATGTTGATCCACGCCTCTTCATCCTGAGCCGTCCGATGCCACTGACCTAGTGACCAAGGGCCAAGATTTGGCCTTGGGGAGGTCACACGGATCGGTGACGTGGCATGGGGTGAGACTTGGGCCAACCCAAGTGGTGGGCGCCACTTTGAGGTGGCGGGCGCCACCTAGGGGTGGCGGGTGCCACCCCCCTTAGGCCCATTTGGGCCTTGCTGAGTGGGCTTGGCTCCTGGTGGGTCCAAATGTCCAAATTTGGTTCAAATCCTGCAATCAAATAAAATTCTATGGACATGTGGAATTCGGTTAGTTTGAAACCTATTTGACTACATTTCATGCCTTTTTGGTGGATTTTAGGGTCAAATGTTGACGGTAAAACAGGTGTTTAAGGACCGTCAACAAACTCCCCCGACCTAACCTGTTGCTCGTCCTCGAGCAACAATGCGGTTTAGGCATTGAGCATGAAATGGATAGCAACTTAAGATGTCTGCATGTGCATATTGTATAGTGTGAAATAACTTAGCATATATCATTAATCATAGCAATGTGGGGCTTATAGCTTTTCACTTCAAACAAGCACGAGTGAAATAAAGCAGTAGATAGGAAACTTTTATCTTGCTTTGGTTTGACTAAGATTCACTCAATCACTCAGTGGTGTTTAAATCCTCACTTAGGCCAAAATGTAGCCTCTCCTATTTCTAAGGAATGATATGTGGAGTTATAGGTAGGCTAAGAACCATGAGCAAATTGCTTGATGTTTATTGCTAAGCTAGACACTCAGATCATAAGGAGCAGCAAATCATAAAAATGGATCAAGAAGTGCATGTCTGGTTTATGTGGAAGTGTATAGAGAGGTATTTCATAATCCTTCCTAGTTAATTTCTGGGGTCTAGAGCTAATGATAATTCTCTCTCTCTTTTTTTTGGATACATAGTGAGTAGACAAAAGATGTGTCCTCACATTTTCTTAGGACATAGTCCTCTCTCGAGCTACTTTGCTCACTTTTTTTTCACAGGACATAGTCCTTTCTTGAGCTACTTTGCTCATTTTTCACTCTCTCTTTTAGCTCTAGATTTCCCCAGACATCTATAGGAAAGGATTTTTGAAATGAAAAAGGGGAAGAAGGAGAAATGCTTATTCCCAGTGTAGGAATAGCATAAGGCTAGCAATGGGATGTTTGGTAGGGTATTGCATATCTCCAGTGTAGAGAATAAGCAATTTATTTGGTGGTTGCAAACTTCCAAAGTGGAAAGTAGGCAAATTATGGTGGGTGTACGTGAATCTTGATTCAAAAGATATGATAAGCTTCTCTACTAAGATCTACGAGGTCTAACAAAGCTCAACACAAACAAAGCTCTTTGTGGTTTTGACTAATGACTAACAAATATTTGGCTGGTGGTGGGATGGGATAAAATCTAGGTGGAACTTTTAGCAAGGTTTTCATAATTTTTAAAAGAAATCCTCCAGAATAGGTCCAAATTTCACCTTAACAAGTTTAAAGAATTACTCCATTTCTTACTAACTTTACTCACTAAGCATGATTTTAGTTAAAGCATGTGCAACCCACAAAAGCTACAACTTAGATAAGACTAGTCATTCAAACCATAACAATAGCATTTGCATGACATATTTCAAATCTTATTCAGGTTTCAACTTGTTTAAGCAGATTTTATCAATTTTATTCATGTAGTGGTTATTTAAGCAAGCATGTGACATTCAAAAGATATAGAATTTAAGAACTGAATGTAAAGTGTAGGCTTGAAACATACCTTATCGGAGCGGGAGTCTCCCCCAAGCTGGCTTCTTGCTTGGTGAAAGATCTTCTTCTTCTCAGTCAGAGCTCTTGTTCTTATTTTATTAAAAGGGAAACTATCTAATGTTGTGAAAAGGGAAACTATCCTATTATGATATTTTATTATTCTGACTAAGTTAACATATACCTATGCATATATCTATTGATAACTGATTTTTTTTAGTTACATGCATGACATATGTTATTTATTTGAAAAAGGGAAATTTGAAGGGAAATAAAAATTAAAAGTAAAACCATACCTTAGGTCCATGGAGTTTCATCCTTATCGGGTGGATCTTCTTCTTTGGGCACTTCTTCTCTTAGTACTCCATCGGGTTCTTCTTCTTTTGGCACCTCTCCTTGGTTATGTGAATTACACAACTCAGGAGGAGGTGGTTCTTTCTTTCTGCTCCACCTTGTTCTTGGGCGCCTCTTCTTGGTACGAACGGGTTTTGCTTCCTACATGTTAGCGGCATATGCGGGGCCTCGGGAGAAAGAGAATATTTCCTTCCTCCCTCCTAATGTCATTTGAATTTTACCACTTCCCACATATATGTAAGCATTAACAGTATTCAAGAAGGGTCTACCCAAAATTAAAGGCACATCTTTTCTATTTCCCATATCTAGTATTATGAAATCAGCAGGAACATAGGAGTCTCTAATATGAACAGGTAAGTCATTAACTATTCCTTCTACATAGCAACTGGATTGATCAGCTAGCACAGCATAGGCAGATGTGGATGACATGGGTGGAAAGAATGAGTTTTCATAGAAATCTTTAGATAAAATGTTCACACTCGATCCTAAATCACACATGGCATTTTTAAAGACTTCACCAAAGATTGAGCATCTAATTATGGGACTACTAGGATCACCCTTTTTAACAGTCATGGTTTGATCTTCATAATAGTTAAAATATTTTATTTCAACCATGTTTGCAGTTTCCATGTCAGGTTTAGCAGGAATTTTGCCAGATTCAAAAGATGGTACGATAGCAGCAAGTTGAGCTAATTGAGTTTCTAACATCTTATTAAAGCTTAAGTTGATTTTTTAGAGCAGATGAGAAATCTTCCAATATAGCATTTATTTTCTCAAGGGTTTTATCATTCGCCATTAATTTCTTATTCAAAAATTCAGTAGTTCTACCTTGTGAGTAAACTAAATTCTTTAAGAACGAGAAATCATCAGAATTATGAAAATTAGAGCGAGGGAATGAATTGTTACCTTGAGAATTGGAGTGCTAATTCCATCCTTGATTCTGTTGACGGAAACCGTTACTGTTGTTGATGAAGTTCAAATCTTCATGTAGCTCGGGGCAGTGGCTCCCAGAATGTCCGGTTTCTCCACAGACTTCACAAGTCATGTAGGATTCCAGAGATTGGACACTCTCTTGTTGGTTCATCTTCTCACAGCTGTCCAGCTTCTTTGCCAGCAGGTCCATCTTGGCCACGATCATGTCGGCCTCCTTAAGGGAATGTATACCTCGCTTACGGGGCTGTAGTCTTTCATCATTCCATCCTTGGTTTGACACCATCTTCTCTATGAGAGCCTTAGCATCTTCAACATTCAGACAAAAGAATGCACCACCGGAGGCGGCATCCAAATGGCTTCTAGAGAGTGGGGTAGGCCGTGGTAGAAGTTCTGGATCAATAGCCAGTCCTCCATACCATGGTGCGGACAAGCGGCGACATACTCTTGCAACCTCTCCCAAGCCTCGGGAATAGATTCCTCGGCCACTACAAAACAAACCTCCATATAGCAACGAATAAACTGCAACGGAATACAAATGCGTTGGCGGACGTGTCCATGTAGTCCGCTCGTGAAGGAGTCATAGGCCCGTTTTTGAGCCCACCTCGAGAGCTCCATATCCCACGTATAATAACTGTTCACCCATGCCTAGTCAGTTTACAATCTCAGATCCGATCTCAGGAAAAATTGCATTAGGTGTTGAGGGCGATTTAGGCTTCATTCTCGTGGTGGTGGCTCCACTGCTCCAGTAGCGTCAAGACAAGGGTGGCTTGTGGAATTGCTTGGCATGCAGCGGCGGCGTGCGAAGGATTTTGCCCATGGCGGAGGCCGGCGTGCTGGTTATCTTGTTTCCAGGTACTAGCAAATTAATACAATATATATGCAGGTCAGTCGTTCATCCGCCTCCCAGTCCATCTTGTCTTATACGATCGTATTGATGGGGATTTGATTTATTTCTGGTGCATTTGTTTACACTGCGCGTATGTATTTGATCTCTTTTTGCCTCTCTCAGATGTGTCTAGCTGTTGGCTGATCCATTCAATTTGACTTGGTCCCCTATTTGTTTTTTCTTTAATTTTCGTTCATATTTCCTTTTTTTTGTCATTGATCAATAAATTTCTAATTTTGCAGTGGCGTATAGATGGAGCCATGGGGATTTGGTTTTCACAGTGCCCTTGCAGTGGGATGGATCTACTGTCTGTATTTGATGTTTCTTGGTTGATTGATAATTAGATGTTGTTTTCTTCTAGACATGAGTCTACCTGTAGTTGCTAAATACGTGGAAAAGAAGGCACCGATCCTCTGAACCTTTGCACTCATGGAAATAAGGAACGGATCTTGTGAATTTTTGCACTATATGCATATTTTCCAAATCACCTAATTACAACAAAGGTAATTTCTGTTCTCTAAGAAAAAAATAAATACATCTCATTTTATCTACAATTTACATCGTTTATAATATATATACTTTCTGCAAAGGTCCATGAAAAATATAGAGACCAGAGATGTTGAAAGTACTAGCAGACTACTTAACTGAATAGCAAAACGAATTTGTAAATATTTTTTCCTCAGGTCCATTTTTTATGCCTACAGTTTCTTCCACGAACACCCCCAGGACAGTTCACTGCTCCACAGGTTTGGCCAAGCAACTTTGTCGTGGCATATAGATGCAGATATATCATGCAGCAAGCCAGCAACTAATATTTTAGTAATCAAATGGACTAACTCTTTTTCTGTTGAGTGGTTCCGGAACTGAGGCTTATGCAATGCAACCTTCGCAGAACTGTCTGTCTGTGAGAACTGGTATGACTTCCATTATTCTTTCCATTATATTCCAAGAAGTTCTAATCCCATACTGGTGCTGCAATGCATAACCTGCAATATTGCTGGAATACAGAATCAGTTTTGCTTGAGTGTATAATCTCTATAGTCCAATCTCACCATTTCAGTTGTTCCAGCATCCTCTCAAAATAAAGCTATGCTCCCAACTCTATAGTCTATTACCCAGTTGATTTCAGATTTTTCCAAGTCTATGAATACAGATATAATTGATGGAACTGTCTTAAAAGAACTTATTTAACTAATTTATTTTCCTCACTCAGTAATTCATTGCAGGTCGAAACATCAGTTGAATATTTCTTATATTTGGATAACAACTAAGGCAGGAAGACAATTTTGGAGCTTGGTGCCAGGAGCTAGATTTGTGGTTACCATATCTTAGTGTTTCTAGAATTTTATTTATTATTTTGATGTATATGCGCTCCTCTGTAAATGACATATATATGAGATATCCTCTTTTGTAATATACCGGAAATCATATCAATAAAGCAATGATTTGATTTTTTTTAATTATCTCATTGTTCAATATTTCTTTTTACGATGTAAACATCAACGGTTCTGGAAGATATTTGCCATGAACATATGATAATATAAAAAGTCACAAATTGTGTGTAGAAAGTATTCGATTCTAACTCTTATCTTCCAACGGATGTAAGTGTTGCTGTATCATAACTATATCCGTTGTTGCTTTCCAACACTTTTGTGCCGTACTTACCAACACATAGATATGTGTTACTATAGACCTTTGCAACGCCACTTCTTGCAACACATATTTATGCGTTGGTACAGTCCCTACCAACATTTATGTAGACATCTAGCCACGTATAGATGCGTTGCAAAAGGGGTGTTCATATTGTAGTGGGCTTGTTGCGTAAAGCTGGTGATTTTGTTGCGAAGAGCGTTCGTCTTGCCCATCGGAAAGAATTTGGCGAGAAAAGCATTGGAACACTTGTCCCATGTGTCTACAGCGTTGCGATCAGTATAGAACCATTGCTTCGCTTTTCCTAGCAAAGAGAAAGGAAAGAGACGAAGACGGATGGCTTCTTGGGTTATCCCCTTAATGGTGAAGGTGCCGCAAATCTCCAAGAATTGTTGGAGGTGAGCATTGGCATCCTCATGAGCCTTGCCACAAAACGGGCTAGCTTGGACCATCGTGATCAGAGCCGGTTTCAATTCAAAATTGAGGTTGGCATTGATCACGTCTGGTCCTATCGCTACATTAGCGGCAGAAGGAGCAGAGAACTCACGAATGGTCTTATTGGCCATCGTGAAGATAGAACGAGATAAGAAAGAAAGAAGTTGAAGAAGATGAAGGAAAAAGATAAGAAGAGTTAAGGAAAGAAAGAATGGGGTAAGATGGGATTCGCTAAGCGGGAGCTTGAGCGAAGATAAATTCGACACGGACTCAACCGAAACACCGATTGCCTTCCCCGGCAACGGCGCCAGAAATGCTTGTTGGTAGTTCTTAGCTTCACTAAAGATAGAGCTAGGCAACTATCCCCGATAACGGCCCAGGAATGCTTGTTGGCACTTGCTAACGTTGTTACTAGGAGTAGACTATGGAGTCTATCCCCGACAACGGCTTCAGAAATGCTTGAAGCAAAACCGGTCACTATACCTAAAGGAGTGGAGCTAAAGCAGCTATCTACTAATGCCAAGCGGGGTTGTCAATCCCGACACTAGTAGGAGCTAGCTAGAGAGATTGCAATCTACCAGGAGGAGATTCTGCAAGCGCACAGAACTATCGTAGTAGCACTTCGCCTCGGAGTACCAGGTGTCGATTTATTTGATCCCAAGGGAAGGCTAGGGTGGTGTATGAGTTGAGTCAAGGAGGGGATGAGAGTCGAAGAAATAAGAAAAAGGAAAAGGGGGGAAGAGAAGATGAAAGGCTAGAAAAAATATATGGGTGGATAGGTAAGGATGAAATGGATGGCTAAGGTAAGGTGGATGGATAGGTTGATAAATGGAATAGGATAACTAAGGGTAACTAACTAATAACTAATAATAACTAATCCTAGATAACTACAAAGCAAGATAACTACGAAGCAAGATAGTTTCGAAGCAAGGCAGGCAAAAGACAATAAAGCAACTAAGTTGAGTATAGTTTTATTCCTATCTTGTCAAGTATCGAGGCGTACTAGCCTTTACCACTTACTTAGGTTGAACGCTAGCACAACGAGCCTTACTGTTAAACTGGGCCAACTACGTGGTGGAATTCAAGGCGCACAGGGCTGTCACCACCTGCTTGCTACCACAGCTATCCGGGGGTCCAGTCGTATCTGAAGGTAAGTCTATAACTAAGCACCACGCTTAACTATATTCTAACTATCTCTACCCTAGCATTGAATAGAGACACCCTTGCGGACGTCAGAGCAAACACTTGACTTAATAAGATAAACACTAAACTAACTAAGCAACCTATTGGCAAAGATCAAACACTAAGCTCACTAGAGATTAACTACTATGGCTAAGTGAATTGAACTGTAGGATAGCTAGGCACTCAAGCAATCAATCAAGTATACCACTCAATACTGATAAGTAGAATAAAGTAATACTTGAAATGATGAACTAGAATATAGTAAATGCTTGAGTAACAAGAGCAAAACCTGAACTGGAGATGAAGGAAGACTCTTCCCAGCTCCAGGACCGATCACTCGCACGCCTATACTCTTCAGCTAAGCCTTGAGCAGCGCTACCTCGAGGGCGAAGATGCCTTGCTCTACTAGCTACCTACTTGCCTAAGCTCACTAAGCTTCTAACCTAACTCTCACTTGCTTCTCTTGCTTTGCTTCTCTTGGAAGTGTGGTGGTACTGGTGTGTATGAAGAGGTGCCTCAGGGGGGTATTTATAGCCCAAATGAGTGAGGGGGGTACTTATAGGGGGCAGCCAGCCGACCTAGAGCTAACCCTAGTGGCGGGCGCTAGCCCTAGGTGGCGGCCGCCACCTCCCTCACCGTTGGATGCACCGCCTTGGCTTCAACGGCATCCAGGTGGTTGTCCAAGGCGGTTTGGAGGTCGGTTGCATGTCCTAGCAACCGCCATTCAGTGTTGATCCACGCCTCTTCATCCTGAGCCGTCCGATGCCACTGACCTAGTGACCAAGGGCCAAGATTTGGCCTTGGGAAGGTCACACGGATCGGTGACGTGGCATGGGGTGAGACTTGGGCCAACCCAATTGGCGGGCGCCACTTTGAGGTGGCGGGCGCCACCCCCTTTAGGTCCATTTGGGCCTTGCTGAGTGGGCTTGGCTCCTGGTGGGTCCAAATGTCCAAATTTGGTTCAAATCCTGCATTCAAATAAAATTCTATGGACATGTAGAATTCAGATAGTTTGAAACCTATTTGACTACATTTCATGCCTTTTTGGTGGATTTTAGGGTCAAATGTTGACGGTAAAACAGGTGTTTAAGGACCGTCAACACCCCTCCCAGCGCCCGGTTCGCCCCAAGGACGGAAGCCTCGCGCGCTGGAAACGCATGGGGCGTCTTGGGCACCCCGCTAGCTATCCGCGACTGTGGCCAAACCCGCACGGACGCGCCGGCCTCCTCCGTTTTTCGCCGATTTTTCCGTTAACGTTAGTACACGGCCTATTTCTACCCCATCGTCCCCCTCCCGGCGCCCGGTTCGCCCCAAGGACGGAAGCCTTGCGCGCTGGAAACGCATGGGGCGTCTTGGGCACCCCGCTAGCTATCCGCGACTGTGGCCAAACCCGCGCGGACGCGCCGGCCTCCTCCGTTTTCGACCGATTTTTCTATTAACGCTAGTACACGACCTATTTCTACCCCATCGTCCCCCTCCCGGCGCCCGGTTCGCCCCAAGGACGGAAGCCTCGCGCGCTGGAAACGCATGGGGCGTCTTGGGCACCCCGGTAGCTATCCGTGACTGTGGCCAAACCCGCGCGGACGCGCCAGCCTCCTCCGTTTTCGGCCGATTTTTCCGTTAACGCTAGTACACGGCCTATTTCTACCCCATCGTCCCCCTCCCGGCGCCCGGTTCTCCCCAAGGACGGAAGCCTCGCGCGCTGGAAACGCATGGGGCGTCTTGAGAACCCCGCTAGCTATCCGCGACTGTGGCCAAACCCGCGAGGCGCCGGCCTCCTCCGTTTTCGGCCGATTTTTCCGTTAACGCTAGTACACGGCCTATTTCTACCCCATCGTCCCCCTCCCGGCGCCCGGTTCGCCTCAAGGACGGAAGCCTCGCGCGCTGGAAACGCATGGGGCATCTTGGGCACCCCGCTAGCTATCCGCGACTGTGGCCAAACCCGCGCGGGCGCCCCGGCCTCCTCCGTTTTCGGCCGATTTTTCCGTTAACGCTAGTACACGGCCTATTTCTACCCCATTGTCCCCCTCCCGGCGCCCGGTTCGCCCCAAGGATCGAAGCCTCGCGCGTTGGAAACGCATGGGGCATCTTGGGCACCCCGCTAGATATCCGCGACCGTGGCCAAACCCGCGCGGACGCGCCGGCCTCCTCTGTTTTCGTCCGATTTTTCCGTTAACGCTAGTACACGACCTATTTCTACCCCATCGTCCCCCTCCCGGCGCCCGGTTCGCCACAAGGACGGAAGCCTCGCGCGCTGGAAACGCATGGGGCGTCTTGCGCACCCCGCTAGCTATCCGCGACTGTGGCCAAACCCGCGCGGACGCGCCGGCCTCCTCCGTTTTCGGCTGATTTTTCCGTTAACTCTAGTACACGGCCTATTTCTACCCCATCGTCCCCCTCCTGGCGCCCGGTTCGCCCCAAGGACGGAAGCCTCGCGCGCTCGAAACGCATGGGGCATCTTGGGCACCCCGCTAGCTATCTGCTACTGTGGCTAAACCCGCGCGGACGCGCCGGCCTCCTCCGTTTTCGGCCAATTTTTCCGTTAACGCTAGTACACGGCCTATTTCTACCCCATCGTCCCCCTCCCGGCACCTGGTTCGCCCCAAGGACGGAAGCCTCGCGCGCTGGAAACGCATGGGGCGTCTTGGGCACCCCGCTAGCTATCCGCGACTGTGGCCAAACACGCGCGGACGCGCCGGCCTCCTCCGTTTTCGGCCGATTTTTCCGTTAACGCTAGTACACGACATATTTCTACCCCATCGTCCACCTCCCGGCGCCCGGTTCGCCCCAAGGACGGAAGCCTCGCGCGCTGGAAATGCATGGGGTGTCTTGGGCACCCCGCTAGCTATCCGCGACTATGGCCAAACCCGCGCGGACGCGCCGGCCTCCTCTGTTTTCGGCCGATTTTTCCGTTAACGCTAGTACACGGCATATTTCTACCCCATCGTCCACCTCCCGGCGCCCGGTTCGCCCCAAGGACGGAAGCCTCGGGCGCTGGAAACGCATGGGGCGTCTTGGGCACCCCGCTAGCTATCCGCGACTGTGGCCAAAACCGCGCGGACGCGTCGGCCTCCTCCGTTTTCGGCCGATTTTTCCGTTAACGCTAGTACACGGCCTATTTCTACCCCATCATCCCCCTCCCGGCGCCCGGTTCGCCCAAAGGACGGAAGCCTCGCGCGCTGGAAACGCATGGGGCGTCTTGGGCACCCCGCTAGCTATTCGTGACTGTAGCCAAACCCGCGCGGACGCGCCGGCCTCCTCCGTTTTTGGCCGATTTTTCCGTTAACGCTAGTACACGGCCTATTTCTACCCCATCGTCCCCCTCCCGGCGCCTGGTTTGCCCCAAGGACGGAAGCCTCGCGCGCTGTAAACACATGGGGCGTCTTGGGCACCCCGCTAGCTATCCGCGACTGTGGCCAAACCCGCGCGGACGCGCCGGCCTCCTCCGTTTTCGGCCGATTTTTCCGTTAACGCTAGTACACGGCCTATTTCTACCCCATCGTCCCCCTCCCGGCGCCCGGTTCGCCCCAAGGACGGAAGCCTCGCGCGCTGGAAACGCATGGGGCGTCTTGGGCACCCCGCTAGCTATCCGCGACTGTGGCCAAACCCACGCGGACGCGCCGGCCTCCTCCGTTTTCGGCCGATTTTTCCGTTAACGCTAGTACACGACCTATTTCTACCCCATCGTCCCCCTCCCGGCGCCCGGTTCGCCCCAAAAACGGAAGCCTCGGGCGCTGGAAACGCATGGGGCGTCTTGGGCACCCCGCTAGCTATCCGCGACTGTGGCCAAACCCACGCGGACGCGCCGGCCTCCTCCGTTTTCGGCCGATTTTTCCGTTAACGCTAGTACATGACCTATTTCTACCCCATCGTCCGCCTCCCGGCGCCCGGTTCGCCCCAAGGACGGAAGCCTCGCGCGCTGGAAATGCATGGGGCGTCTTGGGCACCCCGCTAGCTATCCGCGACTGTGGCCAAACCCGCGCGGACGCGCCGACCTCCTCCGTTTTTGGCCGATTTTTCCGTTAATGCTAGTACACGGCCTATTTCTACCCCATCGTCCACCTCCCGGCGCCCGGTTCGCCCCAAGGACGGAAGCCTCGCGCGCTGGAAACGCATGGGGCGCCTTGGGCACCCCGCTAGCTATCCGCGACTGTGGCCAAACCCGCGTGGACGCGCCGGCCTCCTCCGTTTTCGGCCGATTTTTCCGTTAACGCTAGTACACGGCCTATTTCTACCCCATCGTCCCCCTCCCGGCGCCCGGTTCGCCCCAAGGACCGAAGCCTCGCGCGCTGGAAACGCATGGGGCATCTTGGGCACCCAGCTAGCTATCCGCGACAGTGGCCAAACCTGCGCGGACGCGCCGGCCTCCTCCGTTTTCGGCTGATTTTTCCGTTAACGCTAGTACACGGCCTATTTCTACCCCATCGTCCGCCTCCCGGCGCCCAGTTCGCCCCAAGCACGGAAGCCTCGCGCGCTGGAAATGCATGGGGCGTCTTGGGCACCCCGCTAGCTATCCGCGACTGTGGCCAAACCCGCGCGGACGCGCCGGCCTCCTCCGTTTTCGACCGATTTTTCCGTTAACGCTACTACACGGCCTATTTCTACCCCATCGTCCCCCTCCCGGCGCCCGGTTCGCCCCAAGGACGGAAGCCTCGCGCGCTGGAAATGCATGGGGCGTCTTGGGCACCCCGCTAGCTATCCGCGACTGTGGCCAAACCCGCGCGGACGCGCCGGCCTCCTCCGTTTTTGGCCGAATTTTCCGTTAATGCTAGTACACGGCCTATTTCTACCCCATCGTCCACCTCCCGGCGCCCGGTTCGCCCCAAGGACGGAAGCCACGCGCGCTGGAAACGAATGGGGCGCCTTGGGCACCCCGCTAGCTATCCGCGACTGTGGCCAAACTCGCGTGGACGCGCCGGCCTCCTCCGTTTTCGGCCGATTTTTCCGTTAACGCTAGTACACGGCCTATTTCTACCCCATCGTCCCCCTCCCGGCGCCCGGTTCGCCCCAAGGACCGAAGCCTCGCGTGCTGGAAACGCATGGGGCGTCTTGGGCACCCCGTTAGCTATCCGCGACTGTGGCCAAACCCGCGCGGATGCGCCGGCCTCCTCCGTTTTCGGCTGATTTTTCCGTTAACGCTAGTACACGGCCTATTTCTACCCCATCGTCCGCCTCCCGGCGCCCAGTTCGCCCCAAGCACGGAAGCCTCGCGCGCTGGAAATGCATGGGGCGTCTTGGGCACCCCGCTAGCTATCCGCGACTGTGGCCAAACCCGCGCGGACGCGCCGGCCTCCTCCGTTTTCGGCCGGTTTTTCCGTTAACGCTAGTACACGGCCTATTTCTACCCCATCGTCCCCGTCCCGGCGCTCGGTTCGCCCCAAGGACGGAAGCCTCGCGTGCTAGAAATGCATGGGGCGTCTTGGGCACCCCGCTAGCTATCCGCGACTGTGGCCAAACCCGCGCGGACGCGCCGACCTCCTCCGTTTTCGGCCGATTTTTCCGTTAACGCTAGTACACGGCCTATTTCTACCCCATCGTTCCCCTCCTGGCGCCCGGTTCGCCCCAAGGACGGAAGCCTCGCGCGCTGGAAACGCATGGGGCCTCTTGGGCACCCCGCTAGCTATCCGCGACTGTGGCCAAACCCGCGCGGACGCGCCGGCCTCCTCCGTTTTCCGCCGATTTTTCTGTTAACGCTAGTACACGACCTATTTCTACCCCATCGTCCCCCTCCCATCGTCTGCGGTTCACTGGCGGACTGTCCGCCGGCAGAAAACCCAAAACATCAATGCTGCTCCAAGTCCCCTGGACGTTCCCGGACTATCTGCGAATCCCAACGGCGGACTGTCCGCGGTTCAAAAAGGACTCGTCCGTACGGGCTGCGTAGCCACGGACTCAGCTGGAGCCCGACTCCTGGACTGTCCGCGCCCCCAGTGGCGGACTGTCCGCGGATGAACAGAGAGGGCGATTTTGGTCGCCCCTCTCACGAATCTCTCCAAAACCGATCCAAATCAAAATCCCAAGTTCCCAAACTTGGAGAAGATAATCACGGGGTAGTTAGGAGACTATCCCCAAGAAATCATCCGCTCAAAATGATTGAATCACTGGGAAATCTAAAGGGGAAGATCAAGAACGAAAAAGCGCCATGAAAACGAAATCAACCCGATCTACTTGATCGTGAGGAGTTAGATGAATTCCTTTGGTCAAAATGACCTCCTCTCAAATACGAACAAGTTGATTCAAACGGATTTCGCAAAGACGCAGTAGAGAAGGAGATCGAGTGACGGGAAAATCGCGGAGAAACGAAGAACGCGAAGAACATGAACAAAACGTGAATCAAGTCATCGATCTGCAACCGTGTGGCTACCATACGCTACAACAGTGAGGTTACGGCCTCACTTCCTCAAAATCTTCAGTACACAGAGATATGGTTCTCTGCGGATCTCAGCTAGCTACAGCAGGGGATTGGGAGAGCAGGAAACCCTAGAAGCAAAGAGCAAATGACTGAGATCGATAGGGAGGAGGGTGTCTCCCTCTACTTATACTAATTCTATTTCCTACTCTACCCCTCAACTAATTACAGAGCGAACCAGCTAAACCCTAAGGTTATTCTGGACCAACTCGGTGGTAGGTGGATCCGACGGCCACACCCGCACAACTCGTAGCGTTGCCTCGACGCAACCTCCCGATTGCCGCCACGTGCCGCCCTCGCTCTGCACCCCCGGTTTTGTGGCCCAAACCAGGAAACCAGCCTTTTCCAGCCAACCCCTGGTTTTGAGGCCCAAACCGGGAAACCAGCCCACCAGCATCTGAGTTTTGAGGCCCAAACTCAGCAAACCCGCAGCGCCCAGGTTTTGAGGCCCAAACCTGGAAACCGTCCTCAGCCCGAGTTTTGTGGCCAATCTCGGAAACCTTCAGCACCCAGGTTTTGAGGCCCAAACCTGGAAACCGTCCACCCGATGGTTTTTCTCTGGCTCTACCACCAAACCGACACCGTAGATGGGATGCACCGCCCGTGCACCCCGTCCACCGACACGTGTCCCCAAGTCCACGACTCAGGCAACACATGACCGCAAGTCTTCGCTCGTCGCTGTCCCAGGCTGCCAGCCACCACAGCTGATCCTCGGGCCACCGGTCCCTCAGTCCAAGCCTCACGTCCGCCCTTCGCCACTCTCGGTCCATCGGCACGGCACGTCTCTACTTGACCTTCACCTTGCCTCTGATCACTGTATCCGTGCTCGACACCTGCACAACACAAGCCAAAGAACATGTGCATCATCTCAGTTGACAATCACTCATCACTCAGAGACTCGGCATACACCCATGTATCCGCAATCTCCCCCTTGATGAGTGCATTGCCAACTACCAACACAAATCATAATGGAAGCAGAAGAAGGAAGAAGGAGAAAGAGAGAGAACTCAACCAAATGACCCAAAATCATAGCAAAGCCGAAAAAGGTCAAGTGGAAAGAGCAAGACAACTTGGTCCCCAAAGACATGGGCAACGGCTCGACGCAACCAAGCAAAGCAAAGCTAGCCCTCAAGAAGAGGTAGAACAGGCTCAACACCCTAGCTAATACCAATTGAGAATATCAAAGCAAAATGCTAGTCCCTCAAGATAGAGGCACAGAGGCTCAACACAACTAGCAAGAAAGCTCGATACCAAAACCTTACGGCCAACAGGAAGCAACAAGAACTCCCCCTTGAATAGTGCAAACAACCAAGAATGCTCCCCCTTTGTTCAAATGAAGGGTTAATGATTTGCAATTTCTCCCCCTTAGTTGAAAATGCACCATCAAGCAACAATGCTCCCCCTCAGAAAATGCACCGTCAAAAATGCCAACACGCAGATTTCTCTGCTTCCAAAATGCATATGAGTCAAAAATGCAAATTAGGAGCTTCAGGAGTTTACTCAAAAGAGTGCAAAGATGCTCTACAGAGTTCGGATCCGATGATCCAGAAAATGCACAAAATGCTAGCAAAGGCTCAAACTGATCACTAAGTCGGAAATGAGAGCACATAAGCAGTTTTTAGCCGAAAAGATATTCACCATCAAAATAGCACAGACATGTATAGACAGGAAGTCAAACAAGTGCTAAGCATGTATACAAGGTGAACTACCCCTAGCACAGTTCAATCATCATGCTGATACCAAATGAAACATGAAGCATATACTTGTGATTTCAAATTTTAATCGGAGTTGCAGCGGTGAAATTACACAAGTCAGAAATCAGCATGTGACTGCGAGAGGTTGAATGTTTGTTATTGCCTAACTTTCCAACTGTGCGAAGCCTATGCATAAGCAATCAGAAGCTTAAAGCAACAGTTTCGGTCATACACTACACAGCTCAAGTTTAACTCTAAGTGCAATGAGAAACAGTCTCGAAACTGTGAGGTGCTAACAAGCAAACCCATCTCAATCTTTTCAATTTACTTAACTTGGTTCAGATTTTAAACAGAATATGACATACCAAGCAAGTGAATGACTCAACACTAGAGACATAGCAACCTAGCATACATAAAGAGCATATGTGACTTCTACACATCCTACACATGCTAGTTGCATATCTCAATGGTGAACATTTTCAAGTTTTAAGTTCATTATCAAAATTCACCATTTCAAAAATAGCTCAGCTCACGGTATGAATCAGTGATCAAAAAGAGCATAAGCTACAACATCTATATAAAGCATCGGAGCAAAGACTACACAGAGCATAGTTATATTCTTCAGACTATATTCATGAAGCTCAGAATGTAAAAGTGTATGCTGAAATGCAAAGATGCATGAAAAAAACCAAAAAGAAGCAAAAACAACTAAAAAACACAAAGTCAGTGTATCATACAAGAGTCAAAAATGTTTCCCCCATCTAAAAGGGGAAACACACACCAAGCTCACCCCTCAACCGATTAAAGGTTGATTGGTCCAAAGGCATGGTGAAAATATCAGCCAACTGATGATGAGTATCGACATGGCGAAGGTCGATATCACCCTTCTCATAGTGGTCTCGCAGAAAATGAAAGCGCACATCAATGTGTTTGGTCTTCGAGTGCAACACAGGGTTCTTAGCAACGCTAATCGCACTCGTGCTGTCACAAAGCAAAGGAACGCGAGAAAAGCTCGGACCAAAATCACGCAAAGTGGCCGTCATCCAGAGTAACTGGGAACAGCAGCTAGCCACAACAACATACTCAACCTCCGTGGTAGACTGGGTGACACTAGACTGCTTGCGAGAAGACCACGATACAAGAGAAGAACCAATAAACTGGCAAGTTCCAGAAGTGGACTTGCGCTCAATGCGACAACCAGCAAAATCGGCATCGGAATAACCGCAAAGGGAGAGGGTGGAAAAAGCAGAATACCAATCCCGAACTCTGGAGTGAAGGATAAGTACCTCATAATGCGCTTGACTGCCTGACGGTGAGAGGTGCGCGGCGAAGACTGAAATCGCGCGTAGAGACACACTGCGAACTGAATGTCCGGGCGTGTCGCCGTCAGGTACAGCAGCGACCCAATCATACTCCGGTACTCCTTCTGGTCCACTGCTTCTCCTTCCTTGTCCGCATCCAGGGCCGTCGTGGTCGCCATGGGTGTTGGAAGAGGCTTGGCCTCACCCATGTCGAACTTCTTCAGAATGTCCCGAGTATACTTGCCCTGGTGCACGAACGTCCCTTCCTGGGATTGTTTGAGTTGCAACCCGAGGAAAAATGTCAACTCGCCCATCATGCTCATCTCGAACTCCCTGCTCATAGTGTCTGCAAACTTGGCAACCAAGGCGTGAGAAGAACCACCGAAAATGATATCATCCACGTAAATTTGGACCAAGAGAGTATCAGTGCCTTGCTTGAGGAGAAAGAGCGTTTTATCTACACATCCCATTTTGAAACCCTTAGCAAGCAAAAAGGTTTTCAACCTATCATACCAGACTCTAGGGGCTTGATTCAAACCATATAAAGCTTTGTGGAGTTTAAAGACATGGTTTGAAAACTTGGGATTTTCGAAACCGGGGGGTTGTCTAACATACACCTCCTCTACTATGTAGCCGTTTAAGAAGGCACTCTTGACATCCATTTGAAAAAGTTTGAAACCTTTAGATGTAGCAAAAGCCAAGAGTATCCTAATTGCCTCCAAACGAGCTACAGGAGCAAACGTCTCCTCATAGTCTATCCCCTCCTTCTGACTATATCCCTGGGCTACGAGTCTGGCCTTGTTTCTCACAACATGGCCATCTTCTCCCTGTTTGTTTTTGAAAACCCATTTTGTCCCAATTGGGTGACACTCAGAAGGTGGAGACACTAGAACCCAAACCCGATTTCTCTCAAAGTTCTCAAGCTCTTCATGCATGGCATTGACCCAATCCGGATCCGTCAATGCGTGTCCAACATCTTGGGGTTCAAAATCAGCAACGAATGCAGAATAAGCAAAGTGAGAGATTTGCCTTGACCGGGTGATGCGTTCATTGATGTTGCCGATCATCTGCTGAGGCGGGTGCTGGCGCTGAATGTGTCGTGGCGCCTCCCTTGCCGAAGTGGCCTCCCCCTCAACAGCAGCTGGTGCCTCCCCGGGTACAAACGGTACCGCTCGGGGTGGCGGATCCCACGGCCCCCAGGAAGAAGACATGTCGGGGCCGTGAGTCATCGTCGAAGCCGCTCCTTGCGGCACAGCAGGTGGAGGAGGAGGTGCTGGGTCATCCATGCCTTCAGCACCTTCTTCTTCATCATCGAAAAGAGGCTCGCCAACCTCATGATCACCTGCACGCTCAAAACGAGAAGAGGGACAAACCACGGTCTCGTCGAAGGTGACATCGGATGTCTCCATGACTCGGTTAGTGTCAAGGTTAAGTACACGATATGCTCGAGTGTGAGTACCATAACCCAAAAACACACCGTTAGAAGAACGAGACTCAAATATGTCCAAGTTGCCCTTTTTGAGTATAAAACAATGGCAACCAAAAACTCTAAAATAACTCACCTTGGGGAGTTTTCCAAAACGCAACTCATAAGAGGTCTTTTTCAAGAAAGCTCGAAGAAAAATGCGATTGGAAATATAGCATGCAGTGCTCATCGCTTCGGCCCAATATAGCCTAGGAGTCCTATGCTCATCGAGCATCGTCCTGGCCATCTCTACAAGGGTCCAATTCTTCCTCTCTACCACACAATTCTGTGGCGGTGTGTAGGGGGACGAAAACTGATGCTCCAAACCCAAAGAGTTACAAAACTTCTCAAAATCCGAATTCTTGAATTCGGAACCATTATCACTCCGAATTGCTCGCATTGAGTTCAAAGGGAACTCATTCCGAAGACGCAAAATCAGATTGCGAGCAAGGGAGAAAGTCTCGGTCTTCTCAGCTAAAAAGAAGACCCACGAATATCTCAAAAAGTCATCAACAACAACAAGCACATACCACTTCCCCCCAACCGAGCTCACCCGAGCCGGACCAACAAGGTCCATGTGCAAAAGCTCTCCAGGGCGCTTGGTCACGACCTGAGTCACTGGATGGTGGGGAGCGGCAACCATCTTCCCATGTCTACAAGAGTGACAAACAAGATCCTTCTCCATATGCAACTTGGGCAATCCTCGGATTAGGCCAAGTGAACTAAGTCTTGCAAGCAAGTCGAAGCTCAAATGTCCAAGTCTCCTATAACACTTCAAAAGATCAGAGGAGGAAGGTCCGGCCACAAGATAACGAGAAATGCCAAAAGACTCCGAGAAATTCGCACGAAAGACTTTTCCAAAGGGCGAAATCAAACATACAAGATTGCCCTGAGGATCCAAAATACGACTGAGATTCGGTTTAAAACGAATCTCATAGTCATCATCGAAAAGTTGCAAAACAGAAAGAAGGTTAAAATGCAAGTTAGAAACAAGAGCAACATCGCACAACACAAAGTGCTCATTAACTCGCACAGACCCACGAGACAGCACCTTACCTTTGCTGTTGTCGCCGAAGGTGATATATTCCTTTCCGGCGACCGGACTAAGACTGGAGAACCACTTGGCGTTTCCGGTCATGGGCCTCGAACACCTAGAATCTACCAACCAAATGTTCTCCAATCGTTTTACCTACATCAATAAAAAGACATAGGGTGAGCATACGGGCCAACACTGGGGTTAGAGAAGTAAGGGGAATACCAGTGTTGGGCCGGCTGCTCAAAAGAACGGTTAGCGAAAAAACCATTCCTAGCACACCTACGAAGGAAGCGATCACCACGTTTAGAAGAACGTGGTCCGCTAAGGGAGGAGCGCTCACTGCGATACTCAAAACGTGGTGGGGGAAAATGCTCAACTACAAAGCCACCACCACGGGGTCCATGGCCTACAACGGCAGGCTCCCGCCGGGCACACTCTCTATGAGGCCTAGGCCTAGGAACTCGAGGCACTGCACCTCTAGGCCTAGCATCTCTCCTCGGAGTTCTCTTCTACCTAGGCCTGGGATCTTGAGGTTCTGGACCTCTGGGCCTAGCAGCACGACTCTGAACATTTGGCGCATGTACATCATGGAAAGGATGGTACATGTCCGTATTGTTCATCTCCCTAGCACGGCGCGCCTCTCTCTTGCGCCGAAAGCAGAACTCACTCAAGTGTCCATCTCTCCCACAATGCTCACAATGGTACCTCACCGCTCTCATAGGGGGTTGTTGGTACTCATGGTTGTGGGTATGGATCACTTTGCCCTTCTGTGGCAAACACTCCTCCTGGATAGGTGGCATCGTATCCAGCTTGTTTTTCAGGTGGTTGGGTTTGGGATGCCACACTTGGTTCTTGGGTGGAGCTCTCGGAGGTTCTTCAAACACTCCGTCCTTGGTGTTGGGCTTGAGCGGCTCTTTGGGTGGTATCTTGGTAAGCTTGGGAATAGTGGTGGAGTTGGGCTTCTCACATGGGTCAAGACCACTAGACTCTCCAATCTTGCCGAAAGATGAAACATCCACACCCGGAGCAAAACCTACACCAGGACCTCCAGCAGCTCGCTTGAATTGGGAGATCATCATCCCGAGCTGCGGCTCACCACAAGACACCCATGACAAGATGGTCCGAAGGTATGTGTTTTCCTCCTCGGTTTGCATCTTGTCATGCTTCACGTTTGCAATCTCCATCTCCAAACCCTCACACAAAGCGCACCTAGTCACACAAGTGCTACCCGAGCTGGCCTCTTCAAGAGATACAATCTTGGCATTCTTCTCTGCCAACTCGGATTGCAAGACAGGACAAGTCTTGCACGCACCCAACAGCGAGGGTCTAGCCTTCAGCTCATCCAGCTCTCCTACCAACGCAACATACTTGCTTCTCAAGGTGAGAAGGTCAGTCATGTGCGCGGTGCACATCTCACACTCAACCTCCTCAGATATGACCACGGTGGACTTAGCAAACTCTAGCTCCCTCACCGTGTCCTCCCACTTCTGCCTAAACTCCTTGCGCTCTCTAGCGGCACGCCTAAGCAGCTTATCCTGACTAAGCAAGGCGGCAGTAAGCTTCTCGACCTCAGCAGAAAGCTTGTCGTGGGTGAGGGATACCTGGGAGGTGTTGTCGTCGTCGTCGTCCCGAGGGGAGTTCACCAGCTCACCGTCGACCTCCTTGCCGAGAGCCATGGTGCAGAGGCCGTCGTCGTCGGTGAAGAAGCAGAGGCCGTTCAGCTTGTCCTCGATCCTCTTCTTCTTCTCGGACTCATCGTCGCTTGAGCAAGCAAAGTCGTCATCCGAGCCGTCGACGTCGCTGAGCGTGGCGAAGAACGCACGCTGCTCAGCCTGGGCCTTCTCCAAGTACTTCTTCTTGATGTACTCCTTGTCGAAGCCGCCCCTCCGCCTGTGCCTCGCGGGGACGTACTTCTCCTTGCGCTTGCCGAAGTCGTACATGTGCCCATGATCGCCCTTCCCAGATGAGTGCTTCTTCTTGGGACAGTTGGCGATGAAGTGGTCGGGGTCGCCGCACTCATAGCATCCTGAGCGTCCTCCTCCGCGGTGACGGTTCATGCGGTTGTTGTGGAACCGCGAGAACCGATTGGCGAGCATTGCCAACTCGTCATCTCCCAAAGACTCTAGCTGGTCCTTTGTGACAGAAAAGAGTGAAGAGAGTGCAAATCCTCCAGAGGGGTTAGCAGAAGAGCCAGAAACCAAAGCCATAGTCGGGCCAGAAGGATTCTCATAAGAAGCCCTCGCCATGGCATCAATCTCATGGGACTTGAGCTTACTGAAGAGCTCGTCGCACGTGAGGGTCTCATAGTTAGGTGATTCGATGATCGCCTGAACTTTGGAATCCCACACCGATCGATCAAGGGTATGCAAAAGCTTGAGAGCCCTCTCATGATCGTCGAAAGGCAACAGCTCCTTGTTAGCCCTCATCCTGTTGACAATCACCTGAAAGCGAGCGAATAAACTTTCTATGCTCTCGCCAGGCATATGTCGAAAGTTCTCATACTCTCGCTTGAACGACTCGTAGAGACGGGTTTTGACTTGAGAGGTTCCCTCATGAAAGCGCATGAGGGTAGCCCAAATCTCCCGAGCCGTAGCGAGGTGACAAACACGATCAAACTCACTCATGCTCAAACATGAGAAAAGAGCATTACGTGCTCGGCTATTGGCATCGTCCTCATCGATCTGAAGCTGAGAGACACGAGCAGCCAAGACCACGTAATCGGCAGAGTTGCAAATATCCCAGATGGAAGCACCCAAACTCTGCAGATAGGCCGACATGCGTATCTTCCAATACGCATAGTTCGTCCCATCGAAAAATGGCGGTTTGCCCACGCCGCGATCCATGTCACCTTCTGTGGATCTGGAACCGGCTAAGGTGGAAGATCCTTAACCCGCTCCGATACCAATTGAAGGACCGAGAAAGCACTAGCAAGGCGACCAGAGGGGGGGTGAATGGGAGCTCAAAAATTTCTCTCGAAACTTTGGCCGATTGTCCCAAAATCAACCCCCAAAAGCTACGACCGAAACCGTGATGCCCACGACCCTTGGAAGAGGGTGGATGATCCCTAGGATCACAGCGAGGCACCACAAAGTGATAGCAAACCAAACACAAAAAGCTTTGGCACAAGTTCGACCCTTAGAAACCAAGTCAGAAACGTAGATAGATGGCTACGTCGAGAAATCTCCAAATACTGATGCTAACAAGTAGCAAAGATACCTAGAGGTTCTTTGGTCAACTTCAAAGCCAAACGGGAAGTCCGGAAACTAAGCGAGCAAGCCGGGAGAGCAAACACACTAAACCGGAACAAACAGCAGAATTCCGGACTGTCCGGACATGGAGTCCCGGACTGTCCGCCCAAGGCCGGATTGTCCGCCGGCAGAAAACCCAAAACAGCAATGCTGCTGCAAGTCCCCTGGACGTTCCAGGACTGTCCGCGAATCCCAACGGCGGACTGTCCGCGGTTCAAAAAGGACTCGTCCGTACGGGCTGCGCAGCCACGGACTCGGCTGGAGCCCGACTCCCGGACTGTCCGCGCCCCCAGTGGCGGACTGTCCACGGATGAACAGAGAGGGTGATTTTGGTCGCCCCTCTCACGAATCTCTCCAAAACCGATCCAAATCGAAATCCCAAGTTCCCAAACTTGGAGAAGATAATCACAGGGTAGTTAGGAGACTATCCCCAAGAAATCATCCGCTCAAAATGATTGAATCACTGGGAAATCGAAAGGGGAAGATCAAGAACGAAAAAGCGCCATGAAAACGAAATCAACCCGATCTACTTGTTCATGAGGAGTTAGATGAATTCCTTTGGTCGAAATGACCTCCTCTCAAATACGAACAAGTTGATTCAAACGGATTTCGCAAAGACGCAGTAGAGAGGGAAATCGAGTGACGGGAAAATCGCGGAGAAACGAAGAACGCGAAGAACACGAACAAAACGCGAATCAAGTCATCGATCTGCAACCGTGTGGCTACCACACGCTACAACAATGAGGTTACGGCCTCACTTCCACAAAATCTTCAGTACACAGAGATATGGTTCTCTGCGGATCTCAGCTAGTTACAGCAGGGGATTGGGAGAGCAGGAAACCCTAGAAGCAAAGAGCAAATGACTGAGATCGATAGGGAGGAGGGTGTCTCCCTCCACTTATACTAATTCTATTTCCTACTCTACCCCTCAACTAATTACAGAGCGAACCAGCTAAACCCTAAGGTTATTCTGGACCAACTCGGTGGTAGGTGGATCCGATGGCCACACCCGCACAACTCGTAGCGTTGCCTCGACGCAACCTCCCGATTGCCGCCACGTGCCGCCCTCGCTCTGCACCCCCGGTTTTGTGGCCCAAACCGGGAAACCAGCCTTTTCCAACCAACCCCCGGTTTTGAGGCCCAAACTGGGAAACCAGCCCACCAGCATCTGAGTTTTGAGGCCCAAACACAGCAAACCCGCAGCGCCCAGGTTTTGAGGCCCAAACCTGGAAACCGTCCTCAGCCCGAGTTTTGTGGCCAAACTCAGAAACCTTCAGCACCCAGGTTTTGAGGCCCAAACCTGGAAACCGTCCACCCGATGGTTTTTCTCTGGCTCTACCACCAAACCGACGCCGTAGATGGGATGCACCGCCCGTGCACCCCGTCCACCGACACGTGTCCCCAAGTCCACGACTCAGGCAACACATGACCGCAAGTCTTCGCTCGTCGCTGTCCCAGGCTGCCAGCCACCACAGCTGATCCTCGGGCCACCGGTCCCTCAGTCCAAGCCTCACGTCCGCCCTTCGCCACTCTCGGTCCATCGGCACGGCACGTCTCTACTTGACCTTCACCTTGCCTCTGATCACTGTATCCGTGCTCGACACCTGCACAACACAAGCCAAAGAACATGCGCATCATCCCAGTTGACAATCACTCATCACTCAGAGACTCGGCATACACCCATGTATCCGCAAAACGCATGGGGCGTCTTGGGCACCCCGCTAGCTATCCGCGACTGTGGCCAAAGCCGCGCGAACGCGCCGGCCTCCTTCGTTTTCGGTCGATTTTTCCGTTAATGCTAGTACACGACCTATTTCTACCCCATCGTCCCCCTCCCGGCGCCCGGTTCGCCCCAAGGACAGAAGCCTCGCACGCTGGAAACGCATGGGGCGTCTTGGGCACCCCGCTACCTATCCGCGATTGTGGCCAAACACGCGCGGACGCGCCGGCCTCCTCTGTTTTCGGCCAATTTTTCCGTTAACGCTAGTATACGGCCTATTTCTACCCCATCGTCCCCCTCCCGGCGCCCGGTTCGTCCCAAGGACGAAGCCTCGCGCGCTGGAAACGCATGGAGCGTCTTGGGCACCCCGCTAGCTATCCGCGACTGTGGCCAAACCCGCGCGGACGCGCCGGCCTCCTCCGTTTTCGGCCGATTTTTCCGTTAACGCTAGTACACGGCCTATTTCTACCCCATCGTCCCCCTCCCAGCGCCCGGTTCGCCCCAAGGACGGAAGCCTCGCGCGCTGGAAACGCATGGGGCATCTTGGGCACCCCGCTAGCTATCCGCGACTGTGGCCAAACCCGCGCGGACGCGCCGGCCTCCTCCGTTTTCGGCCAATTTTTCTGTTAACGCTAGTATACGGCCTATTTCTACCCCATCGTCCCCCTCCCGGCGCCCGGTTCGCCCCAAGGACGGAAGCCTCGCGCGCTGGAAACGCATGGGGCGTCTTGGGCACCCCGCTAGCTATCCGCGACTGTGGCCAAACCCGCGCGGACGCGCCGGCCTCCTCCGTTTTCGGCCGATTTTTCCGTTAACGCTAGTACACGGCCTATTTCTACCCCATCGTCCCCCTCCCGGCGCCCGGTTCGCCCCAAGGACGGAAGCCTCGCGCGCTGAAACGCATGGGGCGTCTTGGGCACCCCGCTAGCTATCCGCGAATGTGGCCAAACCCGCGCGGACGCGCCGGCCTCCTCCGTTTTCGGCCGATTTTTCCGTTAACGCTAGTACACGGCCTATTTCTACCCCATCGTCCCCCTCCCGGCGCCCGGTTCGCCCAAAGGAAGCCTCGCGCGCTGGAAATGCATGGGGCATCTTGGGCACCCCGCTAGCTATCCGCGACTGTGGCCAAACCAGCGCGGACGCGCCAGCCTCCTCCGTTTTCGGCTGATTTTTCCGTTAACGCTAGTACACGGCCTATTTCTACCCCATCGTCCCCCTCCCGGCGCCCGGTTCGCCCCAAGGACGGAAGCCTCGCGCGCTGGAAATGCATGGGGCGTCTTGGGCACCCTGCTAGCTATCCGCGACTGTGGCCAAACCCGCGCGGACGCGCCGGCCTCCTCTGTTTTCGGCCGATTTTTCCGTTAACGCTAGTACACGACCCATTTCTACCCCATCGTCCCCCTCCCGGCGCCCGGTTCGCCCCAAGGACGGAAGCCTCGCACGCTGGAAACGCATGGGGCGTCTTGTGCACCCCGCTAGCTATCCGCGACTGTGGCCAAATCCGCGCGGACGCGTCGGCCTCCTCCGTTTTCGGCTGATTTTTCCGTTAACGCTAGTACATGGCCTATTTCTACTCCATCGTCCCCCTCCCGGCGCCCGGTTCGCCCCAAGGACGGAAGCCTCGCGCGCTGGAAATGCATGGGGCGTCTTGGGCACCCCGCTAGCTATCCGCGACTGTGGCCAAACCCGCGCGGACGCGCCGGCCTCCTCCGTTTTCGGCCGATTTTTCCGTTAACGCTAGTACACGGCCTATTTCTACCCCATCGTCCCCCTCCCGGTGCCCGGTTCGCCCCAAGGACGAAAGCCTCGCGCGCTGTAAACGCATGGGGCATCTTGGGCACCCCGCTAGCTATCCGCGACTATGGCCAAACCCGCGCGAACGCGCCGGCCTCCTCCGTTTTCGGCCGATTTTTCCGATAACGCTAGTACACAGCCTATTTCTACCCCATCGTCCCCCTCCCGGCGCCCGGTTCGCCCCAACGACGGAAGCCTCGTGTTGGGAACGCACTTGCCCCACCTCCGCACTTGTGTAGGGGAAAGAGCGAAGGCGGCCAAGCGTCGGAAGCGGTAGCGAAGGTGAGGCGGAAGTGGAAGATGCTCGATTTCCGAGAAAGTCCCCCCCTCACACTGTTCATCCCCTTGGTATTTATAGGGAATGCCAAGGGGCACGGGCCAAATTACAAAAGGGGACAGGTAAGATTCCTCACCTCCACGCAGGGAGGAAGGGCAAAAGCGTAAATATACAGCTAAAGCGGAAACCCTAATTGGCCACCCCCCAATGCGCCGCCGCCTGGTTCTTGTTCACCTTCGGGGAAAGGGGCGGAGGTTTTGACCTTCGGCCGCGCTCACCCTTGGGCCCGCGCCCCTCCGCCATCTGCCGGACCTCCGGCTTTACTTGCCTTCGGGGGAGCGCACACTCGCCGCTTGCTCGAACCCTCGCTCCAAGCGAAGGTGGCGTTGTGGGCCAGCGAGGGTTTCCTGTAGTGCGACTGTCGATTTGGACCTGCATGGAATGCAATGAAACGACGAGGGTTGAACCCGCGTCCGGGGCTCAGGGTAACGGTCCCCAGTAGGAGGGGGACCTCGCAAGGACGACAGGCGTTGCGCGAGGGTTAATTTCGAACACCAGTGCGAGCGGCGCTTCTGCCGAGGGTCCTTTCCCCCAACAGCAGCCCCTCGTTGTCTTGGATCTAAAAAACCATGTTTAGGCCCAAGCAGCGCCTTTCAATGGGGACAATAAATGGGACCCTCGGCAGCGACGCCCGCGACTGCTTTGGGCTGGGCCGTTGTGGTGTTGTTTGTACTATTGATGCCTGTTTTGTTTTTTGCGCCGCGTTTTTCGGTTGTCGTGCCGATTTGGTTCGTTGAGGGGCTCGTCTCCCGGCCTATAAATAGAAAGAGCGGGTGAAGAGTTTTTGGTTGTGTCCTCTGCTATAGTCGTCCTGCTGTTGCAATTTGCTTGTAGCGAAGGTTTGTTTTAGCTTGCGTGCGAGGGTTTGGACGTGCATTGGCGAACTTACTTGTGTGCGAAGGTTTGTTTGAAAGGTTTTTGGTAGCTGAAGGGATGGCCAGATTGAAGCAGACTGCGCGGGCTGGTTCTCCCGCCGTCGCGGATGAGGGGGTTACCTTCGAGTTTGGTCTGAGCCGGGTTTGCGCCAGTGAGATTGCATCTTATGTGAGGTGGGGCTGGATTGAGGAAGGCAAGGCGAGGACCAGCAGTGGGGAGACCGTTCCGAAGCCAGAGGCAGATGAGATTGTGGTCTTTGAAGAATTTTTTTCTGCTGGCCTTCGCTTCCCGGTGATTTCCTTTGTGACCTCCGTTCTTCGAAGGTTCAACCTGAAATTTCATCAGTTGACGCCTTCTTGTTTTACGAAGATGTCAGTGTACGTGTGGGCATGCCGTTCTCAGGGCACCGCTCCACACGTCGAGGGTTTTGTACGCACTCATCGTGTGCACATGCAGCCCCGCAAGGTGGATTCTGGCGAAGGTAACACTCGTCTTGGGCAGTTTGCTGTGTACACATTCTACTATCGCGCTGGGTCGGAGGTGCCGGTGCAGGCCCAGAAGAATAACTGGAGCAGCGGATGGCAAGAATCTTGGTTTTACTACAAGCTTAGTGGCGACGTCGAGCTTTGCGGCGAGCTTCCGCTTCTCGGAGATGTCGGCGCCGAGGCCAAGATGAGCGCCGAGGCTCATGCTGCGGTTGATTGCTTGAGGGTTGTGGCGCGATCTCAGTGCGCCCGCGACTTGGTCTAAGAATATTGTTGTGCGAAGGTATGGCCCCTTAGCCGAAAGCAAAAATGGTTTGGAGTCGTGGAGGACCCCAAGTATGAAGCTAAGGGTTTGAAGAAACCGATAGTTGATTTGAACAAGGTTTGGGTAAAAGTTCTTGCAAAGTTTCCGAGGCGCGAGGATGGGAACGAAGCTGTACACAAGCGGGTTCAGCAGTGGGCTGAAGAGCTTGTTGGGAAATTATCCACATTGGAGGTGAAGGCTATCCACAGCTCGGTGGGTAGCGGAGGTCGAGTGAACAGAATGTTTGACATTCTTGGTATTCGGTACGCGGACTGGCCCGCTCCTTCGAGCGACGACGCGCCGAAGAAGAGGAAGCGTAAAGCTTCGGAAGAAAAGGAGATCGTCTCTCGGCCGAAGAGGGGCCGTGGTCGAGGCCGTGGCGGAGCTGGTGGCCGCGCGAAGGTGCTTACGGTGAGGGTCGCCGCTGGCTCTGGTGCTGCAGGTACTTCCCTCCTCGGCCGTAGCTCCAAGCGGCCGAGGTGCCGGTGGAGTCGGGGGACGCGTGCCTCGCGTTGGAGGGATCGGCGCTTTAGTTCAGATTTCGGGCGGCGAGGATGAATCTGATGATGATGAGGTGGAGGAGAAGGACGCAAAGGAGGGGGAGACGGACGAGGGTTCGTCTGAAGACAGCAGCGAGAGTTCGATTGAAGGACATGACACGGATGAGGAGGTGTCCGTTGGAGGCGGAGCCTCGCCGAGTGTTGGTGCGATGGTTGCTCAGGGCGCAGTTGATATCGTTCAAGATATTGAGCCAGGTAGCCCTCGACGAGGGGCGGTTCCCAGCTTTGCGGGCTCGCACCTTTGGGTGGAGGGGTTTGAGTTCAATGGGGAACTTGACTCTGCGCGATCCCGGGGAAAAAGACCGTTCGGCGAGGCTAGCCGGTCGAGCCTCCCGGAATATGCTAAGAAGCTTGGGATTTCTGATCCGTCAACTGCGCTGTTCACTAGTCCGGACCTTCGGGACTGCCACTTGCAGTGTAGCTCGGAGGAAAGGCGTTTTCTAGGCCGAATCTTCGGCCGCATTTGTGTGCCGGAGGCAGAGGTGCTACTTGCGGATCAAGCGGTTGGTGACACCTTCGACGACGTTGACGTCAAGTTGGCGGAGCTAATGCTCTTGAACCGCTCAGCGAGGCGGAAAGTTGGCTCCGACATGGAATTTATGAGGAACCATATTACTGATCTTGAGAAGGAGAATAGCAAACTGGCGCGGAGTCTAGAGAATAAAGAAATTGAGCTGAAGAATGCTTCGGAAAAGGCCGCGAAGGCTCGAGAGGAGGCGGTTGAATTGGCGAAGCGTAATGCTGATCTGATTGCCGCGGGAAAGGAAAAAGACAAGGCTTTGGCCGAGGCCGAGGTTCGGCTAGGTGATTTGAACGAATCTTGGCGAGCGACTTTGGAGAATGTCAAACGCAAACTTGATTGTTGTCTGACCGAGGCTGGAGGGCTCTGCCGGAGAGCCATTGCCCGCAGCTGACGCAGAGGCCTTTGAGGGCTGGCTGGGTAACGAGCTTGATGTATTTAGCTCGTTAGTTTCCAATGCAGCCGATTTTGGTGGCTACGCCGGGGCCTTGGCAATGGCGAGCACGCTTCGCCTGGCGGATTGTGATCATCTTCGCAAGATCAAAAGGCCGAGCCATGTCTTTCCGTCGGTTGATGAAGTTCGTCGGATGAAGGTTGATGACGCAGAAGTTCGGAACTGTGCGATGCGTTTGCTTCGCAAGTTTTGGATCTCTGGAGGTGGCCGGGCTCTCGCTTTCGAAGAGGCTGCCGAGGCTACACGTCAGGTTCGCACTCTTTTTAGGATTTTTGATTTTGTTGGTTTGTTTTAGGAGAGGTTGTTGTTGATTTTGGCTAGGTTTGTCTTTTGTTTTGCTTATAGGCTCGACGAGATGCGATACCCTCGCCGCCCACGGAAGTTGCATCGAGGGGTGGCTCTGAAGCCGTCCCCTGAGCCAAGTTGTGCGGGGGTTACGCTCGCCGAGATCGAGGCGTTGACCGGGGACGTGCCGATCACTGAAGGAAACGCTGCGGAGGCAACGGCGATGGAAGAGGAGACTGCTACGAACTGTCGAGGCTGCTGTGGAGGAATCCACGGCGGAGGAGGCGTCAGCTGGGACCTTCGACTGTCGCCGTTGGCGAGGGTTTGGAGATTATCCGAGGGGAAGCTGGTCAGGTGTGATCCCTGGGTTTGTTGTGGGGAGGTAGCCGTTTTGTAGATACTGTGGTTGTAAAAACTTGATGAGGCTGAAGCGACGTTTTGTATTTTTGTGAAACGTGCAGGTTCCTGATGGAACCGTGCTAAACGTGTTGGACGTCACTCCGCTGGTGTTAAACTACCAAGATGTTTTTATAACTGGTGAATCGTGGGCTCGCGCTAAGTTTAAACATCCTTCGCTGTCCTTTGAACGTTTTTGGTGGTCGAAGGTGCGAAGGTATGATTTGAAGAATAGTAGGTCGAGCAGCTTTTGGCGCGAGGCGGACTTTACTGATCGTCAAGCTACGCGCTATTTGTTTGGTCCGTCTTCGTCTTCGCAAGTTGCTTTAGACGATGATATTGATGATAATAGTGTGTTGGATTATTTGTTTGGGCGAAGTAAGCTTGAAGTGGGCCCCTGACGGATCGCTAGGTGGTTCCGAAGGAAGAACCTTCAGATGTGGATGAAGTACATCGTACATATATGTATCGGGCGAGGGTTTTGCCTGGTGAGCTGCCGATTGTTCCGGCAGCTCCTTTGTTGTGGGGACCTATTGTTGTGGCGGAGCCGGAGTTCGAGGAGGTTAGCGATGGTTCCTGGTGATTTGATGTTGATTGAAGGGAGCGATGGTTCATTGTAAATGATTTTTTATTTTCGGATATGTTTGTTGTTGTAACATTACGTTGTAACGGCATGAGAAAGATGTATGGGTTGTGTGCCATGTTTGCTGTGCTATTTAACATTCCTTATATTGTTTTAACAGCGACGCTCCGTTTTACTTTTGGCGAGGCTCGCGCGCTTGCTCGCGTGAGCTTGTTTTGAAAAACAGCGACGCCCCCTTTTTGTTTGAGCGAGGCTCGCGCATTTGCTCTTGTGAGCTTGTTTTGAAAAAACAGCGACGCCCCCTTTTTCTTTTAGCGAGGCTCGCGCAATTTGCTCTTGTGAGCTTGTTTTGAAAAAACAGCGACGCCCCCTTTTTCTTTTAGCGAGGCTCGCGCATTTGCTCTTGTGAGCTTGTTTTGAAAAAACAGCGACGCCCCCTTTTCTTTTAGCGAGGCTCGCGCAATTTGCTCTTGTGAGCTTGTTTTGAAAAAACAGCGACGTCCCCTTTTTCTTTTAGCGAGGCTCGCGCATTTGCTCTTGTGAGCTTATTTTGAAAAAAACAGCGACGTCCCCCTTTTTCTTTTAGCGAGGCTCGCGCATTTGCTCTTGTGAGCTTGTTTTGAAAAAAAACAGCGACGCCCCCTTTTTCTTTTAGCGAGGCTCGCGCATTTGCTCTTGTGAGCTTGTTTTGAAAAAAACAGCGACGCCCCCTTTTTCTTTTAGCGAGGCTCGCGCATTTGCTCTTAGTGAGCTTGTTTTGAAAAAACAGCGACGCCCCCTTTTTCTTTTAGCGAGGCTCGCGCAATTTGCTCTTGTGAGCTTGTTTTGAAAAACAGCGACGTCCCCCTTTTCTTTTAGCGAGGCTCGCGCATTTGCTCTTGTGAGCTTATTTTGAAAAAAAACAGCGACGCCCCCTTTTTCTTTTAGCGAGGCTCGCGCATTTGCTCTTGTGAGCTTGTTTTGAAAAAACAGCGACGTCCCCTTTTTCTTTTAGCGAGGCTCGCGCATTTGCTCTCGTGATGGGCTTCTGTTGTGCTTTGCGGGAGTGCTTGACTTTTTTGGACTTCGCGCTTCCCCTTATCTTAGGCGGAGGTGAAGTTTGCATTTTTTGCGAGCCCCTGTCGTTTGTGCCAGGGTGCTCGACTTTCCTCCCCTTATCTTAGGCGGAGGTGAAGTTTGCTTTTTTGCGAGCCCCTGTCGTTTGTGCCAGGGTGCTCGACTTTCCTCCCCTTATCTTAGGCGGAGGTGAAGTTTGCTTTTTTGCGAGCCCCTGTCGTTTGTGCCAGGGTGCTCGACTTTTCCTCCCCTTATCTTAGGCGGAGGTGAGTTTGCTTTTTTGCGAGCCCCTGTCGTTTGTGCCAGGGTGCTCGACTTTCCTCCCCTTATCTTAGGCGGAGGTGAAGTTTGCTTTTTTGCGAGCCCCTGTCGTTTGTGCCAGGGTGCTCGACTTTCCTCCCCTTATCTTAGGCGGAGGTGAAGTTTGCTTTGAAAAGAAAAGGAATGTTTTTCGAAGCAATCTTAGCAGGTTTTCAGTCGAATGTAGCGCTCTTGAAAGAGATCCGCTTTTTCGATGTTTGGGAGTAGAGGGTTGGAGATTTTACTTTTTTGGGGGTTCTAGCCTGTATTAATGCTTTGGATACTGCCTCGTTAAAAAAACCTTACGCCCCTTCGTAAGGAAAAAGAGTGCAGCTCCTGTTCTTGTCAAGTACATGAGTGTAGGTAACATAGTATGTGACAAAGATTACATAATGCGAGGGCTCGCTAAGGCTCCGCTATGGGTAGAATTTGCGAAGGTCGTCAATGTTCCAGGTGTGTGGTAGGATATTACCTTCGCTGTCGGAGAGATGGAAAGAGCCTGGACGATTGCATTCTGCGATCAGGAACGGGCCTGTCCACTTAGGCTGAAACTTTCCGGCCATGCTGGCGTTTTGTTTACGGATGAGGACGAGGTCACCCTTCTGCAGATTTTTGATTCTGACCTTTTTATCTCTCCATTTTTTGGTCTCTTCCTGATACTTGCGAAGGTTGTGCACTGCGCTGCATCTTGTTTCTTCTAGCAAGTCTTTGTCAGTTAGCTTGGCTGGTTCATCATTTGCGAGGGTTGTTCTCGGTGAAACGTATTTTAGCTCCTCTGGTAACACGGCTTCTTCGCCGAACAAAAGTTTGACGGGTGTGAATTTGGTTGCTCTGCATTCGGAGGTATTGTGAGACCAGGTGACTGAAGTTAGCTCGTCTGCCCATTTGCCTTTGGGTCTGCCTTGCAACTTTTTGGATATGGATTGGAAGATTGTTGCGTTGGTTCTTTCGACTAGGCCGTTGGACTGCGGGTGTCGGACTGAGGCGAAGCATAGAATTGTTCCGATTTGTGCACAGAATTCTTTGAAAACCTCGCTGTCAAACTGGGTGCCGTTGTCGACGGTTAGATGTTGGGGGACTCCGAAGCGACAAACTATCTGCTGCCAGAAAAACTTTTTTACTGCGAGGGAGGTTATGGAGGACAGCGGTCTTGTTTCGGTCCATTTGGTGAAATATTCCACGGCTACCACCGCATAGCGAAGGTTCCCCGGAGCCGTCGGTAGTGGGCCCACGAGATCCATTGCCCACCTTTGCAGAGGCCAGGTTGGGCATATGAGGGTTGTGGGAGCCCCTGGGGTGTTTTGGTTTTTTGCTGTCAGTTGACAACCTTCGCACTTCTTGACGATGGTTTCAGCATCTCTCAGCGCATTTGGCCAGTAGAAACCTTGTCGGAAAGCCTTTCCTACTAGTGCCCTCGGGCCATTGTGTGAACCACATATACCTTCGTGGATGAGTTTGAGAATGTCGTTACCTTCGGACTGTGACACGCACTTGAGCCAAGGTGAGGTTACCGAAGCTTTGAATAGGGTGTTATCTACAATCTTGTACCCTCGCACTCTTTGCTTTAGTCTGTTCTCTTCTTCTTTGGAGCTGGGTTCATGGAGTCCTTTGATGTAGGCCATGATAGGTGCTCTCCAATCTTCGCACTGAATAGCGCTGATCAGCTTGATGCTGATTTCGGAAGCTTCGAAGGCTGACCGAGTGGTAATCTCGTAGAACACGTCCGGGGGGAGCCGAAGCTGCTGTGCGGCTGCTTTGGCTAAGCAATCTGCCTCGCTGTTTTCGGTCCTTGATATTGCTTTTACAGTTATGCCGAGGAAGAAGGATTCCAACCTTCGGACATATTGAAAATATTTTTGGAGCTCTGGATCTTTTGCTTTGTAATTCTTTTCAATGTGCCCCGCGATGACTTGAGAGTCTGTGTTGATAAGTGCCCTTCGGACTGATAAGGACCGTAGTCTTGAGAGTGCCAGAATCACAGCTTCGTATTCTGCTGAGTTGTTTGTGCACTTGAAGTCAAGCCTTCTTGCGTATCTCAGCTTCGATCCGGAAGGCGAGAGTAGGATGGCCGAGGCACCGGCCCCAGTTGCACCCCAAGCTCCGTCGACGTAAACGACCCAGAACTGTTCTTGATGCGGCTCACCAGGGCGAGGGTCTGGAGTCCATTCTGCTATGAAATCAGCCAGTATTTGTGATTTGATTGTTGTTCTGCCGACGAAGGTCACAGCGTAGCTGTTAAGCTCGACTGCCCACTTTGCTATTCTTCCCACTGCTTCGCTGTTTTTGAAAATGTTCTCGAGGGGGTACGTCGAAGGTACATGGATCTCGTGCGCCTGGAAATAATGCTTGAGCTTTCTTGATGCCATGACGACGGCGTATGCTATTTTCTCAAGCTCCGAGTAATTTCTCTTTGGGCCTTCGAGGGTTTCTGAAACATAGTAGATTGGGGCTTGTCTGGTCTTGTTGTTTTCGCAGAGCTCCTTGATGAGGACTGCGCATGCTGCATGTGGCAAAGCTGCGACGTAGAGTAACAATAAGTCTCCCTTGCTTGGGCTGGTTAGGGCAGTCAAGCTGATCAGATACTTTTTCAACTCCTCGAGGGCCTTTTGCTGCTGGGGACCCCAGTTGAATGGAGCGTTGCTTCTGAGTGTTTCAAAGAAGGGTAACCCGCGCTCTGCGGATCTTGAGATGAATCTGCTAAGTGCTGCTAAACGACCGGTCAGACGCTGAGCTGCTTTCTTGGTCGCCGGAGGTTCCATGTTCAAACCTCCGGCTTTACTTGCCTTCGGGGGAGAAGACCGAAGGTTTGACCTTCGGCCGTTGGGGGAAAGGACCCTCCGGCGACCAAGAAAGCAGCTCAGCGTCTGACCGGTCGTTTAGCAGCACTTAGCAGATTCATCTCAAGATCCGCAGAGCGCGGGTTACCCTTCTTTGAAACACTCAGAAGCAACGCTCCATTCAACTGGGGTCCCCAGCAGCAAAAGGCCCTCGAGGAGTTGAAAAAGTATCTGATCAGCTTGACTGCCCTAACCAACCCAAGCAAGGGAGACTTATTGTTACTCTACGTCGCAGCTTCGCCACATGCAGCATGCGCAGTCCTCATCAAGGAGCTCTGCGAAAACAACAAGACCAGACAAGCCCCAATCTACTATGTTTCAGAAACCCTCGAAGGCCCAAAGAGAAATTACTCGGAGCTTGAGAAAATAGCATACGCCGTCGTCATGGCATCAAGAAAGCTCAAGCATTATTTCCAGGCGCACGAGATCCATGTACCTTCGACGTACCCCCTCGAGAACATTTTCAAAAACAGCGAAGCAGTGGGAAGAATAGCAAAGTGGGCAGTCGAGCTTAACAGCTACGCTGTGACCTTCGTCGGCAGAACAGCAATCAAATCACAAATACTGGCTGATTTCATAGCAGAATGGACTCCAGACCCTCGCCCTGGTGAGCCGCATCAAGAACAGTTCTGGGTCGTTTACGTCGACGGAGCTTGGGGTGCAACTGGGGCCGGTGCCTCGGCCATCCTACTCTCGCCTTCCGGATCGAAGCTGAGATACGCAAGAAGGCTTGACTTCAAGTGCACAAACAACTCAGCAGAATACGAAGCTGTGATTCTGGTACTCTCAAGACTACGGTCCTTATCAGTCCGAAGGGCACTTATCAACACAGACTCTCAAGTCATCGCGGGGCACATTGAAAAGAATTACAAAGCAAAAGATCCAGAGCTCCAAAAATATTTTCAATATGTCCGAAGGTTGGAATCCTTCTTCCTCGGCATAACTGTAAAAGCAATATCAAGGACCGAAAACAGCGAGGCAGATTGCTTAGCCAAAGCAGCCGCACAGCAGCTTCGGCTCCCCCCGGACGTGTTCTACGAGATTACCACTCGGTCAGCCTTCGAAGCTTCCGAAATCAGCATCAAGCTGATCGGCGCTATTCAGTGCGAAGATTGGAGAGCACCTATCATAGCCTACATCAAAGGACTCCATGAACCCAGCTCCAAAGAAGAAGAGAACAGACTAAAGCAAAGAGTGCGAGGGTACAAGATTGTAGATAACACCCTATTCAAAGCTTCGGTAACCTCACCTTGGCTCAAGTGCGTGTCACAGTCCGAAGGTAACGACATTCTCAAACTCATCCACGAAGGTATATGTGGTTCACACAATGGCCCGAGGGCACTAGTAGGAAAGGCTTTCCGACAAGGTTTCTACTGGCCAAATGCGCTGAGAGATGCTGAAACCATCGTCAAGAAGTGCGAAGGTTGTCAACTGACAGCAAAAAACCAAAACACCTCAGGGGCTCCCACAACCCTCATATGCCCAACCTGGCCTCTGCAAAGGTGGGCAATGGATCTCGTGGGCCCACTACCGACGGCTCCGGGGAACCTTCGCTATGCGGTGGTAGCCGTGGAATATTTCACCAAATGGACCGAAACAAGACCGCTGTCCTCCATAACCTCCCTCGCAGTAAAAAAGTTTTTCTGGCAGCAGATAGTTTGTCGCTTCGGAGTCCCCCAACATCTAACCGTCGACAACGGCACCCAGTTTGACAGCGAGGTTTTCAAAGAATTCTGTGCACAAATCGGAACAATTCTATGCTTCGCCTCAGTCCGACACCCGCAGTCCAACGGCCTAGTCGAAAGAACCAACGCAACAATCTTCCAATCCATATCCAAAAAGTTGCAAGGCAGACCCAAAGGCAAATGGGCAGACGAGCTAACTTCAGTCACCTGGTCTCACAATACCTCCGAATGCAGAGCAACCAAATTCACACCCTTCAAACTTTTGTTCGGCGAAGAAGCCGTGTTACCAGAGGAGCTAAAATACGTTTCACCGAGAACAACCCTCGCAAATGATGAACCAGCCAAGCTAACTGACAAAGACTTGCTAGAAGAAACAAGATGCAGCGCAGTGCACAACCTTCGCAAGTATCAGGAAGAGACCAAAAAATGGAGAGATAAAAAGGTCAGAATCAAAAATCTGCAGAAGGGTGACCTCGTCCTCATCCGTAAACAAAACGCCAGCATGGCCGGAAAGTTTCAGCCTAAGTGGACAGGCCCGTTCCTGATCGCAGAATGCAATCGTCCAGGCTCTTTCCATCTCTCCGACAGCGAAGGTAATATCCTACCACACACCTGGAACATTGACGACCTTCGCAAATTCTACCCATAGCGGAGCCTTAGCGAGCCCTCGCGTTATGTAATCTTTGTCACATACTATGTTACCTACACTCATGTACTTGACAAGAACAGGAGCTGCACTCTTTTTCCTTACGAAGGGGCGTAAGGTTTTTTAACGAGGCAGTATCCAAAGCATTAATACAGGCTAGAACCCCCAAAAAAGTAAAATCTCCAACCCTCTACTCCCAAACATCGAAAAAGCGGATCTCTTTCAAGAGCGCTACATTCGACGAAAACCTGCTAAGATTGCTTCGAAAAACATTCCTTTTCTTTTCAAAGCAAACTTCACCTCCGCCTAAGATAAGGGGAGGAAAGTCGAGCACCCTGGCACAAACGATAGGGGCTCGCAAAAAAGCAAACTTCACCTCCGCCTAAGATAAGGGGAGGAAAGTCGAGCACCCTGGCACAAACGACAGGGGCTCGCAAAAAAGCAAACTCACCTCCGCCTAAGATAAGGGGAGGAAAGTCGAGCACCCTGGCACAAACAACAGGGGCTCGCAAAAAAGCAAACTTCACCTCCGCCTAAGATAAGGGGAGGAAAGTCGAGCACCCTGGCACAAACGACAGGGGCTCGCAAAAAAGCAAACTTCACCTCCGCCTAAGACAAGGGGAGGAAAGTCGAGCACCCTGGCACAAACGACAGGGGCTCGCAAAAAAGCAAACTTCACCTCCGCCTATGATAAGGGGAAGCGCGAAGTCCAAAAAAGTCAAGCACCCCCGCAAAGCACAACAGAAGCTCACTAGAGCAAATGCGCGAGCCTCGCTAAAAGAAAAAGGGGGCGTCGCTGTTTTTTCAAAACAAGCTCACAAGAGCAAATGCGCGAGCCTCGCTAAAAGAAAAAGGGGGCGTCGCTGTTTTTTCAAAACAAGCTCACTAGAGCAAACGCGCGAGCCTCGCTAAAAGAAAAAGGGGGCGTCGCTGTTTTTTCAAAACAAGCTCACAAGAGCAAATGCGCGAGCCTCGCTAAAAGAAAAAGGGGGCGTCGCTGTTTTTTCAAAACAAGCTCACTAGAGCAAACGCGCGAGCCTCGCTAAAAGAAAAAGGGGGCGTCGCTGTTTTTTCAAAACAAGCTCACAAGAGCAAATGCGCGAGCCTCGCTAAAAGAAAAAGGGGGCGTCGCTGTTTTTTCAATACAAGCTCACTAGAGCAAACGCGCGAGCCTCGCTAAAAGAAAAAGGGGGCGTCGCTGTTTTTTCAAAACAAGCTCACAAGAGCAAATGCGCGAGCCTCGCTCAAAGAAAAAGGGGGCGTCGCTGTTTTTTCAAAACAAGCTCACGCGAGCAAGCACGCGAGCCTCGCCCAAAGTAAAACGGAGCGTCGCTGTCAAAACAATATAAGAAACGTTAAATAGCACAGCAAACATGGCACACAACCCATACATCTTTCTCATGCCGTTACACAGTAACGTTACAACCACAAACATATCCGAAAAATAAAAAATCATTTACAATGAACCATCGCTCCCTTCAATCAACATCAAATCACCAGAACCATCGCTAACCTCCTCGAACTCCGGCTCCGCCACAACAATAGGTCCCCACAACAAAGGAGCTGCTGGAACAACCGGCAGCTCACCAGGCAAAACCCTCGCCCGATACATATATGTACAATGTACTTCATCCACATCCGAAGGTTCTTCCTTCGGAACCACTAGCGATCCGTCAGGGCCCACTTTAAGCTTACTTCGCCCAAACAAATAATCCAACGCACTATTATCATCAATATCATCGTCTAAAGCAACTTGCGAAGACGAAGACGGACCAAACAAATAGCGCGTAGCTTGACGATCAGTAAAGTCCGCCTCGCGCCAAAAGCTGCTCGACCTACTATTCTTCAAATCATACCTTCGCACCTTCGACCACCAAAAACGTTCAAAGGACAGCGAAGGATGTTTAAACTTAGCGCGAGCCCACGATTCACCAGTTATAAAAACATCTTGGTAGTTTAACACCAGCGGAGTGACGTCCAACACGTTTAGCACGGTTCCATCAGGAACCTGCACGTTTCACAAAAATACAAAACTTGCTTCAGCCTCATCAAGTTTTTACAACCATAGTATCTACAAAACGGCTACCTCCCCACAACAAACCCAGGGATCACACCTGACCAGCTTCCCCTCGGACAATCTCCAAACCCTCGCCAACGGCGACAGTCAAGGTCCCAGCTGACGCCTCCGCCGTGGATTCCTCCACAGCAGCCTCGACGTTCATAGCAGTCTCCTCTTCCATCGCCGTTGCCTGCGCAGCGTTTCCTTCAGTGATCGGCACGTCCCCGGTCAACGCCTCGATCTCGGCGAGCGTAACCCCCGCACAACTTGGCTCAGGGGCGGCTTCGGAGCCACCCCTCGCTGCAACTCCCGTGGGCGGCGAGGGCATTGCATCTCGTCGAGCCTATAAGCAAAACAAAAGACAAACCTAGCCAAAATCAACAACAACCTCTCCAAAACAAACCAACAAAATCAAAAATCTTAAAAAGAGTGCGAACCTGACGTGTAGCCTCGGCAGCTTCTTCGAAGGCGAGAGCTCGGCCACCTCCGGAGATCCAAAACTTGCGAAGCAAACGCATCGCACAGTTCCGAACTTCTGCGTCACCAACCTTCATCCGACGAACGTCATCAACCGACGGAAAGACATGGCTCGGCCTTTTGATCTTGCGAAGATGATCACAATCCGCCAGGCGTAAGCGTGCTCAGCCATTGCCAAGGCCCCGGCGTAGCCACCAAAATCGGCTGCATTGGAAACTAACGAGCTAAATACATCAAGCTCGTTACCCAGCCAGCCCTCAAAGGCCTCTGCGTCAGCTGCAGGCAATGGCTCTCCGGCAGAGCCCCCAGCCTCGGTCAGACAACAATCAAGTTTGCGTTTGACATTCTCCACACTCGCTCGCCAAGATTCATTCAAATCACCCAGCCAAACCTCGGCCTCGGCCAAATCCTTGTCTTTCTCCTTTCCCGCGGCAATCAGATCAGCATTACGCTTCGCCAGTTCAACCGCCTCCTCTCGAGCCTTCGCGGCCTTCTCCGAAGCATTCTTCAGTTCAATTTCTTTATTCTCTAGACTCCGCGCCAGTTTGCTATTCTCCTTCTCAAGATCAGTAATATGGTTCCTCATAAATTCCATGTCGGCGCCAACCTTCCGCCTCGCTGAGCGGTTCAAGAGCATTAGCTCCGCCAACTTGACGTCAACGTCGTCGAAGGTGTCACCAACCGCTTGATCCGCAAGTAGCACCTCTGCCTCCGGCACACAAATGCGGCCGAAGATTCGGCCTAGAAAACGCTTTTCCTCCGGGCTACACTTCAAGTGGCAGTCCCGAAGGTCCGGACTAGTGAACAGCGCAGTTGACGGATCAGAAATCCCAAGCTTCTTAGCATATTCCGGGAGGCTCGACCGGCTAGCCTCGCCGAACGGTCTTTTTCCCCGGGATCGCGCAGAGTCAAGTTCCCCATCGAACTCAAACCCCTCCACCCAAAGGTGCGAGCCCGCAAAGCTGGGAACCGCCCCTCGCCGAGGGCTACCTGGCTCAATATCTTGAGCGATATCAAATGCGCCCTGGGCAACCATCGCACCAACACTCGGCGAAGCTCCGCCTCCAATGGACACCTCCTCATCCGTGTCATGTCCTTCAATCGAACCCTCGCTGCCGTCATCAGACGAACCCTCGTCCGTCTCCCCCTCCTTTGAGTCCTTCTCCTCCACCTCATCATCATCAGATTCATCCTCGCCGCCCGAAATCTGAACTAAAGCGCCGATCCCTCCAACGCGAGGCACGCGTCCCCCGACTGCACCGGCACCTCGGCCGCTTGGAGCTACGGCCGAGGAGGGAGTACCTGCAGCACCAGAGCCAGCGGCGACCTTCATCGCAAGCACCTTCGCTCGGCCACCAGCTCCGCCACGGCCTCGACCACGGCCCCTCTTCGGCCGAGAGACGATCTCCTTCTCTTCCGAAGCTTTACGCTTCCTCTTCTTCGGCGCGTCGTCGCTCGAAGGAGCGGGCCAGTCTGCGTACCGAATACCAAGAATGTCAAACATTCTGTTCACGCGACCTCCGCTACCCACCGAGCTGTGGATAGCCTTCACCTCCAATGTGGATAATTTCCCAACAAGCTCTTCAGCCCACTGCTGAACCCGCTTGTAAACAGCTTCGTTCCCATCCTCGCGCCTCGGAAACTTTGCAAGAACTTTTTCCCAAACCTTGTTCAAATCAACTATCGGTTTTTTCAAACCCTTAGCTCCATACTTGGGGTCCTCCCCGACTCCAAACCATTTTTGCCCTCGGCTAAGGGGCCATACCTTCGCACAACAATACTCTTCGACCAAGTCGCGGGCGCACTGAGAGCGCGCCACAACCCTCAAGCAATCAACCGCAGCATGAGCCTCGGCGCTCATCTTGGCCTCGGCGCCGACATCTCCGAGAAGCGGAAGCTCGCCGCAAAGCTCGACATCGCCACTAAGCTTATAGTAAAACCAAGACTCTTGCCATCCGCTGCTCCACTTATTCTTCTGGGCCTGCACCGGCACCTCCGACCCAGCGCGATAGCAGAATGTGTACACAGCAAACTGTCCAAGACGAGTGTTACCTTCGCCACAATCCATCTTGCGGGGCTGCATGTGCACACGATGAGTGCGTATAAAACCCTCGACGTGTGGAGCGGTGCCCTGAGAACGGCATGCCCACACGTACACTGACATCTTCGTAAAACAAGAAGGCGTCAACTGATGAAATTTCAGGTTGAACCTTCGAAGAACGGAGGTCACAAAGGAAATCACCGGGAAGCGAAGGCCAGCCGAAAAAAATTCTTCAAAGACCACAATCTCATCCGCCTCTGGCTTCGGAACGGTCTCCCCACTGCTGGTCCTCGCCTTGCCTTCCTCAATCCAGCCCCACCTCACATAAGATGCAATCTCACTAGCGCAAACCCGGCTAAGACCAAACTCGAAGGTAACCCCCTCATCCGCGACGGCGAGAGAACCAGCCCGAGCAGTCTGCTTCAATCTGGCCATCCCTTCAGCTACCAAAAAACTATCAAACAAACCTTTGCACACAAGTATGTTCGCCAATGCACGTCCAAACCCTCGCGCGCAAGCTAAAACAAACCTTCGCTACAAGCAAATCGCAACAGCAGGACGGCTATAGCAGAGGACACAATCAAAACTCTTCACCCGCTCTTTCTATTTATAGGCCGCGAGACGAGCCCCTCACCCGACGAAACCGGCACGACAACCGAAAAACGCGGTGCAAAAAACGAAACAGGCTTCAATAGTACAAACAACACAACGGCCCAGCCCAAAGCAGTCGCGGGCGTTGCTGCCGAGGGTCTCGTTTATTGTCCCCATTGAAAGGCGCTGCTTGGGCCTAAACACGGTTTTTAGATCCAAGACAACGAGGGGCTACTGTTGGGGGAAGGACCCTCGGCAGAAACGCCGCTCGAACTGGTGCTCGACTTTAACCCTCGCTCCATGCCTGTGGTCCTTGCATGGTCCCTCTCCCACTGGGGACCGTTGCTCTGACCCCCGGACGCGGTTTCAACCGCCGTCGCTTCGTTGCATTCCATGCAGGTCTAGGTCGACAGTCGCACTGCAGGAAACCCTCACTGGCCCACGACGCCACCTTCGCTTGGAGCGAAGGTTCAAGCAAACGGCGAGCGCGCGCTGTCTCAAAGGCGAGCGAAGCCGAAGGTCCGGCGAGCACGGCCGAAGGTCAAACCTTCGGTCTTCTCCCCCGAAGGCAAGTAAAGCCGGAGGTCCGGCAGATGGCGGAGGGGCGCGGGCCCAAGGGCGAGCGCGACCGAAGGTCAAAACCTCCGCACCTTTCCCCGAAGGTGAACAAAAACCAGATGGCGGCGCATTGGAGGGTGGTCAATTAGGGTTTTCCGCTTCAGCTGTGTATTTACGTTTTTGCCTTTCCTCCCTGCGTGGAGGCGGGGAATCTTACCTGTACCCTTTTGTAATTTGGCCCGTGCCCCTTGGCATTCCCTATAAATACTAAGGGGATGAACAGTGTAAAGGGATTCTTTTTCGGGATCAGGCCACTACAGCATTGATTGAGTTCAAAACCTCCGCTTCCACTTTTACTTCCGACGCTTGGCCACCTTCGCTGTTCCCCCCGCACAAGTGCAGGGGTTCGGCAAGTGTGCTCCCAACAAAGGCCATAGTGGATCCCATCGTAATCCCTGGTCTGGGTTTGGATGTGATCTTGGGTATGGGTTGGATGAAACTCTGGAAGGTCAATCTTGACATCGCCGAGCGAGTAGTTTCTATGGTTAGCCCTCGCAGTGGGTCTACCTTTCGGTTTAAGTTACCCCGAAACCCCCATGAGATCGGAGTGTTGTTCAATATCACGGCAAAGCAGATAGCCGGGATCCCTGATAGTATGTGAGTTTCCAGGTGTCTTTCCTGATGAGTTGCCAGGACTACCGCCAGATAGGGATGTGGAGTTTGCTATATAGTTAGTCCCTAGAACGGCACCCATATCTCGAAGGCCGTATAGGATGCCCGCTAACGAGCTAGCGGAACTCAAGGTTCAGTTGCAAGAGCTTTTGGATAAAGGCTTGATACGCCCTAGTTCGTCACCTTGGGGATGTCCCGCCATCTTCGTAAAGAAGAAGGATAAAACTTTAAGGATGTGTGTGGACTACAGGCCGCTTAATGCAGTAACTATAAAGAACAAGTATCCCTTACGCCGAATCGACGTCTTGTTTGATCAGTTATCAAAGGCAAAAGTGTTCTCCAAGATCGACTTGAGGTCAGGTTACCATCAGATTAAGATCAGAAGAGAGGATATACCAAAAACAGCTTTCTCCACTAGATATGGACTCTATGAGTATTTAGTTATGTCCTTCGGGTTAACCAATGCACCGGCACATTTCATGTACCTGATGAATTTGGTCTTCATGCCCGAGTTGGATAAGCTTGTTGTGGTGTTCATCGATGATATCTTAGTTTACTCTAAGAATAAAGAGGATCATGCTGAACATCTTCGAGTCATCTTAGCTCGACTTCGAGAGCACAAGTTGTATGCTAAGTTTAGCAAGTGTGAATTTTGGTTAAAGAAGGTACCTTTTCTTGGTCACGTCCTTTCAGAGGAAGGAATTTCTATGGATCCCATGAAGGTACAAGAAGTTATGGATTGGCAAGCACCCACCAACGTACATGAGGTACGCAGCTTTCTAGGATTGGCCGGATACTACCGTCGGTTCATTCCGGATTTCTCAAGGATCGCGAAGCCTATGACTCGTCTAACTCAGAAAAACAAGAAGTTTGAATGGACTCCAGAGTGTGAGGCAGCTTTTCGCACCCTGCGAACTTTGTTGACTTCGGTGCCAGTTTTGGCACAACCAGATTTGGAGGAACCTTTTGATGTGTTTTGTGACGCATCCAAGATTGGACTTGGATGTGTGCTGATGCAGAATGGAAGAGTTATCGCATACGCCTCATGTCAGTTGCGACCACATGAAGAGAATTACCCGACTCATGATTTGGAATTAGCAGCCGTAGTGCATGCACTCAAGATCTGGAGGCATTATCTTTTGGGCAACCTATGTCATGTTTACACAGATCATAAAAGTCTGAAATATATCTTCACCCAGCCAGAGTTGAACATGAGGCAGAGAAGATGGTTAGAATTGATTAAGGATTACAACCTCGAAGTGCATTACCACCCGGGAAAAGCAAACGTTGTAGCCGATGCCTTGAGTCGCAAGACTCATTGCAACTCCCTACAACCACTTTTGGAAGATGGATTCAACCTTATGCACCCCGCTATGCTGAACAATATCACTCTTCAGTGCACCTTAGAAAGCGACATCATCGAAGGACAAAAGACCGATGAAGAGATCTGTTAGATTAAGAAGAGGTTGGAAACAAATAGTTCTTTGAACTTCAGGACCGATGAACAAGGAATTCTGTGGTATAATCAGAGGTTGGTTGTTCCTAAGGATACGGAGCTGAAAGAAAGAATTCTGAATGAAGCTCATAATTCAAAGTTGTCTATCCATCCAGGAAGCAGTAAGATGTACCAAGATCTGAGAACAAGGTTTTGGTGGTCAAAAATGAAGAAAGAAGTTGCAGCTTATGTCGCAAAGTGTGATACTTGCTGCAGGATAAAAGCTATACACCTGAGACCTACTGGATTGTTACAGCCGTTGTCCATCCCAGAATGGAAGTGGGAAGAGATTAGTATTGATTTCATCACAGGTCTTCCCACCACTCAAAAAGGAAATGATTCTATCTGGGTTATCGTGGATCGGTTATCTAAAGTGGCTCACTTCATACCAGTTAAGACTACCCACCGACCTCATTCGTATGCAGACTTGTACATTCAGAACATCTTGAGGTTACAAGGAGTTCCAAAAAAGGATTGTCTCTGATAGAGGACCCCAGTTCATAGCGCGTTTTTGGGAACAGTTGCACAAAGAGCTAGGGACTAAGTTGGTAAGAAGTTCCGCTTATCACCCCCAAACCGCAGGACAAACAGATAGAGTGAACCAAATTTTGGAAGATATCCTCAGAGCTTGTGTTCTATCCTCAGGAGAATCATGGGAGAAATGGTTACCCCTCGCCGAGTTTTCGTATAACAACAGCTATCAAGGAAGCATAAAAATGGCACCGTTTGAAGTTTTATATGGACGAAGATGCAGAACCCCAGTAAATTGGGTTGAATCAGGAGATCGAGGATTTTATGGGTCAGATTATGTAGAGGATGCTGAGGAGATTGTGCAAATCGTACAACAACATATCCAGGCAGCACAGTCCCGATAGAAAAGCTAGGCTGACACACGAAGGAGACCCTTGGAATTTCAAGTAGGAGATTATGTTTATCTCAGGGTCTCACCTATGAGAAAGGTCCAACGTTTTGGAATCAAGAAAAAGTTAGCACCTCGATACGTGGGACCGTATCAGATCGTAGCTAAAAAGGGAGAAGTGGCCTATGAAGTACAGTTACCTCCAGAGATGAGCGCAGTCTTTCCTGTGTTTCATGTATCTCAGTTAAAGAAGTGTCTATGAGTCCCGGAACGAGAGGAAGTTCAGATCCCGGATGTTACTATCATATCCGATCTAGAGTACTATGAACAACCCAAGGAGATTTTGGACACCAAGTCCCGAGAGACTCGCAACCGAATGGTGAAGACTTACAAGATCCTCTGGAGCAACCACGGACCCAACGATGCGACTTGGGAAACCGAGGAGTACTTGCGAGTGAACTATCCCGCTTTTTATAAAGATTGGTACGTAACTCAAATCTCGGGTTTAGATTTCTTTAAGGGGGGAAGGGCTGTGACACCCTAGTGTCAAGCACTGCATTAGGAACTACTTTTAGCTACTAAAATGCATAAGTAATGCATTGCATCATTTCATGTGCATCAAAGTGCTTTTGTCTCTGATTTATTGTCTGGATTTTGGTTTCTATTGGACTTGGTTGTTTGAGTGACTTTCTGACTTGGCAAATAGTTTTATAAAATAGAGAATAATGAGGCTAGTACTTTTCATGTGGACACTTTGATTTAGTTCAAAATTACTCATCAAATAAAAATGAGATAAACAAAATGATTTATGTCTCAAAAATTGGCTTTATTTATGTGGTGGTTGTAAAAATGGTTTTCAGAAAAAGTGTCTTACATGAAAGTTGTAGAGAAAATTATTTTGATCAACTTTTATTTTTGGGTCAAAACCTGGTTTGAAGTTTTTGAAACTGTTTTGAATGGTCAAAGTTTGAAAAGTTTTTGGGAAAAAGAAAAAGGAAAACCTTTTTCCTTCCCGCGCCACTTCCGGCCCATCTGGCCTTTCGGCCCAGCCCGCGCGCTCGCCGCGCCCGCGCCATGCGACGTGCCGGTCAGCCTGACGGCCGCGCCGTACGCCGGCCGCGACCGCCACGTGGCCGCCGCATCCTGCCGCGGATCCGCCTCCACCACTCCTCGCCCGATCTTGCACCACCCGATCATGCCAAAATCCTCCCCGGCCACTCCCGCTCCGCCTCGCCTGCCGCGCCCGCTCGCCGCGCACGCCATCACCCTGCCGTGCCTCGCCTGCCGCGCCGCCGTGGCCCCTGCCACGACCACGGTAGCCCGCCGGCCGAGCCAAAGACCCGAGCACCCTTCGATCTCTCTCTCAAGCGCGCACACACTCCCTCACTCACTCTCGCTCTCCCTCTCCGCTCCCACGAACGCGCAAGCGTCCGCAACTGCCCGCCGCCGTTCGACACCGCAAGGGCTGTTTGGGTTATGGGGATGCTATGCTAGCCGAATGCTACCGCTGTGGTAGCCGAAAAATAGTTCCGCTAGGTTAGCCGAAAGCTACATTAGCCGAATGCTACGCTAGCCGAATGCACAAAATTTTTGACCCCATAAAACAGGAACTACTGCTAGTTATAGATCACGGGATTACCACTAGACGCGCAGGTGCAGCGGAAGACGTCTCGGTGTAGACGTGCGCGTCGCAGCGATGCCGTGTAGATGTTCACCTCCGTCCTTCACGTCTCCACGTGCGGTTCGTCCTAGTGCTCCAGATGTAGCACTCCGAGGTATCCCATACGTACAGGGAGGAAGCGTCACACCTCCAGACTGCTAGGTCTGCGAGAAGCAATAGGCACGGGCGTGGGGTGGGCGATGGCTGTCAACAATTGACGTGGTCGAAACCCTGGTCGCCCCACCCCTCTTTATATAGGCGTCCCTAATGAGCCCACCGACCTGGAGGCCCATTAGCAAACCCTAATCCCGGTCTGACACCAGTCCAACTCGAATCAGGCTTCCAGCCCCTTAAGCGTGCGACCCTATGGGTTCACGCACACATAGACACGGCCCGAGTACTCCTACTCGCCCGATAGTTGACAGCGGCCTCTAGCAAGACATGTCAACTCCTATGTATACGCAAAAGATCATATCTGACGAACCACCACGATCACATATACGTAATTCCCATGCCACACAATATTTGGTCCAACTCATAGGTTAACACTTAACCTAAGCACGACCATGCATTTTATGATCCAATCATTTGAGTGGTCCAGTGATATCTCTCTCGCATAGAGAGGGGCAAATCCCATCTTGATCATCTATGTCTCACAGCATACTTCCTGACAAACCCGAAGACTATCTTTATAACTACCTTGTTACGAAGTAGCGTTTGATAGTCCCTAAGTAAGTCGATTCATATCTTGAGTACATACCACAATCTCAGGTCTAATGACATAACGCACATGATGTGTAAAGAGATAATAAGAACATCTCAATTTGGGTCAGTCCAGCCTCATGTCATACATGTGCCCACATTATTAGTTTGACATCTCCATGTCTATGACTTGTGAAACATAGTCATCAACTAATACATGTGCTGATCTAATATTCATGTGTGTCCTCACATGAACTCCGATCAGGGACAACAATTGAATAACCATACAAGTAAAAGAGTTTCACAGACAATTCACATAATTGCCAATCAATACAAGTTGTCTTTAATGGATATTCAATGAACATATAATAAATCATGGATACAATAGAAATATCATCATCTCTATGATAACCTCTAGGGCATATTTCCAACAGTCTCCCACTTGCACTAGAGTTAATCTTTTAGATATCTAATACCCATAGATCTCACATGCGCCTCATGCTTAGGCTGTGGAAGAGCCTTTGTCAAAGGATCTGCTATATTCAAATCCGTATGTATTTTGCACATCTTAATTTCATCTCTTCCAATGAACTCTCGAATGAGGTGAAACTTCCGCAGTACATGTTTGTTCTTCTGGGGATTCCTTGGCTCCTTAGCCTGCGCAATCGCCCCATTGCTATCACAATGTAAAGACAATGGGCTTGACGCATTTGGAAACACACCAAGATCAATGAGGAACCTCCTCATTCAAACACCTTCCTTTGCAGCTCCACTAGCTGCAATGTACTCGGCTTCTGCTGTAGAATCAGACACGGTCTCCTGCTTGGAACTTTTCCATCTGACTGCACCACCATTTATTGTGAACACAAAACCTGATTGAGATTGTGAATCATCTGTGTCAGTTTGGAAGCTAGCATCGGTGTAACCATTTACAACGAGCTCCTCCTCACCACCATAGATTAGGAACACATCTTTAGTCCTTCTCAAGTACTTAAGGATGTTTTTAGCAAGTGTCCAGTGACTCTCACCTGGATTAGCTTGATATCTGCTCGCAACACTTAGAGCATATGAGACATCTGGGCGCGTACCTATCATGGCATACATGATGGAACCAATGGCCGAAGCATATGGAACCTTACTCATGCGCTCTCGCTTATCAGATGTCGAAGGACACTATTTCTCGCTAAAGCGCATGCCATGTGACATAGGCAAGAACCCTTTCTTGGACTGTTCCATGTTGAATCGCTTCAACACCTTGTCAATGTACGTTTCTTGGCTTAATCCTATTAGCCTCTTTGACCTATCTCTATAGATCTTAATGCCCAGAATATATGTTGCTTCTCCTAAATCCTTCATAGAAAAACTATTATTCAGTGAAGTCTTTACGGTTTGCAACATCGGAATGTCATTCCCAATCAACAGTATGTCATCTACATACAAGATTAGAAACACAATAGCGCTCTCACTTTCCTTCTTGTAAACACAAGGTTCTTCTTCACTTTGACGGAAGCCAAACCCTTTGACCACCTCATCAAAACGAATATGCCAACTCCGAGATGCTTGCTTTAATCCATAAATAGATTTCTTAAGCTTGCATATTTTTCCAGCATTGCTAGGATCAACAAAACCTTCGGGCTGTATCATATACACGTCCTCTTCCAAATTTCCATTTAGAAAGGCTGTTTTAACATCCATCTGCCATATCTCATAGTCATAATAGGCAACAATTGCTAGAATGATCCGGATAGATTTAAGCATCGCTACCGGCGAGAAAGTCTCGTCGTAGTCAACTCCTTGAACTTGCCGAAAACCTTTTGCGACAAGTCGAGCTTTATAAACTTGGACGTCTCCATCCATATCCTTTTTCCTTTTATAGATCCATTTGCACTCTATGGGTCTTACCCCATTAGGCGGGTCAACCAAGTTCCAAACTTGATTAGCTCCCATGGAATCTATCTCGGATCTCATGTCACTATGCCATTTCTCGGAATCAGGGTCCATCATTGCCTCGGCAAAAGTTGCAGGTTTGTCATCGTCTAACAATAACACATCCCCACGCAACTCACAGATTCTTGCCGACCTTCGTGGTTGGGGCGGGGTGTCTGTTGCCACAGGTAGCTCAACTTGTTCTGCTACATTAGCATCACTCGTGGAGTCAATCCCTGTTGGCTCATCTTGAACTTCTTCAAGATACACCTTCTGCCCTCTCTTGTCTCTTTTGAGAAACTCTTTCTCTAAGAAAACACCGTTTCGAGCGACGAACACTTTGCCCTCTGTGCGGTTGTAGAAGTAATACCCTAAAGTTTCCTTTGGGTATCCCACGAAAAAGCACTTGTCCGACTTGGGTGTTAGTTTATCTGAAATAAGTTGTTTGACATAAACTTCACAACCCCAAATCTTTAGAAAAGACAAACCGGGACTCTTACCAGTCCATATCTCATATGGTGTCTTAACTACGCACTTAGACGGTACCCTATTTAATGTGAAAGCGGCTGTTTCTAGAGCGTATCCCCAAAACGATAAAGGAAGGTCCGACTGGCTCATCATAGACCGAACCATGTCTAACAAAGTTCGATTACGTCGCTCGGACATGCCGTTTCGCTGAGGCATTCCAGGTGGCGTAAGCTGTGGAACAATTCCACAACTCTTAAGATGATTGCTAAACTAGTGGCTCAAATATTCACCTCCACGATCAGATCGCAAGGCCTTAATTTTCTTGCCACGTTGATTCTCTACCTCATTCTGAAATTCTTTGAACTTTTCAAATGTCTCAGACTTATGCTTCATCAGATAGATGTAGCCATATCTGCTAAAATCATCAGTGAAGGTTATGAAGTATTGGAATCCAACTCTAGCTATCGTACTCATTGGTCCACATACATCAGTATGTACAAGTTCCAATAAGTCAGACGCCCTCTCAGGAAAACCTGTGAAAGGCGACTTGGTCATCTTGCCCAGCAAGCAAGCCTCACATGTCTCGTATGATTCAAAATCAAACGAAGTTAGAATCCCATCAGCATGGAGCTTCTTCATGCGGTTTTCACTTATATGACCCAAACGACAATGCCACATATAGGTAGGACTTAACTCATTAAGCCGAGGCCTTTTAGCAGTAATATTACAGATAGACATAGGCGCATTATCAAGATTTAAAATAAACAACCCATTCACAATGGATGCAAAAGCCACAAACATATCATTCTTAGAGATTACACAACCATTGTCATTACTCGCAAATGAATAGCCATCCTTCATCAAACATGAAGGTGACACAATGTTTCGACTTAAACTTGGAACAAAATAACAATTATTCAACTCCAAAATAAATCCTGATGGGAGGTGTAGTTGCATTGTCTCGACGTTCAACACAGCAAGTCTTGGATTATTGCCCATGCGGAAATCAACCTCCCCTTTTCCAACGCTTCTACATCTTATCATTCCCTGCATCGTATTGCAAATATGAGCAACCGAGCCGGTATCAAATACCCAAGAATTAATATAAGAGTTAGCGAGGAAAATATCTGTAACATGAACAACAAGTGTATGAGCAGCGGGAGTACCTTTACCACCGCCATCCTTCATCAAGGATGCTAAGTACACCTTGCAGTTCCCTTTCCAGTGACCTTTCCCCTTATAGTGGAAGCACTCAGAATTAGCAGTTGGTCCAGCAGCGTCAGGCGTAGGAGGGTTTGGCTTAGAGATCACATCTTTGGCCTTGCCCTTGCCCTTCCTATTCTTCCAAAAGTTGCCCTTCCTTTTAAAGTTGGGCTTGTTTTGGATTGTCATCACATGGCTGCTGCCAGCACCTTTCTTGATGTCTGCCTCTGTTGTCTTAAGCATGCCACATATCTCATTCAAGCCCCTCTCCGCACCATGCATATGGTAGTTCGAGATGAAGTTCCCATAGCTAGGTGGGAGAGAAGAGAGAATGAAATCAGTAGCCAGTTCTGGACCAATTGGGAAACCTAGCTTCTCCAACCTCTGAGTGTAACCAACCATCTTGATCACATGTGGTCCAACTGCTGCTCCCTCTGCTAACTTAGTCTCAGCAAGAGACTTAGAAACATTGAACCTTTCAGTTCTAGCCTGAGTCTGGAACATCTCATCTAGCGCTACGATCATATCATAGGCTGTATGGTTATTATCAAACTGCATCTGCAGATCTGGTTCCATGCTAGCAAGCATGAGGCATCCTACTTCAAGATCAGCATCACATGCTTTCTTGTAAGCGGTTTTCTCAGTAGCAGGTGCATTATCAGCAGGGTCCTCTGGTAGTGGGGTGTCTAGAATATCTTCCTTTTTCTCAGCCCTGAGAACAATTCTCAGGTTGCGGATCCAATCTGCATAGTTTGTTCCATTCAATTTATCTTTCTCAAGGATTGAACGTAAAGTAAATGGTTGAGGTGCGGGTGCCATTTATCTACAACAAAAGTAAATGCAAAATACTAAGACAATGTATCCAAGACAGAGTAAATGATATTAAATCATTAATATAATCTACTCCCACTGAGATCAATATCCCTCTATTGAATCTCAATGATTCAAGACCCAAACTAACAAGTCTACTAGTGAGCTTTAGCATCACCGCTAGTGGACATGGTAGATCGGTAAGCAACTCTTTGCTAATCATATCACATATGACTCTTGTTGTTGGCCAACATCTCTATGTGTGCTCAACTCCTTATGCTTCAAGGTCCCTAACCGTTAGGATGACCTTGTTCAAGCAACCAACCCTTCTGCGGTAAGTATCCGATACGAACCTGCCTAGTCAAGGAAAATCAGTGACACCCTAATTTCATAGGCGTGCCACCGATTGTACAAGACATATGACAGTGCAAGGTTTGGGGAAGCATATGACTTGAACATTACTAAGGGATCGTTCTATACTTTCACTACCGCATGTAGACAATAAACATGAATCATACGTGAAAGTAGAACATAATAAGAGAATAGCATCAACACAGATATGACTTGGTATAGCCCAGTGTTTCTTTGGAGATCTCTATCTCCGCCAATCTGTTCACCATGATGATCTCCATCCACATGGTACATGCATGCCATCCTCCAACGATGAATCCACCGACTAGCTACAACTAGCGTAATTAATTAAGTAATTACATAGTCGCGTGAAGGATCATCATAATTTTGGCACGCAGACCATTACATCAAATGGACAATATATATGTGGCTCCAGCCATATTGTCATAATCACGACATGCAAGTCATGAAACAATTACATACATGCATCACATACACATAAGGGCTATACCAGTCATCAATTCCTGCAAAACAGAGTTAAACGTTCCCGATGTCTAATCTTGAATCGCAGAAAACATAATTTTCCCAGCCTTTTTCGCAAATCTAAATTTGACGAAACCGGCTATTGCCGGTGAATCTCGGATGTAAAATTTTCTGTAGATCGATTTTCGTTTAAAGATCATCTCAATCCGAGGTCGTATGCAAAAGTTACGGCTGTTTTACCGAACAACGCTCTTTTGCAGATGCCGCGGTACATCTCATGCACCCGGCTCTTGATCTAGATTCGATTCGATCAATCTGATTGATCTCCATCTTGCCATGGTTGGATTTACATGTATCACTTAACTCCGATGGCGGAATTCCGACCGGTAGGAGTAGATCGTTACATGACCAACACAGCAAGATCACGAATCAAGATCAGAGACTGATCTACAACCGTGCATATCTGTATATGCACACAACTCAATCTATAACGAGGCAGTAATGGCTCTGATACAACTGTTTAGGTTATGGGGATGCTACGCTAGCCGAATGCTACCGCTGTGGTAGCCGAAAAACAGTTCCGCTAGGTTAGCCGAAAGCTACATTAGCCGAACGCTACGCTAGCCGAATGCACAAAATTTTTGACCCCATAAAACAGGAACTACTGCTAGTTATAGATCACGGGATTACCACTAGACGCGCAGGTGCAGCAGAAGACGTCTCGGTGTAGACGTGCGCGTCGCAGCAATGCCGTGTAGATGTTCACGTTCGTCCTTCACGTCTCCACGTGCGGTTCGTCCTTGTGCTCCAGATGCAGCACCTCCGAGGTATCCCACACGTATAGGGAGGAAGCGTCACACCTCCAGACTGCTAGGTCTGCGAGGAGCAATAGGCGCGGGCGTGGGGTGGGCGACGGCTGTCAACAATTGACGTGGTCGAAACCCTGGTCGCCCCACCCCTCTTTATATAGGCGTCCCTAATGAGCCCACCGACCTGGAGGCCCATTAGCAAACCCTAATCCCGGTCTGACACGAGTCCAACTCGAATCAGGCTTCCAGCCCCTTAAGCGTGCGACCCTATGGGTTCACGCACACATAGACACGGCCCGAGTACTCCTACTCGCCCGATAGTTGATAGCGGCCTCTAGCAAGACGTGTCAACTCCTATGTATACGCAAAAGATCATATCTGACGAACCAGCACGATCACATATACGTAATTCCCTTGCCACACAATATTTGGTCCAACTCATAGGTTAACACTTAACCTAAGCACGGCCATGCATTTTATGATCCAATCATTTGAGTGGTCCAGTGATATCTCTCTTGCATAGAGAGGGGCAAATCCCATCTTGATCGTCTATGTCTCACAGCATACTTCCTGACAAACCCGAAGACTATCTTTATAACTACCCTGTTACGAAGTAGCGTTTGATAGTCCCAAAGTAAGTCGATTCATATCTTGAGTACATACCACAATCTCAGGTCTAAGGACATAACGTACATGATGTGTAAAGAGATAATAAGAACATCTCACGTTGGGTCAGTCCAGCCCCATGTCATACATGTGCCCACATTATTAGTTTGACATCTCCATGTCTATGACTTGTGAAACATAGTCATCAACTAATACATGTGCTGATCTAATATTCATGTGTGTCCTCACATGAACTCCGATCAGGGACAACTATTGAATAACCATACAAGTAAAAGAGTTTCACAGACAATTCACATAGTTGCCAATCAATACAAGCTGTCTTTAATGGATATTCAATGAACATATAATAAATCATGGATACAATAGAAATATCATCATCTCTATGATAACCTCTAGGGCATGTTTCCAACAAGGGCACCCCGCCATTCCAACCTCACCCATCCACCTCCGATCGATTCCTCCCGCTCACCACTCCGCCTACACCCCGGACACCCGGTGCTCACGCTAGCACCACCTCCCGAGCTTCACCGACGCCGGAGTCCGAGGAGCGCCGCCGCGGTCGCCATCAGCGCCGCTCGGAGCCTGGAACCGTTCGTCCCCGACCAAACCTCCGCCGAGTCCCCTCTTCTCCGTCGAGCTTCGCCACGCCAAGGCAAGGTGAGAACACCACCTAGCCTCAACTCTACCGCCCTCTAGCCTTCCTCTCTGGCCCAACCGAGCGCCATGGACGCCGCCATGGCCATGCACGTGGTCGAGCTCCATCGGAGCTTCACCGGCCGAACCAACCCTTCGAATAGCCTCCCTAGGGTTCACTTGAGCTTTTGCCTCCACCAATTTCACCGGCGACCACCGGAAACGGCCAAGCCGAGCACCACCGCCGCCACCGTCCACCGTGGCTCGTCGACGGCGAGCTATGGCCACCCTCTGGCCAAACCATCACCACCGATGGGTCCGCCTCGTCGAGACGAACTCATCGAGCCTAACCTCACCGCCGGCAACCCCACCGGCGGCGAGCAATCGCCGGTCAACCCTCATCCCCTGTTCGGCTTTCACCGACACGTGGGCCCGTTGACCTGGCCGGCCCCACACGGCAGCCACTCTTGGTCTAAGGGCCAAGTCTACGCGAGTTGGGCCGGGAAATTCAAATGTTTTTTTTTGTTTTTAATTTCCAGAAAAGCTTATTATTTTGTGTAGCACGTTTTAAAAGTCCAAATGAAGTACTTTCAGTTTTGTTAGCTTGTTTATGAGTAGATCTATCATGGAAAAATATGAAAGTATTTTTGGTGAAATTTTATTTTACTGTTTTTATTTATTGCAGCTTATGTGCTTTTGTTGAGATAAATGGTTATATATGTTTTCTGGTCAAGTTAATTCATGGAAAATTTTGTGTAGGTTTCTTATCAGGTTATGTACCTATGAAAATTATATAAGGCACTCTTTATGTGGAAAAAGTTTCTGTTATGATTTAAAGTCCTTTTTAGCTGTTTTCTTGAAATAAATATTAAGGTAATTTATATGCCAAAATAAATTATGGGAAAATTCATACAGTCTCTGTGTATGATGTTTTAGTTAGGAAAAATGTAAGCATGGTTGGTTATGTAAAAAAAAATGAAGTTGCTTTATAAATGTACTTTTCTATGTTTTTCTTAAGAAATTCATGTAGGATATAATATAATGTTTCTGTTCATGGAACTTCCTTGATAAATATAAAATGTGAAGTAGAATCTGGGAAAAATATGAAACTGAGTTGAGCACCCTTTTCCAGTAGGGTTGTAGTTCAATTGGGTTATTTTAGAATAGATTTGTTTATTTTGTGTAGGGTGATATATTTATGTTTTGGCAGTACACTTCCTGCAGTAGAGTGTTTATGTGTAGATGAAGCAAGAAAAATTATGAAACCTGCTGTTTGACACTTTTTCGGAGAAGAGTTAGTTCAAAGCACCTTTTGAGAAGTTTATTTCATCTTTTTGTGGCCGCTGTTCTTTAATTGATCTCTTGCTAAAAATTGGACAGTGAAGTCCAGTTAGTGTCAGTTATCTGTTGGAATTTTTGTGGATTTTTCTGAGTTAAGAAAAATACATTTGCAGTTCAAACTTGAGTTTCTTTTGAAATTCTAAATAGGAAATAGTGGAAATAATGGTTTTGTTTTATGAGATAAATAAGTATTTACCTCAATGTCAAAAGTGGTTCGACAAGTTGGTTTTGTTGGTTTGCAAGAAATGTTAGTTTTTCATACCACCACATCTCGCACCCCGCTTATTTATTTATTTATTATTTGTTGCATGCAATAGGATCGACAGTCCCGGAGCCCAGTCAGGAACCGGAAGAAAACGTCGAGCAGGAGATCCAGGAGCTGCCAAGAACCGAGGAAGTCGACCCCGCGGCAGACACTAACTTGCCCGAGTGCCCCTCCCACGAGGCCTCGGTCTTCGCTCAAGGCAAGCCCCGGAGCATATTAAGCCTCCTATCTTTTGCAATTAAAATTACTTGAGTCCTTTTAAATTGTGATGCATTAGGTTAGGAGTTGATTGAATCCTACTTGCTGTATTACCATTCCTTGATTATTGATTATTACCTGCCTTGTTATCCTGTTACTTATTTATATGTGGAATTGCTTAGTCTGCTAAATAAAAGTAGTAGTTAAGGATGTTTCCGTAATACCCCTGGTGGATATTTACCGGATCACGGTTGGCTATATTTGCTATCGTGGAAAAGAACCCGAGTTGTAGTGAAATGCGGTCAACTGGAAGGCAACGCACAAGTTTGGAAACTTGGGGCAGTCCGTCCGTTGGATCGTGTAGGTTTGTATCGATGTTGGCCCTCGTTCATTTTTGAACGCGCCCTTTTACTTAGGGATATGTCGGTGCCGTAATCATCGACCCCAAATCCGGTTAGACGCTGTTCGGGCTGGTCTCAACCTGTGTCGCACCCTCTAGTATGGAAACACGATCTGCCTCGGAATGGCCATCGTATAGTTCCAATTGGGTGGTCCGTGCTGTGAGCCGCGACGATTACCACCAGGAACAACCATCGAGCGGTTGACCAATGCATGGACCTGATGGGGAAAAGTGTGGGCTGGTATTAAAGGTCTTTCACCAGCTGGTTTGGAATTCGATTCGAGTCGCCGTCTCCCCCGGTTAGTGGGAAACTATGGCGAGCTTCACCACGATGCAACTCCACGTAATGTCTTAAAGGTTCAACTAAAATGTGGATAAGTCAATTGGATATGGTTATATTATTGCTTGTTAGACTCAAGTGTGTGTAATACTTCAGGTGCGAACCTAGAGTAAGAGATAGGTCAAAAACTGACAGCTCATCAATGTCATTAATACTCCTTATCTTAATTGCGAGCTTTCCGCAACTAAAGATCCCAGCTCCACCAAAAGCCTTGCATATCCTTGGTGTCTTTATTTTCAGTTGGACGGGTAAGTCTAGCTGAGTACATTCCCGTACTCAGGGTTTATCCCGTTTGTTGCAGATGGCCAGGTCTACTATGGCTATTGTAAGCACGGCCTCTACCCTGTGGAAGGTGATGAGGAGTAGGCCCAGGGCAGGGTCGTCCTGACGCTTCCCCTTTTCTTTTGCTGGTCTGAGACTTCTGGTGGCACATTACTTAAAAAGGGAGGAGTGAGTTGTGTTGAGTTGGAATTATCAAACAATGTTTTATTTGGACCACATGTGTGGTGGTCGTGTTTCAAAACTTATTTAAGCTTCCGCACTTTAAATTCGGTATTGTAATAACTCGATTTTAAATTTGCACTCTGATGTTTTAAATCCGATTTTGTTTATTTGTGTTGTATCCTTTCAAATGTAATACTTGAACGACGCGATCCTGTATGTTGTACGATGTTGAAATCCTTCGAGATTTCTGGACTACCGGGGTTATATGGCTTCAAGTGCGGGTCGATGTCAGACGTAATTGACTAAGACGGTACTTGAGTCCTTATAATCAGGACGGTTCCGCCACAGCCGACGCGTCCGCGTAGGTTTGGCCACAGTCGCGGATAGCTAGCGGGGTGCCCAAGACGCCCCATGCGTTTCCAGCGTGCGAGGCTTCCGTCCTTGGGGCGAACCGGGCGCCGGGAGGGGGACGATGGGGTAGAAATAGGCCGTGTACTAGCGTTAACGGAAAAATTGGCCGAAAACGGAGGAGGCCGGCGCGTACACGTGGGTTTGGCCACAGTCGCGGATAGCTAGCGGGGTGCCCAAGACGCTCCATGCATTTCCATCGCGCGAGGCTTCCGTCCTTGGGGCGAACCGGGCGCCGGGAGGGGGACGATGGGGTAGAAATAGGCCGTGTACCAGCGTTAACGGAAAAATCGGCCGAAAACGGAGGAGGCCGGCGCGTCCGCGCGGTTTTGGCCACAGTCGCGGATAGCTAGCGGGGTGCCCAAGACGCCCCATGCGTTTCCAGCGCGCGAGGCTTCTGTCCTTGGGGCGAACCGGGCGTCGGGAGGGGGACGATGGGGTACAAATAGGCCGTGTACTAGCGTTAACGGAAAAATCGGCCGAAAACGGAGGAGGCCGGCGCGTCCGCGCAGGTTTGGCCACAGTCGCGGATAGCTAGCGGGGTGCCCAAGACGCCCCATGCGTTTCCAGCGCGCGAGGATTCCGTCCTTGGGGGGAACCGGGCGCTGGGAGGGGGACGATGGGGTAGAAATAGGTCGTGTACTAGCGTTAACGGAAACATCGGTCGAAAACGGAGGAGGCCGGCGCGTCCGCGCGGGTTTGGCCACAGTCGCGGATAGCTAGCGGGGTGCCCAAGACGCCCCATGCGTTTCCAGCGCGCGAGGCTTCTGTCCTTGGGGCGAACCGGGCGCCGGGAGGGGGACGATGGGGTAGAAATAGGCCGTGTACTAGCGTTAACAGAAAAATCGGCCGAAAACGGAGGAGGCCGGCGCGTCCGCGCGGGTTAGCCACAGTCGCGGATAGCTAGCGGGGTGCCCAAGACGCCCCATGCATTTCCAGCGCGCGAGGCTTCCGTCCTTGGGGCGAACCGGGCGCCGGGAGGGGGACGATGGGGTAGAAATAGGCCGTGTACTAGCGTTAACGGAAAAATCGGCCGAAAACGGAGGAGGCCGGCGCGTCCGCGCGGGTTTGGCCACAGTCGCGAATAGCTAGCGGGGTGCCCAAGATGCCCCTTGCATTTCCAGCGCGCGAGGCTTCCGTCCTTGGGGCGAACCGGGCGCCGAGAGGGGGACGATGGGGTAGAAATAGGCCATGTACTAGCATTAACGGAAAAATCGGCCGAAAACGGAGGAGGTCGGCGCGTCCGCGCAGGTTTGGCTACAGTCGCAGATAGCTGGCGGGGTGCCCAAGACGCCCCATGCATTTCCAGCGCGCGAGGCTTCCGTCCTTGGGGCGAACCGGGCGCCGGGAGGGGGACGATGGGGTAGAAATAGGTCGTGTACTAGCGTTAACGGAAAAATCGGCCAAAAACGGAGGAGGCTGGCGCGTCCGCGCGGGTTTGGCCACAGTCGCGGATAGCTACCAGGGTGCCCAAGACGCCCCATGCGTTTCTAGCGCGCGAGGCTTCCGTCCTTGGGGCGAACCGGGAGCCGGGAGGGGGACGATGGGGTAGAAATAGGCCGTGTACTAGCGTTAACGGAAAAATCGGCCGAAAACGGAGGAGGCCGGCGCGTCCGCGCGGGTTTGGCCACAGTCGCGGATAGCTAGCGAGGGGTGCCCAAGACGCCCCATGCGTTTCCAGTGCGCGAGGCTTCCGTCCTTGGGGCGAACCGGGCGCCGGGAGGGGGACGATGGGGTAGAAATAGGCCGTGTACTAGCATTAACGGAAAAATCGGCCGAAAACGGAGGAGGCCGGCGCGTCCGCGTGGGTTTGGCCACAGTCGCGGATAGCTAGCGGGGTGCCCAAGATGCCCCATGCGTTTCCAGTGCGCGAGGCTTCCGTCCTTGGGGCGAACCGGGCGCCGGGAGGGGGACGATGGGGTAGAAATACGCCGTGTACTAGCGTTAACAGAAAAATCGGCCGAAAACGGAGGAGGCCGGCGCGTCCGCACGGGTTTGGCCACAGTCGCGGATAGCTAGCGGGGTGCCCAAGACGCCCCATGCGTTTCCAGCGCGCGAGGCTTCCGTCCTTGGGGCAAACCGGGCGCCGGGAGGGGGACGATGGGGTAGAAATAGGCCGTGTACTAGCGTTAACGGAAAAATCAGCCGAAAACGGAGGAGGCCGGCGCGTTCGCGCGGGTTTGGCCACAGTCGCGGATAGCTAGCGGGGTGCCCAAGACGCCCCATGCATTTCCAGCGCGCGAGGCTTCCGTCCTTGGGGCGAACCGGGCGCGGGGACGGGGACGATGGGGTAGAAATAGGCCGTGTACTAGCGATAACGGAAAAATCGGCCGAAAACGGAGGAGGCCGGCGCGTCCGCGCGGGTTTGGCCACAGTCGCAGATAGCTTTTGGGCTGCCCAAGACGCCCCATGCGTTTCCAGCGCGCGAGGCTTCCATCCTTGGGGCGAACCGGGCGGCGTGAAGGGCACGATGGGGTAGAAATAGGTCGTGTACTAGCGTTAACGGAAAAATCGGCCGAAAACGGAGGAGGCCTGCGCGTCCGCGCGGGTTTGGCCACAGTCGCAGATAGCTGGCGGGGTGCCCAAGACGCCCCATGTGTTTCCAGCGCGCGAGGCTTCCGTCCTTGGGGAGAACTGGGCGCCGGGAGGGGGATGATGGGGTAGAAATAGGCCGTGTACTAGCGTTAACGGAAAAATCGGCTGAAAACGGAGGAAGCCGGCGCGTCCGCGCGGGTTTGGCCACAGTCGTGGATAGCTAGCGGGGTGCCCAAGACGCCCCATGCGTTTCCAGCACGTGAGGCTTCCGTCCTCGGGGCGAACCGGGCGCCGGGAAGGGGACGATGGGGTAGAAATAGGCCGTGTACTAGCGTTAACGGAAAAATCGGCCGAAAACGGAGGAGGCCGTCGCGTCCGCGCGGGTTTGGCCACAGTCGCGGATAGCTAGTGGGGTGCCCAAGACGCCCCATGCATTTCCAGCGCGCGAGGCTTCCGTCCTTGGGGCGAACCGGGCGCGGGGAGGGGGACGATGGGGTAGAAATAGGCCGTGTACTAGCGATAACGGAAAAATCATCCGAAAACGGAGGAGGCCGGCGCGTCCGCACGGGTTTGGCCACAGTCGCAGATAGCTAGCGGGCTGCCCAAGACGCCCCATGCGTTTCCAGCGCGCGAGGCTTCCGTCCTTGGGGCGAACCGGGCGCCGTGAGGGGCACGATGGGGTAGAAATAGGCCGTGTACTAGCGTTAACGGAAAAATCGGCCGAAAACGGAGGAGGCCTGCGCGTCCGGGCGGGTTTGGCCACAGTCGCGGATAGCTAGCGGTGTGCCCAAGACGCCCCATGTGTTTCCAGCGCGCGAGGCTTCCATCCTTGGGGTGAACTGGGCGCCGGGAGGGGGACGATGGGGTAGAAATAGGCCGTGTACTAGCGTTAACGGAAAAATCGGCCGAAAACGGAGGAGGCCGGCGCGTCCGCGCGGGTTTGGCCACAGTCGCAGATAGCTATTGGGCTGCCCAAGACGCCCCATGCGTTTCCAGCGCGCGAGGCTTCCGTCCTTGGGGCGAACCGGGCGCCGTGAAGGGCACGATGGGGTAGAAATAGGTCGTGTACTAGCGTTAACGGAAAAATCGGCCGAAAACGGAGGAGGCCTGCGCGTCCGCGCGGGTTTGGCCACAGTCGCAGATAGCTGGCGGGGTACCCAAGACGCCCCATGTGTTTCCAGCGCGCGAGGCTTCCGTCCTTGGGGAGAACTGGGCGCCGGGAGGGGGATGATGGGGTAGAAATAGGCCGTGTACTAGCGTTAACGGAAAAATCGGCTGAAAACGGAGGAAACCGGTGCGTCCGCGCGGGTTTGGCCACAGTCGTGGATAGCTAGCGGGGTGCCCAAGACGCCCCATGCGTTTCCAGCACGTGAGGCTTCCGTCCTTGGGGCGAACCGGGCGCCGGGAGGGGGACGATGTGGTAGAAATAGGCCGTGTACTAGCGTTAAAGGAAAAATCAGCCGAAAACGGAGGAGGCCGTCGCGTCCGCGCGGGTTTGGCCACAGTCGCGGATAGCTAGTGGGGTGCCCAAGACGCCCCATGCATTTCCAGCGCGCGAGGCTTCCGTCCTTGGGGCGAACCAGGCGCCGAGAGGGGGACGATGGGGTAGAAATAGGCCGTGTACTAGCGTTAACGGAAAAATCGGCCGAAAACGGAGGAGGCCGGCGCGTCCGCGCGGGTTTGGCCACAGTCGCGGATAGCTAGCGGGCTGCCCAAGACGCCCCATGCATTTCCAGCGTGCGAGGCTTCCGTCCTTGGGGCGAACCAGGCGCCGAGAGGGGGACGATGGGGTAGAAATAGGCTGTGTACTAGCGTTAACGGAAAAATCGGCCGAAAACGGAGGAGGCCAGCGCGTCCGCGTGGGTTTGGCCACAATCGCGGATAGCTAGCGGGGTGCCCAAGACGCCCCATGCGTTTCCAGCGCGTGAGGCTTCCGTCCTTGGGGCGAACCGGGCGCCGGGAGGGGGACGATGGGGTAGAAATAGGCCGTGTACTAGCGTTAACGGAAAAGTCGGCCGAAAATGGAGGAGGTCGGCGCGTCCGCGTTGGTTTGGCCATAGTCGCGGATAGCTAGCGGGGTGCCCAAGATGCCCCATGCGTTTCTAGCGCGCGAGGCTTCCGTCCTTGGGGCGAACCGGGCGCCGGGAGGGGGACGATGGGGTAGAAATAGGCCGTGTACTAGCGTTAACGGAAAAATCGGCCGAAAACTAAGGAGGCCGGCGCGTCCGCGCGGGTTTGGCCACAGTCGCGGATAGCTAGCGGGGTGCCCAAGATGCCCCATGTGTTTCCAGCGCGCGAGGCTTCCGTCCTTGGGGTGAACCGGTCGCCGGGAGGGGGATGATGGGGTAGAAATAGGCCGTGTACTAGCGTTAACGAAAAATCGGCTGAAAACGGAGGAGAAAGGCGCGTCCGCACGGTTTTGGCCACAGTCGCCGATAGCTAGCGGGGTGCCCAAGACGCCCCATGTGTTTCTAGCGCGCGAGGCTTCCGTCCTTGGGGACGATGGGGTAGAAATAGGCCGTGTACGAGCGTTAACGGAAAAATCGGCCGAAAACGGAGGAGGCCGGCGCGTCCGCGCGGGTTTGGCCACAGTCGCGGATAGCTAGCGGGGTGCCCAAGACGCCCCATGTGTTTCCAGCGCGCGAGGCTTCCGTCCTTGGGGCGAACCGGGCGCCGAGAGGGGGACGATGGGGTAGAAATAGGCCGTGTACTAGCGTTAACGGAAAAATCGGCCGAAAACGGAGGAGGCCGGCGCGTCCGCGCGGGTTTGGCCACAGCCGCGGATAGCTAGCGGGGTGCCCAAGACGCCCCATGCGTTCCAGCGCGCGAGGCTTCCGTCCTTGGGGGCGAACCGGGTGCCAGGAGGGGGACGATGGGGTAGAAATAGGCCGTGTACTAGCGTTAACGGAAAAATTGGCCGAAAACGGAGGAGGCCGGCGTGTCCGCACGGGTTTGGCCACAGTCGCGGATAGCTAGCGGGGTGCCCAAGACGCCCCATGCGTTTCCAGCGCGCGAGGCTTCCGTCCTTGGGGTGAACTGGGCGCCGGGAGGGGGACGATGGGGTAGAAATTGGCCGTGTACTAGCGTTAACAGAAAAATCGGCCGAAAACGGAGGATGCCGGCGCGTCCGCGCGGGTTTGGCCACAGTCGCGGATAGCTAGCGGGGTGCGCAAGACGCCCCATGCGTTTCCAACGCGCGAGGCTTCCGTCCTTGGGGCGAACCGGGCGCCGGGAGGGGGACGATGGGGCAGAAATAGGTCGTGTACTAGCGTTAACGAAAAATCGGCCGAAAACGGAGGAGGCCGGCGCGTCCGCGCGGGTTTGGCCACAGTCGCGGATAGCTAGCGGGCTGCCCAAGACGCCCCATGCGTTTCCAGCGCATGAGGCTTCCGTCCTTGGGGCGAACCAGGCGCCGGGAGGGGGACGATGGGGTAGAAATAGGCCGTGTACTAGCGTTAACGGAAAAATCGGCCGAAAACGGAGGAGGCCAGCGCGTCCGCGTGGGTTTGGCCACAATCGCGGATAGCTAGCGGGGTGCCCAAGACGCCCCATGCGTTTCCAGCGCGTGAGGCTTCCGTCCTTGGGGCGAACCGGGCGCCGGGAGGGGGACGATGGGGTAGAAATAGGCCGTGTACTAGCGTTAACGGAAAAAGTCGGCCGAAAATGGAGGAGGTCGGCGCGTCCGCGTTGGTTTGGCCATAGTCGCGGATAGCTAGCGGGGTGCCCAAGATGCCCCATGCGTTTCCAGCGCGCGAGGCTTCCGTCCTTGGGGCGAACCGGGCGCCGGGAGGGGGACGATGGGGTAGAAATAGGCCGTGTACTAGCGTTAACGGAAAAATCGTCCGAAAACTGAGGAGGCCGGCGCGTCCGCGTGGGTTTGGCCACAGTCGCGGGTAGCTAGCGGGGTGCCCAAGACGCCCCATGCGTTTCCAGCGCACGAGGCTTCCGTCCTTGGGGTGAAGCGGTCGCCGGGAGGGGGATGATGGGGTAGAAATAGGCCGTGTACTAGCGTTAACGAAAAATCGGCTGAAAACGGAGGAGAAAGGCGCGTCCGCACAGTTTTGGCCACAGTCGCGGATAGCTAGCGGGGTGCCCAAGACGCCCCATGTGTTTCTAGCGCGCGAGGCTTCCGTCCTTGGGGACGATGGGGTAGAAATAGGCCGTGTACGAGCGTTAACGGAAAAATCGGCCAAAAACGGAGGAGGCCGGCGCGTCCGCGCGGGTTTGGCCACAGTCGCGGATAGCTAGCGGGGTGCCCAAGACGCCCCATGTGTTTCCAGCGCGCGAGGCTTCCGTCCTTGGGGCGAACCGGACGCCGAGAGGGGGACGATGGGGTAGAAATAGGCCGTGTACTAAGCGTTAACGGAAAAATCGGCCGAAAATGGAGGGAGGCCGGCGCGTCCGCGCGGGTTTGGCCACAGTCGCGGATAGCTAGCGGGGTGCCCAAGACGCCCATGCGTTTCCAGCGCGCGAGGCTTCCGTCCTTGGGGCGAACCGGGCGCCGGGAGGGGACGATGGGGTAGAAATAGGGCCGTCACTAGCAGTGCGTTAACGCGAAGAAAAGTCCGGCCGAAAAACAGGCACGACGCGCCGGCTACCGCTTGTGGTCTCCGTAGCCGTCACGCGGATGTGTGTACAGTCCCTCTGGTAGACACGTGACTACCACACCAGACGCCATGGCGTTCCGAGCGCGCGCTCTCCGATCCTTTGGGGGCGAAACCGGCGCCGGAGGAGGGGGACGATGTGTGGTATGAAATTGGCCGTGGTTCGAGACTCGACGGCCGTGTGAGTGTATAATCGGCGCGAAAACTGGAAGGCTAGTTCCGTCGTCGTCAGTAGTTGGTCGCGCGGCGTGTGTGTCCCCAGGTCGCGGGATAAGCTCAGCGCGTGAGCGCAGTGGCCGACAGCGCCCTCATTGTGTTTTCCAGCGCCGCGAAAGGCATAGGCGTGCGGCATAGCGTATG
>VDCT01000391.1:0-226008 GCA_009763385.1 Coix lacryma-jobi var. lacryma-jobi
ATCGTAGATTGTTAAGTGGAGCAGCATGTTAAATTAAGCTTTAACTTGAAATTGTTGTTAAATTCCTACTCCTATAGAAGGGAGTATAATTTAAATTTTATATGCCTTATGCGTAAGTACGCTTCATGCATCATGCTTAATCAACTTGTGGTTTATGGTATAGTGGAGTAAGGGTTAGAATCCAATCCTTTCTTGCTATCCAAAAAGTATTTTCCTTTATCTGCCTAATTCAAAATCTTATCTCGCTAGGATGACGCGCGGTAAGGAGACAGCTCGCAAGAGTACAGGTCCTCATGGTGTACCCATACACCCACTCGCATCCCGCAAGGAGGAAGAGTCCAGCAGGAGTCAGGAGATCAATGAGGACTTACGAGCAGAGGTTCGTGAGTTGAAATCTCAGCTGGCCACCACCTCTCGGGAGAAGAGTTTAGCACTTGCCAAAGCTGGAGGCATGAAACTCAAGCTGGAGGGGGCCAACAGAAGCGTAGTCAATGCAGAAAAACTCATGACTAAAATGCTTGGAGAACGGAACACTGCTTGGCAGCGAGAAGATGCCGCGTTAGCCCGTCTGCATGAGTTGGAGGCATATGTGACGGATATAGAAGCATTCAATGACCAGTTACATGAGGAAGTCCATGTGCTGTATGATCAACTTCATCCACCTCCACCTCCAAATGCAGCCGAAGATGAGATGGGTACACTCACGGATGAGGAAAAGGTAGAAGGGCAGAGTGAGGAAGATCCTGATGTGGTTGAGTCTGCTGATGACAGCGACAGTGAGAGTGGGGGTGACGAGTGAGTCGTCTTCCACTAGAGTGTCAGGCGTGGATCTTAAACCCTAGGGGATAGGGGCTGTGTAATAGTTTAGCTGAACATGATCTTAAGCTAGTTGAATCATGTATCAGTTCTGTTATGCATGAATAATGTAACATGAGTATGTAAGCAGTTACTGTTTTTGTATCATAACCCAGAGATCAATAAAGTTTGATTTGTTTATGAGCAGATGCCTCGTACCCGTGCTGCTGATGGGACTGGTTCGTCTCATGATGGGGAGGGTGTTCCCAACGCACCCCCAGTTCCACCAACTCTGGCAGAAGCCATTGCGGCACTCATGCGTGCCACCACAGACAATGCACGTCTGCTACAGGGCCTAGTTCAGAATGCACCATATGGGCAGCGTGGCCGACATCATCATCAGGTCCAGGAAAGTACTTATCAAGATTTCACAGAGACCAGGCCGCCGGTATTCACTAAGGCTGAGGAGCCTCTAGAAGCTGCAGATTGGCTCCGTACTATGAATCAGAAATTTGAGCTAATCCACTGCACTGAAACTCAGAAGCCAGCCTTCGCAGCCCAGCAGTTGAGGGGAGCTGCGGGAACTTGGTGGGCAAACTTTGAGGCTGCACAAGCTCCAGAACACCGCATTACCTGGGATGAGTTCTCGAGAGCTTTCAAAGCTCACTACATTCCAGCGGGTGTGATGCGGATGAAGGCCGAAGAGTTCTTAGCCCTCAGGCAAGGGGATCAGCCAGTACAACAGTATATTGGCAAGTTTAATCACCTGTCTCAGTATGCTTTGGATCATGTGAACACCGATGATAAGAAGCGCAGTTGCTTCATGAGGGGGCTGAATACGAAGATGCAGAAGATGCTGGCAATGTGTGACGATAATATCTCCTTCAATGATGCGGTGAATAAAGCTATATCTGCAGAAGAGAAGCATTTCAAGCATCTCGAAGCTAAAAAGAGGAAGGGTGGGAGTTCGACTGGATCGTTTGGTGGCAATAAGAAGCGCCAGCGTATCATATACCACCCAGTCCAGCACAACCGTCCACAGTACCGTCCACCCCAGCAACAACAAGCCAGCTCACAACAGTCATCTGCTAAAACTGTTGTGAACTCTAATTATCCGCGACAGCCGAATGCCCCTGGCATTCGAACCCAAACTCCCCAGAACCACAATTACCCATGCTACAACTGTGGGAAGCCGAGCCATTTCTCCCATAATTGCCCATATCCCAGGAAGAGTATCTCAAATACTCCACAGGGGCAAAGTGGTCAGAATTCCCAACAACGGCCGCAGCAACAACCACAGCAGAATCAAGGCCACAATAACAATCAGAAGAATAAGACCGTCCAGAAGACTGGCCGGGTGTATTATGCACAAGTGGCAGATATTCCTGAAGGGGAACCCGTCATGATGGGTATGTTTTCAGATGCTCATCATCCTGTCGTATTATTATTTGATTCTGGTGCATCGCATACCTTTATCAGTAAGAGTTTTGTTGAAAAGCATCATATACCTACTGGGGAAGCACGAGAAAATTTCCTTATACACACACCAGGAGGTCGTTTATATACAAAGGAAGTGGTGCATCAGGTGCCCGTAGAATTTGCCGGGCATACTTATCCCACTAATATGATAGTAATCAAGGATCAGGATATAGATGTGATCCTAAGAATGAACTAGATGTACCAGCAGAAGGCAGTATTAGATGCCTTGCATAGAACAGTCAGGTTGATCATACCTAATAGTACTTCTGAACTCTTTATCCAACTTCCAATTCCCAAGAAAACCGTTGATCAGATGTGCGGCAGCGTCTGTGCAACAACAGTTAAAGAGATTCAGGATATTCCAGTAGTCTGTGAGTTTCCGGATGTGTTTCCTGAAGACTTGCCAGGGTTACCACCAGACCGTGATGTTGAGTTCAGCATAGAGCTAAAGCCAGGAACAAGCACCAATATCTCGACGAGCCTATAGAATGCCACCTAAAGAATTGGCAGAATTAAAAATTCAGTTGCAAGAACTGCTTGATAAAGGTTATGTCAGACCTAGTTCATCACCATGGGGCTGTCCTGCTTTGTTTGTCAAAAAGAAAGACCAAACATTGAGGCTATGTGTGGACTATCGTCCGCTTAATGAAGTGACAGTGAAGAATAAGTACCCTTTGCCGCGGATTGATCTTCTGTTTGATCAACTCGCGGGCGCCAAGGTATTTTCCAAGATAGATCTGAGATCTGGGTATCACCAGATAAAGATAAGGCCTGAAGATATTGCTAAAACTGCTTTCACCACCAGATATGGCCTGTATGAGTACTTGGTCATGTCCTTTGGGTTGACCAATGCTCCAGCTCACTTCATGTACCTGATGAACTCAGTATTCATGCCTGAACTAGACAAGTTTGTAGTGGTGTTCATTGATGACATTCTGATATATTCCAAGACTCCACCAGAACATGCTGAACACCTCAGGGTAGTGTTGGGTCGTTTGAGAGACCATCAGCTTTATGCAAAGTTCAGTAAATGTGAGTTCTAGGCTAGACAAAGTTCCATTTCTGGGTCACGTGTTATCGGCTGAAGGTGTAGCTGTGGATCCAGGCAAGGTGCAAGAAATTCTTGAGTGGAAGTCTCCCAGAACTGTTCATCAAGTTCGCAGTTTTCTGGGTATGGCAGGTTATTACCGCAGGTTTATTCCAGACTTCTCCAAAGTTGCCAAACCTATAACTCAGTTGTTAAAGAATGAAGTCAAGTTTGTTTGGTCGGATAAATGTGAAAAAGCTTTTCAGAAGCTAAAAGAATTCTTAACTACAGCTCCAGTCTTAGCCCAACCCAATATTGAGAAGCCGTTTGATGTGTATTGTGATGCTTCTGGTATTGGGATTGGTTGTGTTTTGATGCAAGAGGGCAGAGTGATAGCTTATGCATCCAGACAGCTAAAACAGTCATGAAGAACACTATCCAACTCATGACTTAGAGTTAGCAGCAGTTGTTCACGCCATAAAGATTTGGCGTCATTACCTCTTGGGCAACACATGTCACATATACACCGACCACAAGAGTTTGAAATATATATTCACTCAGTCAGAGTTAAATATGAGACAACGAAGGTGGTTAGAGCTAATCAAGGACTATGATCTTGAAGTGCATTACCATCCCAGAAAGGCAAATGTTGTAGCCGATGCTCTTAGTAGGAAGGTTCGTTGCAACTGTATCACTGTCAGACCAGTAGATCTTACTCTTTGTTCCGAGTTAGAAAAACTGGGTATTCAGATGATCACTCAGGGCAGTTTGTCTAATATATCAGTTCAATCATCTATCAAAGACCAGATTGTAGCTGCTCAGAAAGAAAACAAGGGTATTGTTCACCTCAAAGAGAAAGCCAAGGCAGACAAAGCTTCTTGCTTCCGAGTCGATGAAGCAGGAGTGGTCTGGTTCAAAGACAGACTGGTCGTTCTGAAGAATCCTGAATTGAGGAAGCAGATTCTGGATGAAGCTCATCTTACCCCATTTGCGATTCATCCGGGAAGTACAAAAATGTACCAGGATCTTAGGCAAAGATTCTGGTGGACTAAGATGAAAATTGAGATTGCAAAGTATGTAGCCAGATGTGATACTTGTCAGAAAGTCAAAGCCATTCATCTTAAGTCAGCTGGTGAACTGCAGCCATTGCCAATTCCTGCTTGGAAATGGGAGGACATCAGTATGGACTTTATTGTGGGTTTACCAAGAACATCCAAGGGCTACGACTCTATTTGGGTTATAGTAGATCGTCTGACCAAGGTTTCACACTTTATACCAGTCAAAACCATCTACTCGGCATCCACATATGCCAAGATATACTTTCAGAGGGTTATGAGTTTGCATGGAGTTCCGAAGACTATTGTCTCAGATAGGGGTACTCAGTTTGTTTCAAAATTCTGGGAAAGTCTACATGAGTCTCTGGGCACTAAACTCTTACACAGTATAGCTTACCACCGACAAACAGATGGTCAGACTGAAAGTGTAAATCAGATATTAGAAGATATGCTCAGAGCAGGTGCTCTTAACTTTCCATTTAAGTGGGATGAGTGCTTACCATTAGCAGAGTTCTCATACAACAATAGCTATCAAGAGAGTATCCGTATGGCACCATTTGAAGCTTTATATGGCAGAAGGTGTCGGACTCCTTTACATTGGTCTGAGCCTGGTGAAAGATGGTTCTTTGGTGTCAATCTAGTTCAAGAGACCGAACAGAAGGTCAAACTCATACAAAGAAATATAAAAATAGCACAATCTCGACAGAAAAGCTATGCAGACAAAAGGCGTAGACCTTTGACGTTTGCCAAAGGAGATTTTGTGTATTTAAAGGTGTCACCCACCAAGGGTGTTTATCGTTTCGAGGTCAAAGGAAAACTTGCTCCCCGTTACATTGGGCCATTTCAAATCCTGGCCAAGTGTGGCAAAGTGGCATACCGTATTCAACTACCGGCTCATCTATCAGAGGTTCATAATGTGTTTCACATCTCTCAGCTGAAGAAGTGTCTACGAGTTCCTGACCAAGTGGTTGATGTTGAAGGGGTACAACTTGAGCCTGATATGACATACTCAGAATATCCCATCAAAATGCTTGATCAGCGAGATAGGGTAACTCGACGACACACTCATAGGTTCTATAAAGTTCAATGGAGTCAACATTCTGAGGAGGAAGCAACTTGGGAAACCAAGGAATTTCTGATAGAGCAGTATCCTGAATTCTATGCAACCATACAGTCAGGGCAGTGAAAGAGGTTGACAATAGAACGTGTTCCTAGTTTTGTAAAAAGTTTGTAATCTTTATCCCCGTACCCCACAACTTTAGTAGTTGGTTTAGTTTGTGGTGAAATCTCGGGTCGAGATTTCTTTTAGGGGGAAAGGATGTAACACCTCAGGTGTTTACATGAATAAAATATTGTCATGCCATCATAAGCATTCCATTCCATAGCATCATATGCTAGCTCACTTGAGATGCATTCACTAAAAAGAGTTTAATTCCTAATGTGTGAGCATTTTGTTATTGCTTGTGAGGTAGCTCAAAACCCTATTTTGGAATGTCATTATGAAGCAACTTGTGTTCATTCCCTTTTGACTAGAGTCATGTAAAGGCATGAATCCAAGTTCAACAATTCAAAAGGTTACAAAGTTTACTTAGCCTAAAAATGGGAAAATCATCAATTTCTATATAAGTTAATTAACCCTTTCCAGTTAACTCAAAATCTGTGCATATTTAGGGGCTGACCCTAAAAGCTTTTTAGTAGATCTTGAGAAGAGGTACAACTTTGGTATTCAAAGTTTTCAAAGTTTTTGTACAAAATTCTATGTAATTTTGAATCTATTCAAACCCAGGAAATGGTCTCCTTTTGATTCTAAACTTGCATTTCAAAAACTATTTGAAATCTGAGTTTGAGGTTTACATCAAAGTGGTAGATAATTTCAAAAGGAACATTTCATACATTGACCATTTTTCAAGTGTCATTGCAAAATCAAAAGTAATTTTGCTTCTACTACAAAACCCTAGTTTTGTCCCCTTTTCAAATTTCCAAATTTGAGTTGGATTTGAAATGTTTTGATCAATTTGACTTATTTCCATTTGAAATCAGCTATGGGGTGTTAAAGCAAAGTTGTACAACTTTTCAAACTCTACATTTCATATTTGGGCAAAACATGAAGTGCATTTCAAATTTCTAAAGTAATTTTGAAATTTCAGAAAGGGGGGAGAGAGCAAGGAACAGTGCCACAGGGGGGAAACGCCTGGAAGCTCGCCAGCGAGCTGCTCCGCCCGGGTCGTGCTCGCGCTGGGGCGCATGCGTCGCGCCAGCGAGCTGCTTGGCAGCTGCACGCGCAAGTTCTTCACGCCGCCGCCCTCTCCTTCGTCCTTTTTATCCCACAGAAGCACCGTGCTTCGCTTTTCTCCTCTGCTCGCTCGCCGTCGCCGCCGTTCCTCTGCTTAGCTACGCCGGCCACCTGAGCGCTCGTTCGTCCCGTTCAACCGCGTCACCGTGTTCGCCTCGTCGTAGCGGAGCCGTAGAGCTAGGTCGCAGCCTCGCTCGCCCCTGCAGCCGCCCGGCGTGGTCGTCTTCTTCATCTCCGGTCCCGGACACCTCCATCGACGCCGCCACCGTGGTCACCGAGCTCGGGGCCCTATCATCCTCACCTGAGCCCCGTTTTCTCTTCCTTATCTGTTGCTGATGCTCTAGCACGAGGTCGTTGACCTTGTCTCTCTCTGTCTCAGCCGGAACAGGTCGTCGCCGTCGAGCCGCACCGCTGAAACCCGCCGTCGTCGTCGTCATCACCGTTCGGAGCCGTGTCAGCCTCGGAGACCTAGCCCGCTAGAGTCGTGGTGAGCCTCTGGTGCTGATGCGCTTGTTCGTGGGCTCGTTAGAGCTCCCAGTTCGCCGGCGTGCCGTCGCCGTGCCGTCGCGTCCGCCGCTGTCGTCGTCGGAGAGAGAGACAAGTCGAGGGAGGGAGTTTGAGGGTTCAACGGAGCCATGAGGTGAAGGGAAAGGTGATGAGCTGGTTGGTTTGGCCGGAGAAGGTTGCGTTGCTCCGGCGTGCGCGAGCCGAAGCTCGCCGCCGGCAGCCTTGGCATCGGGGACGTGTCGACGAGAATTCGACAAAACCCGAGGGCCTAAGTGCAAAGCCCTAGACTCAGAGGAATAGTGCCTAATAGTGTCAAGGGCTTGGTTGTAGTTTTGTTAAAGCCAGAGGGCTTTTCTGCATGTTTGGCTGTGCAGGCGCGGGCAGGCCCGCGTTGGGCTGCCTTGCGCGCGGGGTGGGCCGATCGGGCCAGTTTCGGCCCATTAGGGGTTTTGTGTATTTTAAACGTTTTAATCTATTTTCTGATTTGAGCATACTAATGCTGGTTTTGTTATTTTTGTATGAATTAATCTGTTGATCCAAAAATCATGAAAAATTTTGTACATGTTCTATGAAATGTTTAGTTTTTATAAAAAATATAATATGGGCATGTTTCTGTATTTTGTTTTGCAGTAAAAATTATGCCTCTTAATTCTTGAATAAGGAATCAATGATTTTTATAAAATCAAGTTTAACTCCAAAAATGCTGAAATTTATTTTGTGCACTGTTTGACTCATAACCAATCTGTGTACCAAGTTTGAACTAATTTGAACATAGTTTGTTGCACAACTTATTTTCGACTAATTAAAATTGCTTGCTTTATGGTTAAATAATGTCATAAAACATAAAACCCATGTTCTTTAGAGTAGTTTTAAAGGTTAAGATAAGTGAATTCTCTTGATCTGCTGCTTGATGCAGGCAAGGGTCACTCATTGTAACCATGTATGTTTATATAAGTTAGTTTTGTTGGTTTGCAACATTACCGTGGAGGCAAGTTGTTGCAAGTCAAGTGTTTATAACCTAGTAAATTTCCATCTTTACCATGATCATGTCATGAGCATTCCATTAAGCATGCACTCTATTATCGTATAGCTTCCGAAGTGATCGAGTGTCCGAACGAGGTTGGTCCGGAAGCTTCAGAGTATCCAGTTGATCCGGATTATCAGGAGTTCCAGACTCTTCCAGTCAACGAAGGCAAGCCCCGGTTCATTTAACCATGTAACAGAACCGACCAATTTGCACCAGATTAAGCACTGAATCGCTGCTTTCACAGAGATTACAAGTACTTAAGCTCGTACAAACCCGGTAGTCCGGAAATCTCGAAGGATTTCAAGTCATTCAACTTTAACCAAGATCGTAATAGATTAGCGTACATGCCCACAAGCTACATTCAGTTCACACATAGTTCAAATACATCGGAGTTCAACAGTTATTACAAACCATAGTTTGAATTCAAAAGCGGAAGCAACATAGTTTTGAAACACAAGTCCTTAGTTTCACAATACAGTGCCATATGCTTGATCGGTCCACAAAAGCATCAGGGAAGATAAGAGTTGACCATGCCCATGGTCTAGTCACTGCCCTCGACGGGGTACAGACAGTTCTCGCAATAGCCGAAGAAGCATTGCCCATCTGTAACAACAAGGGATAGAACCCTGAGTACGAGAAGGTACTCAGCTAGACTTACCCGTCATAAACCAGAAATAACCGACACCAAGGATTATGCAAGGTTGTATCTGGGGTTGGCCACACTTACCTTTTTGCATAAAAGCACTTTATTATTAACTAATCATCATTAGAGCATTAGCAGTCACTTTTATGTAATCAGCCTGATTATCTAGATTTGCACCTGATCTAGAGCAAACACTTGACTACTTATTCAAGCAAGAGTGACTATTTCATCAATAGCCTTTCAGATTCATCAACCATAACCATCATTAATTTCATATATTACTACGGTAACACATGCTCAGTCAAGTTACTCACTAACCAGGAGCGATGGCGATTATAATCGATTCCTACCAGCTGGGGATAAAAATGCCGCGCACTCGCCCGACACACCCTGCCAGGTGGCCGTTGGTGACCACTTCAGGAGGTTCGAGAACACAACACGCGGGACGGTCATGGGCCCTTCTACACCGGGGGTTATCTCAATGCCAGGTCGCTCAAGCTATTAACTGCCCACGGTCATGCCAGGTCGATCAGGCCCTGCCTGCCCTCGGACCGCGCCAGGTCGATCAGAATAGTTGCCCACGGTACATCTGAGGCCCTGGGTGTTAGGCGTCAACATCTCCGTCACCGGCTCGAAAAACCTTACTCGGCTTCACGGGAGGTACCCGCACCTGCTCCGTTAAGTGATTGACGCGTTCAAAATGACTGAGGTGTGCCTTCGTCGGTTCCTGATCGACACAGACGGGAGACTACTAGCACACAGAACCCATGTCCTGCTGCTCCTACATCCCGCCCGGTCTCAAATTAATTATCACATGGTTATCTCCATGATAGCACAAGGCTAAACATGATTAGTATCCACCTATATGCGGGAGACAGGAAATCACCCGACTTTTACCGGTCTAAGCAGGCTAAGCATAAACGAGCCTAGACTTATCAGGGATATCAAGGTAATATTTGCAGGTGGACAAGGATAAGTAATAATGCATCAACGGTAGCAATCAATTCCTATAACCTAATGCAACATCCATCATCAGGTTAATTAGAAACATTTGCAAACCGTAGGAGTTAGAATGCTCCGGGGCTTGCCTCGCTCGAAGTCGGCGGGGCGGTGATCACGGCACTCCGGCAGGTCTTCAGCGTCTCCTTCCGGGATCCCCTCCTCGGGTGTCTCCTCCTGACGCTGCTCCTCCGGCGTCTCCTGGGCTTCCACTACCGATCCTGCATGATGCGGTACATGAATGAACAACATGAATGCACATGGGATGCATGGTGATGCAACATGGAGTAACCATTCAGGAGATAAGCACATGTCATCTACTGCTACTCACTTATTTAATTCGACATACTACTTACCAAGTCTTGTTGTCACCGCATCAAAGTTGCTTAACGGGTTTATTACCCTCTAATTATTTGTAGAATTAAATCTAGTTAAATAGGCCCATAACAGTAACCTATCCTAGACAGCTTCACAAAAACCTATAAAAATTACTGGAGGTCAATAACACTTAATCTAACCCTCTGTCCAAATTTCATCCCATTTGGACCTAGACTTCATCCTCTATGAAAAAGACAAATTCTATTATGGAGAGGTGCTTTGAACTACACACCCTAGCAAAAAGTGTCAAACAAAAGATTTCTTATTTTTCTACTGAACTTCCTAGCATAAGAGCAATGTGCTTAAATTCTCAGGTTCATATTCCTCATATTTTAATTACTACAAAATAAACAAGGAAACGACATTTAATCGTTTTAATTACTACTGCCCAATTATTTCACAGAGCATCCTCATTTTACATTTTTCCCAGAAACTATTCCTCAACACAATCCTAACAAAACAAGAATCACATTTTTCTGAGATAAATACAAATTACTATGCATTTAACAAGATTTCAGCCTAAACATAAATTAAATATAACTACACAGAAATTTACCACAAACTGGACATATTATATTTTTCATAAATAGACCTCAACATAACAAACCTAACAAAACTTGTTTCACCTTTTAGCATTTATATTCACAAGATATGAATTAAACAAGCAATACACAATTTCTGGAAACTAATTAACAAAACCTGAAAAACAATCAAACAGGAAACTACTACGGGTACCCGAACTAGTGCACACAGACAACACCAGACTCGCTGACACGCGGGTCCCCGAGTCAAACCGACCCCACCTGTCATCCCCACCGAGACAGGGGAGGAGTTGACCACGGCGGAGCTCACCGACGGCGACCTCCCCGGCGAAACCATCCCACCGGCGAACTCCCCTCAACCTTCCGCACCCGCCGGTACCCTCGGCTGGCCCAGCGAACACGCGGATCGAGCTCGCCGACGGCGATGGCGGACACGGCGGCGCGGGCGAGCTACGCCGGCCGGCTCCGGCCACGACGGGCTCATCCGCCCCTCGAGATCTACTCCGGCGACCTTCATAACTCTAGCCCAGGGGCTCGGAAGCCAGGGCGCAAGCTCCGAGCACCCATGTCCACGGCGGTGCCACTCCGGCGACCTTGGCAAGCGGCGGACGACGGCGTACTCGCGCTTCCGGACCCTAATCGGCCTAACCGTCACCACCACTAGCTCCGGCAAGTCGAGGCGACTCGCGAACGCTAGCTAGGGCAGATGGTTGAGCTCGGGAAGAGGGTTGGCCACGGCGGACCGAGCGCGCCGGCCATGGCGGTCATGGCGGACGGCGGCGTTCCACGGGCTCTTAACCCTAATCGACCAAACCAACACCCTCTACCCTCTCCTCGGACCTCACTAACCCCTATACGGGCGCTAGGGTGACATGACAACCATGGGAAGGTGGCCGGCCACGGCGAACCGAGCTCAGCGGTCATGGCGGCCATGGCGGTGACTCGTCCCAGGCTTACCTAGGGCTTCCTAGGGAGCGCTAAGGACAGCACGGGGTGCGGGGGCTCACGGCGAGGCTTGGCAGCTGGTTGGGTGGACGGTGCGGCGGCGGAACGGCGGCGAACGGCGGCGGCGCTCGCAGCTTTTCCCCTTTTTCCCCGCTCGGGCTCCGGCGAGAGGAACAAGAGCGAGAGAGGGACAGAATGGAGGGAGGAGCGGCGCGGCTTCGGGCAAGCGGGGCGAGCGGCAGCTTATGCTTGCCACGCCGCGCGCGGACGCTGCGTCCCCGGCCGGAACGCGCCACGCGGCGAGCAAGCTCTGCGCGCGGTCGGCCACGACCGGCTGATTTCAAACTGAATCGCCCGATTCAGTTAACGATGGCCGACTGACGGCCAAACTTTGAGCGCGATTAACTCCTAATCCGCTCGGTGAAACGCTAAGCCACTTGCTCCTTTACTTAGAGCTACATGTCAGCTACAACTTTGGTTACAAGATTGGTCTCTGGTTCGGCCTAGATTGCTCCCGAGAAAGCTCCAAAGTTGGCTCCACGAAACTGTTTGGTCAGTTAGAGACTTAGAAAAATTTCTAAGTCTAAACTCCCTCAAATCTGCCTTGTGGGTCCTAAAACACCTTGTTATACCCATTTTCATGGGTTGGGCCTTAAACAACTTTTGTTCTACTCTAAATTCTACACACTTTTGGTTAAGGGCCCACAGCCATGCAAAGCTTCTATCAAGAAGGTCTTAGTTAGTCAAACAAAAGGACTCCTAGGGCTCTATCAAGGCAACTAGGGTTAGAGACTTAGTTAGCCAAAATGACCAACATAAACCTAGCTTCAATTTGACTCCCCAACAAGGTTCAACTACTAAGGAGACTTAAGCACTCCACAAACAAGACAAACAAGCATTCCATCAAGCATAGCATTACAAAAGCTCACATGAAATGACACTTAACAAAAGAAATGCAACATGAGATGATGATGCTTTATGCTCATGAGATGGCAAGTTATGCATTTAGGGTTGCTTAACACCTAGGGTGTTACAGGTAACTATCCGCGACTGTGGCCAAACCCGCGCGGACGCGCCGGCCTCCTTCGTTTTCGGCCGATTTTTCCGTTAACGCTAGTACACGGCCTATTTCTACCCCATCGTCCCCCTCCCGGCGCCCGGTTCGCCCCAAGGACGGAAGCCTCGCGCGCTGGAAACGCATGGGGCGCCTTGGGCACCCCGCTAGCTATCCGTGACTGTGGCCAAAGCCGCGCGGACGCGCCGGCCTCCTCCGTTTTCGGCCGATTTTTCCGTTAACGCTAGTACACGGCCTATTTCTACCCCATCGTCCCCCTCCCGACGCCCGGTTCGCCCCAAGGACGGAAGCCTCGCGCGCTGGAAACGAATGGGGCGTCTTGGGCACCCCGCTAGCTATCCGCGACTGTGGCCAAACCCACGCGGACGCGCCGGCCTCCTCCGTTTTCGGCCGATTTTTCCGTTAACGATAGTACACGGCCTATTTCTACCCCATCGTCCCCCTCCCGGCGCCCGGTTCGCCCCAAGGACGGAAGCCTCGCGCGCTAGAAATGCATGGGTCGTCTTGCGCACCCCGCTAGCTATCCGCGACTGTGGCCAAACCCGCGCGGACGCGCCGGCCTCCTCCATTTTCGGCCAATTTCTCTGTTAACGCTAGTACACGGCCTATTTCTACCCCATCGTCCCCCTCCCGGCGCCCGGTTCGCCCCAAGGACGGAAGCCTTGCGCGCTGGAAACGCATGGGGCGTCTTGGGCACCTTGCTAGCTATCCGCGACTGTGGCCAAACCCGCGCGGATGCGCCGGCCTCCTCTGTTTTCGGCCGATTTTTCCGTTAACGCTAGTACACGGCCTATTTCTACCCCAGTGTCCCCCTCCCGGCGCCCGGTTCGCCCCAAGGACGGAATCCTCACGCACTGGAAACGCATGGGGCGACTTGGGCACCCCGCTAGCTATCCGCGACTGTGGCCAAACCCGCGCGGACGCGCCGGCCTCCTCCGTTTTCAGCCGATTTTTCCGTTAACGCTAGTACACGGCCTATTTCTACCCCATCGTCCCCCTCCCGGCGCCCGGTTCGCCCCAAGGACGGAAGCCTCGCGCGCTGGAACGCATGGGGCGTCTTGGGCACCCCGCTAGCTATCCGCGACTGTGGCCAAACCCGCGCGGACGCGCCGGCCTCCTCCGTTTTCGGCCGATTTTTCCGTTAACGCTAGTACACGGCCTATTTCTACCACATCGTCCCCCTCCCGGCGCCCGGTTCGCCCCAAGGACGGAAGCCTCGCGCACTGGAAACGCATGGGGCATCTTGGGCACCCCGCTAGCTATCCACGACTGTGGCCAAACCCGCGCGGACGCGCCGGCCTCCTCCGTTTTCGGCCGATTTTTCCGTTAACGCTAGTACACGGCCTATTTCTACCCCCATCGTCCCCCTCCCGACGCCCGGTTCGCCCCAAGGACGGAAGCCTCGCGCGCTGGAAACGCATGGGGCGTCTTGGGCACCCCGCTAGCTATCCGCGACTATGGCCAAACCCGCGCGGACGCGCCGGCCTCCTCCGTTTTCGGCCTATTTTTCCGTTAACGCTAGTACACGGCCTATTTCTACCCCATTGTCCCCCTCCCGGCGCCCGGTTCGCCCCAAGGACGGAAGCCTCGCGCGCTGGAAACGCATGGGGCGTCTTGGGCACCCCGCTAGCTATCCGCGACTGTGGCCAAACCCGCGCGGACGCGCCGGCCTCCTCCGTTTTCGGCCGATTTTTCTGTTAACGCTAGTACACGGTGAAGGACCGAGAATGCGATCAGAAAGCGACCAGAGGGGGGGTGATTGGGAGCTTCAAATTTTCCTTTCGGAAACTTGTTGCCACTGTCCCGAGAATCAACCCCAAGAGCAAACCTAGAGCTCGTAAGTGTCCACAACCCTAGATGTAGGGTGGATGCTTCCACGAAGCACAGCGGGACACTCTACAACTCTAGAAACTCAACGCAAAAGGCGGAAATCAAATTCCACAATGGACGAACAAACCATGAACGAAACAGCGCGAGACTGCACTGACCGGACTCACCAGAGCGTCCGCTCACCAGGCACCGGACGCGTCCGGTCACAGAAAAACAGTTCTGGAACCTCTCTGTTCCTGACCGGACTCAGTGAAGGGAGCGTCCGGTCATTTGTACAGAGCGTTCGGTCAAACAGGAAACAGTAGATTAACAGTAGAACCAGAGCGTCCGGTCAGTTTGAAAAACCAGCGTCCGGTCGAGTGAATAGAATACACGCGAGTCAAAACTTCATCGACCGGACTCTGACCGTGCGTTCGGTCATCCCGAGTCAGGCGTCCGGTCACCCCGTCAGTGAACTGTTCATCCACCGATTTGATCCAAACTCTCCCAAAACGAAACCTCTAGGGTTCAAACTTGGAGAGATGAGTCACAAGGAGTATAGTGAGCTATCTGTAAGAGATCATGGCTCGAACCTATCTCCAAAACGATGAATCGAAGAAATTAGGGGGAAGGGAGAAAAACTTGACCCGAAATCAAAATCGATCGATATCCTAGACCATGAGGTTAGAGGAGAATTCCTTCGGTGGAAAGAAGTGCCTCACAATCTAGAACAACTTGGTTCAAACGAATTTGCAAAAGATGAAGCGAGCAAAGAGATCAAGCGATGGGAAAAACATGGAGGAAAAGGATTCCGCGAAGAACACGAACGAAACGCGAATCACAACCACGAAATTGCAACCGTGTGGCTACCACACGCTACAACAGTGAGGTTACGGCCTCACTTCCTCAAAATCTCCAGTACATAGAGGTATGGTTCTCTGCGGATCTCAGCTAGCTACAGCAAGGGAGAGGGAGAGCAGGAAACCCTAAGTGCAAAGAGCAAATGAACTGAGATGGTTAGGGAGGAGGGTGTCTCCCTCTACTTATACTAATTCTAACTATTCCTATTTCCCACTCTACCCCTAACTACTTGCAGAGCGAACCAGCTAAAGCCTAAGGTTATTCTGGACCAACTCGGTGGTAGGTGGATCCGACGGCCACGCCCGCACAACTCGTAGCGTTGCCTCGACGCAACCTCCCGATTGCCGCCACATGTCGTCCTCGCTCTGCAACCCCCGGTTTTGTGGCCCAAACCGGGAAACCAGCCTTTTCCAGCCAACCCTCGGTTTTGAGGCCCAAACCAGGAAACCAGCCCACAAGCATCTGAGTTTTGAGGCCCAAACTCAGCAAACCCGCAGTGCCCAGGTTTTGAGGCCCAAACCTAGAAACCGTGCTCAGCCCGAGTTTTGTGGCCAAACTCGGAAACCCTCAGCACCCAGGTTTTGAGGCCCAAACCTGGAAACCGTCCACCCGATGGTTTTTCTCTGGCTCTACCACCAAACCGACGCCGTAGATGGGATGCACCGCCCGTGCACCCCGTCCACCGACACGTGTTCCCAAGTCCACGACTCAGGCAACACATGACCACAAGTCTTTGCTCGTCGCTGTCCCAGGCTGCCAGCCACCACAGCTGATCCTCGGGCCACCGGTCCCTCAGTCCAAGCCTCACGTCCGCCCTTCGCCACTCTCGGTCCATCGGCACGGCACGTCTCTACTTGACCTTCACCTTGCCTCTAATCACTGTATCCGTGCTCGACACCTGCACAACACAAGCCAAAGAACATGCGCATCATCCCAGTTGACAATCACTCATCACTCAGAGACTCGGCATACACCCATGTATCCGCAATCTCCCCCTTGATGAGTGCATTGCCAACTACCAACACAAATCATAAAGGAAGCAGAAGAAGGAAGAAGGAGAAGAAGAGAGAACTCAACCAAATGACCCAAAAGCATAGCAAAGCCGAAAAAGGTCAAATGGAAAGAGCAAGACAACTTGGTCCCCAAAGACATGGGCAACGGCTCGACGCGACCAAGCAAAGCAAAGCTAGCCCTCAAGAAGAGGTAGAACAGGCTCAACACCGCTAGCAAATACCAATTAAAAATATCAAAGCAAAATGCTAGTCCCTCAAGATAGAGGCACAGAGGCTCAACACAACTAGCAAGGAAGCTCGATACCAATGCCTTACGGCCAACAGGAAGCAGCAAAAACTCCCTCTCTAATAGTGCAAACAACCAGGAAAGCTCCTCCTTAGTTCAAACGGAGGGTAATGATTTGCAATTTTCTCCCCCTTAGTTGAAAATGCACTTATCAATAACAATGCTCCCCCTCAGAAAATGCACCACCAAAAGTGCCAACCAGAGAAGTTCTCCTACCAACAAGAGAAGTTCTCCCCCTTCCAAAATGCATATGAGTCAAAAATGCAAGTTAGGAGCTTCAGGAGTATATTCAAAAGAGTGCAAAGATGCTCGACAGAGTTCTGATCCGATGACTCAGAAAATGCACATAATGCTAGCAAAGGCTCAAACTAATCACTAAGTCTGAAATGAGAGCACAAAGAGTAGTTTTTAGCCGAAAAGGTATTCACCATCAAAATAGCACAAACATGTATAGACAGGAAGTCAAACAAGTGCTAAACGTGTATACAAGGTGAACTACCCCTAGCACAGTTCAATCATCATGCTGATACTAATTGAAACATGAAGCATATACTTGTGATTTCAAATTTTAATCGGAGTTGCAGCGGTGAAATTACACAAGTTCAGAAATCAGCATGTGACTGCGAGAGGTTGAATGCTTGTTATTGCCTAACTTTCCAACTGTGCGAAGCCTATGCATAAGCAATCAGAAGCTTAAAGCAACAGTTTCAGTCATACACTACATAGCTCAAGTTTAACTCAAAGTGCAATGAGAAACAGTCTCGAAACTGTGAGGTGCTAACAAGCAAACTCATCTCGATCTTTTCAATTCACTTAACTTGGTTCAAATTTTAAACAGAATATGACATACCAAGCAAGTGAATGACTCAACACTAGAGACATAGCAACCTAGCATACATAGATAGCATAAGTGACTTCGACACATTCTACTCATGCTAGTTGCACATCTCAATGGTGAACATTTTCAAGTTTCAAGTTCATTAATTAAATTCACCATTCAAAAATAGCTCAGCTCACAGTATGTTTCAGTGATCGGAAAGAGCATAAGCTACAGCATCAACATGAAGCATCAGAGCAAAAACTACACAGAGCATAGCTACATTCTTTAGACTATATTTATGAAGCTCAGAATGTAAAAGCGTATGCTAAAATGCAAAGATGCAAGAAGAAACTAGAAGAAAGCAAAAACAACTGAAAAACACAAAGTCAGTGTATCATACAAGAGTCAAAAATGTTTCCCCCATCTAAAAGGGGAAACACACACCAAGCTCACCTCTCAACCGATTAAAAGTTGATTGGTCCAAAGGCTTGGTGAAAATATCAGCCAACTGATGATGAGTATCGACATGGCGAAGGTCGATATCACCCTTCTCATAGTGGTCTCGCAGAAAATGAAAGCGCACATCAATGTGTTTAGTCTTCGAGTGCAGCACGGGGTTCTTAGCAACGCTAATCGCACTCGTGCTGTCACAAAGCAAAGGAACACGAGAAAAGCTCAGACCAAAATCACGCAAAGTGGCCATCATCCAGAGTAACTGGGAACAGCAGCTAGCCGCAGCAACATACTCAGCCTCCGTGGTAGACTGGGCGACACTAGACTGCTTGCGAAAAGACCACGATACAAGAGAAGAACCAATAAACTGGCAAGTCCCAGAAGTGGACTTGCGATCAATACGGCAACCAGCAAAATCGGCATCAGAATAACCGCAAAGCGAGAGGGTGGAGGAAGCAGAATACCAAATCCCGAATTCTGGAGTGAAGGATAAGTACCTCATAATGCGCTTGACCGCCTGACGGTGAGAGGTGCGCGGCGAAGACTGAAAACGCGCGCAGAGACACACCGCGAACTGGATGATCGGGCGTGTCGCCGTCAGGTACAGCAGCGATCCGATCATACTCCGGTACTCCTTCTGGTCCACTGCTTCTCCCACCTTGTCCGCATCCAGGGCCGTCGTGGTCTCCATGGGTGTTGGAAGAGGCTTGGGCTCACCCTTGTCGAAATTCTTCAGAATGTCCCGAGTGTACTTGCCCTGGCACACGAACATCCCTTCCCTGGATTGCTTGATTTGCAACCCGAGGAAAAACGTCAACTCGCCCATCATGCTCATCTCGAACTCCCTGCTCATAGTGTCTGCAAACTTGGCAACCAAAGCGTGAGAAGAACCACCGAAAATGATATCATCCACGTAAATTTGGACCAAGAGAGTATCAGTGCCTTGCTTGAGGAGAAAGAGCGTTTTATCTACACATCCCATTTTAAAACCCTTATCGAGCAAAAAGGTTTTCAACCTATCATACCAGGCTCTAGGGGCTTGTTTCAAACCAAAAAAGGTTTTCAACCTATCATACCAGGCTCTAGGGGCTTGTTTCAAACCATACAAAGCTATGTGAAGTTTAAAGACATGGTTTGGAAACTTGGGATTTTCGAAACCGGGGGGTTGTCTAACATACACCTCCTCTTCTATGTAGCCGTTTAAGAAGGCACTCTTGACATCCATTTGAAAAAGTTTGAAACCTTTGGATGCAACAAAAGCCAAGACTATCCTAATTGCCTCCAAATGAGCTACAGGAGTAAACGTCTCCTCATAGTCTATCCCCTCCTTCTGACTATATCCCTAGGCTACGAGTTTGGCCTTGTTTCTCACAACATGGCCATCTTCTCCCTGTTTGTTTTTGAAAACCCATTTTGTCCCAATTGGATGACACTCACAAGGTGGAGACACTAGAACCCAAACCCGATTTCTCTCAAAGTTCTCAAGCTCCTCATGCATGGCATTGACCCAATCCGGATCCGTCAAAGCATGTCCAACATCCCGGGGTTCAAAATCAGCAACAAATGCAGAATGAGCAAAGTGAGAGATTTGCCTTGACCGGGTGACGCGTTCGTCGATGCTACCGATCATCTGCTGAGGCGGGTGCTGGCGCTGAATGTGTCATGGTGCCTCCCTTGCCGAAGTGATCTCCCCCTCAACAGCAGCTGGTGCCTCCACGGGTACAAAGGGTACCGCTCGGGGTGGCGCATCCCACGGCCCCCAGGAAGAAGACGTGTCAGGGTCGTGAGTCGTAGTAGAAGCCGCTCTTTGCGGCACAGCAGGTGGAGGAGGTGCTGGGTCATCTATCCTTTCAGCACCTTCTTCTTCATCATCGAAAAGAGGCTCGCCAACCTCGTGATCACCTGCACGCTCAAAATGAGAAGAAGGACAAACCATGGTCTCATCAAAGGTGACATCGGATGTCTCCATGACTCGGTTAGTGTCAAGGTTAAGTACACGATAAGCTCGAGTATGAGTGCCATAACCCAAAAACACACCGTTAGAAGAGCGAGACTCAAACTTGTCCAAGTTGCCCTTTTTGAGTATAAAACAATGGCAACCGAAAACTCTAAAATAACTCACTTTGGGGAGTTTTCCAAAACGCAATTCATAAGAGGTATTTTTCAAGAAAGCTCGAAGAAAAATGCGATTGGAAATGTAGCATGCAGTGCTCATAGCTTCGGCCCAATATCGCCTAGGAGTCCTATGCTCATCGAGCATCGTCCTGGCCATCTCTACAAGGGTCCGATTCTTCCTGTCTACAACACCATTCTAAGGGGGTGTGTAGGGGCAAGAAAACTGATGCTCTAAACCCAAAGAGTTACAAAACTTCTCAAAATCCGAATTCTTGAATTCGGAACCATTATCACTCCTAATAGCTCGCATCGAGTTCAAAGGGAACTCGTTCTGAAGACGCAAAATTAGATTGCGAGCAAAGGAGAAATTCTCGGTCTTCTCAGCTAAAAAGAGGACCCACGAATATCTCGAAAAGTCATCAACAACAACAAGCACATACCACTTCCCCCCAACCAAGCTCACCCGAGCCGGACCAACAAGGTCCATGTGCAAAAGCTCTCCAGGGCGCTTGGTCATGACCTGAGTCACTGGATGGTGGGGAGCGGCAACCATCTTCCCATGTCTACAAGAATGGCAAAAAAGATCCTTCTCCATGGATAACTTGGGCAATCGTCGGATTAGGCCAAGTGAACTAAGTCTTGCAAGCAAGTCGAAGCTCAAATGTCCTAGTCTCCTATGTCACTTCCAAAGATCAGAAGAAGAAGGTCCAGCCACAAGACAACGAGAAATGCCAAATGACTCCGAGAAATTCGCACGAAAGACTTTTCCAAAGGGCGAAATCAAACACACAAGATTGCCCTGAGGATCCAAAATACGACTGAGATTCGGCTTAAAACGAATCTCATAGTCATCATCAAAGAGTTGCGAAACAGAAAGAAGGTTAAAATGCAAGTTAGAAACAAGAGCAACATCGCGCAACACGAAGTGCTCATTAACTCGCACAGACCCACGAGATAGCACCTTACCTTTGCTGTTGTCGCCGAAGGTGATATACTCCTTTCCGGCGACCAGACTAAGACTGGAGAACCACTTGGCGTTTCCGGTCATGTGCCTCGAACACCCAGAATCCACCAACCAAACGTTCTCCAATCGTTTTACCTACATCAATAAAAAGACATAGGGTGAGCATACGGGCCAACACTGGGGTTAGTGAAGTAAGGGGAATACCAGTGTTGGGTCGGCTGCTCAAAAGAACGGTTAGCGAAAAAACCATTCCTAGCACACCTATGAAGGAAGCGATCACCACGTTTAGAAGAACGTGGTCCGCTAAGGAAGGAGCGCTCACCGCGATGCTCAAGACGAGGTGGAGGAAATCGCTCAACTACAAAGCCACCACCACGGGTTCCATAGCCTACAACTGCAGGCTCCCGCCGGGCACGCTCTCTACGAGGCCTAGGCCTAGGAACTTGAGGTACAGCACCTCTAGGCCTAGCATCTCTCCTTGGAGCTCACTCTGCCTAGGCCTGGGATCTTGAAGTTCTCGACCTCTGGGCCTAGCAGCACGTCTCTGAACATTTGGCGCATGTACATCATGGAAAGGATGGTACATGTCTGCATTGTTCATCTCCTTAGCACGGCGCGCCTCTCTCTTGCGCCGAAAGCAGAACTCACTCAAGTGTCCATCTCTCCCACAATGCTGACAATGGTACCTCACCGCTCTCATAGGGGGTTGTTGGTACTCATGGTTGTGGGTATGGATCACTTTGCCCTTCTGTGGCAAACACTCCTCCTGAATGGGTGGCATGGTGTCTAGTTTTTTCTTGAGGTGGTTAGGTTTGGGATGCCACACTTGGTTCTTGGGTGGAGCTCTCGGAGGTTCCTCAAACACCCCATCCTTGGTGTTAGGCTTGAGAGGCTCTTTGGGTGGAAGCTTGGTAAGTTTGGGAATAGTAGTGGAGTTGGGGTTCTCACTCGCGTTCAGACCACTCGACTCTCCAATCTTCCCAAAAGTAGAAAGATCAACACCTAGAGCAAAACCTACACCAGGACCTCCAGCAGCATGCTTGAATTGGGAGATCATCATCCCGAGCTGTGGCTCACCACAAGACACCCATGACAAGATGGTCCGAAGGTATGTGTTTTCCTCCTCGGTTTGCATGTTGTCATGCTTCACATTTGCAATCTCCATCTCCAAACCCTCACACAAAGCGCACCTAGTCACACAAGTGCTACCCGAGTTGGCCTCTTCAAGAGACACAATCTTGGCATTCTTCTCTGCCAACTCAGATTGCAAGACAGGACAAGTCTTGCACACACCCAACAGCGAGGGTCTAGCCTTCAGCTCATCCACCTCTCCTACCAATGCAACATACTTGCTTCTCAAAGTGAGAAGGTCAGTCATATGCGTGGTGCACATCTCGCACTCCTCCTCATCAGTAACGACCACGGTGGACTTGACAGAATCAAGCTCCTTCACCGTATCCTCCCACTTCTGCCTAAACTCCTTGCGCTCTCTAGCGGCACGCCTAAGAAGCTTATCTTGGCTAAGAAGCGCGACAGTAAGTTTCTCGACCTCAGCGGAAAGCTCATCGTGGGTCATAGATACCTGGGAGGTGTCATCGTCGTCGTCGTTCCGAGGGGAGTTCACCAGCTCGCCGTCGACCTCCTTGCCGAGGGCCATGGTGCAGAGGCCGTCGTCGTCGGCGAAGAAGCAGAGACCGTTCAGCTTGTCCTCGATCCTCTTCTTCTTATCGGACTCGTTGTCGCTTGAGCAAGCGGAGTCGTCATCCGAGCCATCGACGTTGCTGAGCGTGGCGAAGAACGCACGCTGCTCAGCCTGGGCCTTCTCCAAGTACTTCTTCTTGATGTACTCCTTGTCAAAGCCGCCCCTCCGCTTGTGCATCACGGGGACATACTTCTCCTTGCGCTTGCCGGAGTCGTACTTGTGCCCATGATCGCCCTTCCCAGATGAGTGCTTCTTCTTGGGACAGTTGGCGATGAAGTGGTCGGGGTCGCCGCACTCATAGCATCTTGAGCGTCCTCCTCCGCGGTGACGGTTCATGCGGTTGTTGTGGAACCGCGAAAACCGGTTGGCGAGCATTGCCAACTCGTCATCCCCCAAAGACTCCAGCTGGTCCTCTGTGACAGAAAAGAGAGACGAAAGACCAAAACCTCTAGAGGGGTTAGAAGAGCCAAAAACCAAAGCCATAGTCGGGCCAGAAGGATTCTCATAAGAAGCCCTCGCCATGGCATCGATCTCACTGGACTTGAGCTTACTGAAGAGCTCGTCGCACGTGAGGGTCTCATAGTTAGGTGATTCGATGATCGCCTGAACTTTGGAATCCCACACCGACCGATCAAGGGTATGCAAAAGCTTAAGAGCCCTCTCATGATCGTCGAAAGGCAACAGCTCCTTGTTAGCCCTCATCCTGTTGACAATCACCTGAAAGCGAGCGAATAAACTTTCTATGCTCTCGCCAGGCATATGTCGAAAGTTCTCATACTCTCGCTTGAACGACTCGTAGAGACGGGTTTTGACTTGAGAGGTTCCCTCATGAAAGCGCATGAGGGTAGCCCAAATCTCCCGAGCCGTAGCGAGGTGAGAAACACGATCAAACTCACTCATGCTCAAACATGAGAAAAGAGCATTACGTGCTCGGCTATTGGCATCGTGCTCATCGATCTGAAGCTGAGAGACACGTGCAACCAAGACCACGTAATCGGCAGAGTTGCAAATATCCCAGATGGAAGTACCCAAACTCTGCAGATAGGCCGACATGCGTATCTTCCAATACACATAGTTCGTCACATCGAAAAACGGCGGTTTGCCCACGCCGCGATCCATGTCGCCTTCTGTGGATCTGGAACAGGTTACGGTGGAAGATCCTTAACCCGCTCCGATACCAATTGAAGGACCGAGAATGCGATCAGAAAGCGACCAGAGGGGGGGTGAATGGGAGCTTCAAATTTTCCTTTCGGAAACTTGTTGCCACTGTCCCGAGAATCAACCCCAAGAGCAAACCTAGAGCTCATAAGTGTCCACGACCCTAAATGTAGGGTGGATGCTTCCACGAAGCACAGCGGGACACTCTACAACTCTAGAAACTCAACGTAAAAGATGGAAATCAAATTCCACAACGGACGAACAAACCGTGAACGAAACAGCGCGAGACTGCCCTGACTGGACTCACCATAGCGTCCGGTCACCAGGCACCGGACGCGTCCGATCACAGAAAAACAGTTCTGGAACCTCTCTGTTCCTGACCGGACTCACTGAAGGGAGCGTCCGGTCGTTTCTACAGAGCGTCCGGTCGAACAGGAAACAACAGATGAACAGTAGAACCAGAGCGTCCGGTCAGTTTCAAAAACCAGCGTCCGGTCGAGTGAATAGAATACACGCGAGTCAAAACTTCATCGACCGGACTCTGACCGTGCGTCCGGTCATCCCGAGTCAGGCGTCCGGTCACCCCGTTAGTGAACTGTTCGTCCACCGATTTGATCCAAACTCTCCCAAAATGAAACCTCTAGGGTTCAAACTTGGAGAGATGAGTCACAAGGAGTATAGTGAGCTATCTCTTAGAGATCATGGCTCGAACCTATCTCCAAATCGATGAATCGAAGAAATTAGGGGGAAGGGAGAAAAACTTGACCCGAAATCAAAATCGATCGATCTCCTAGACCATGAGGTTAGAGGAGAATTCCTTCGGTGGAAAGAAGTGCCTCACAATCTAGAACAACTTGGTTCAAACGAATTTGCAAAAGATGAACCGAGCAAAGAGATCAAGCGACGGGAAAAACGTGGAGAAAAAGGATTCCGCGAAGAACACGAATGAAACGCGAATCACAACCACGAAATTGCAACCATGTGGCTACCACACGCTACAACAGTGAGGTTACGGCCTCACTTCCTCAAAATCTCCAGTACACAGAGGTATGGTTCTCTGCGGATCTCAGCTAGCTACAGCAAGGGAGAGGGAGAGCAGGAAACCCTAAGTGCAAAGAGCAAATGAACTGAGATGGTTAGTGTTGACACCAAAAGTGACGCACTATGTCAATCACACAGCAAGCCGAAGGAGCTGGCTTCAAACGTGGCCCGGGTGCTCAGAAGTCCGGTGCGTGCCAGTCAGTTTGCCCTGCAACTAACAAGGGAAAGAAACTGTTAAATACAAAGCTGGAACGTGCCGGGTATGACCAGACAGTTCCAAAATATACGGCCCTGAAGCCACTTACGACGACATATAGCTATGAAAGCTATCTGCCAACGGGTTTAAAGATCATTCGGCAATATGAACAGAGTTACGTGAATAACAGGTTGCCGAACATGTTTGCATGAGAATCGTACTTGCATGATGTATTAAATATAAGTTAAAGCTTAACCAATCTCGATTGTACAACCGAGTTGGGGTCCATGGGGATTGAACATACAAACTAAGCATGACTAAACTAATCTAAAGCCTGCGCCTGCCGCACGACACCTAGCTCTATCATAGGTCAAGCATACTCAACGTGCATGAACCCTCACCACGTGGCAACCCAGATACGATCCAATCGGCTATTACGAACAATAGATCTACTGCATAAAAGACTTTACAATAATAAACGTGAAAGAACAGGGCAGATCTATAAAAGATAAAGCCGAACCGAACGGTATCTAGATTGGGCAAAAGTGTTATGATGAAATAAACATAATAAAACATATAACACAAGGTAACTTAATGAATCTATCAGATTTGCCAAATCTAACAGAGCCGATAACTATTTTTACTCACGACTCAATCCACCGCACGATACAAGGCATAAGCAAAAACTTCCCGTCATAAGCTTAAATCCGCCGCACGATACTAAGCTTAACGTACGAGACTACTTGCACCATATCTAAATCCGCCGCACGATACTAGACATGATGGCAAGGTTGCCGGGACTTACGGAGGTCGACGGATCGATGGCCCCTCTCGAAGAACACGACGACACGACTTGGACTCGAAGACGGCACGGGGCCGGGTTGGTTGTATTGATTGTTGAACGTATTTACAATGGCCTCTGGGTTTATATTTATACCCTGATGTCCTATGAGTCCTAGAAGGACACGATTACAACGACAAAATCAGGAAACTATCTAAAATATGACGCCTTCTGCTCCAAGCTTCCCTTAATAACCGGCGCTCGCTAAAAATGACGAGATCCTCGTTGCTAAATCTTCTGACATGCCGCATTTGTCGTCTTCTGGCGCAAACCGACCTTAATCTGATGTAGCCGACCGCAGCGTCATATTGCCGAACCTGTTCGCCGTTGACTAGTCGCCTTCACAGCCTTGCCGAATACATTGAGTTAGCCGACCGCGTTCGCTGTCTGCTGAATCCCTTAGGTGGTGACTCCTCCCGAACCTGCATCGCGCTGGCCCACTCGTCATAGTGCGAAAATTATGTGTTAACACATGCCCCCTCAATTTCTGAATAAAGGCATTTGTTCTGAAATTGACCACAAGTCCACCGTGCGTTCTAGGTCGGCACTGCTTCAAACTCCGCGTTCTCCCCAAATCGCCAACAGCTTCCACCCGAGCCCCGTAATGGCGACCCATGACGAGATTCCAGAGGTAAACCTCACTTCTCCCTTTAACGCATTCGGTCAATTTATGTCGGTATTCGGCTCATTTGACTTTTCCCGCACATATTTTCCTTTAGGCCTTTAAGGATGAAATTCTGATTCCTTGCGATGCGGATTCCAATTCCTATTTCTTGGGTCCAATGGGAAACCCCAATCCAACCAACATCATCAGTATGGAAACCAACAGAATCCCTTTCAAGTATGGAGTCATTTCGTCGAACAGGTGGCGGTACACCTTCAAGAACTGGCCCCTACCCGCGGTCACTGGTTGGAGGAATTGGTATAGAAGAATCCAAGCGAAATTTGGTCCTCATTGGGAAACTCAATACATTCATCATGCTCTGGAATTGTCTCTGGCCGACATGCCCAAAAATGAACCATTGCTCATAGCAGCTTCTCATTTTTGGTTAGATGCCCTTAATGCTTTTGTATTCGGCCATGGTTTAATGACAATCACATTAGCTGATGTCTTCATGATGAGTGGTCTAAACATTACTTCGACCATGAATGCTGGTGAACTGTTAGAGAAAATTACCCAGAGGTCTATTGATGTCAGCGTTGGATGGATGAAGTATGTGGAAATCCACAACAAAATGTCAGGCCCAGTGGCAGAAATAGAGCACAGGGCTTTTCTGAATATGTGGCTGTGCAGATTTATCTTCTGTGGGAGATCCAACGAGCCAACCCTCAATTACATTGCACTGGCTGACAAATTGTCCAAAGGAAAACAAGTCCCTCTAGGCAAACTCTTCCTGGGATCTATATACCACATGATGCATCAAATCTCCACCCAAATGTATCATGCTACTCATGCCAGCACAGATAAACTACCTCCAATTGATTGTGTCAATGGTCCCTGGTGGTTTGTCCAAATGTGGCTTCAGCTATACATGCACCAAATAGTTGCTGTGCCATTGGACAACCTTAGCTTTCCTTCCAGCAACTTTGCTGAGGATGAAGAAGCCACAGAAAAGGCCTGCCAAACTTATGGGGAAGCAGCCACAGCTATATCCATCAACAAAAATATTGGCAATCTCTTCAAGTTATTCTTCAAGGGCTTTGGTTAGGTGCTCTGGTTACCTTACAGGGAGGACAGCAACCTCACTTTCCCTATCAAATTCAGCTTTGATGATGGCTGCATAGATGAAATGGCCACAGGAGTTTTCAATTCATTCATCAAACCCTGCATCCTACCAGCCGAATTTAACAGGGGAAGACAAGTGAAGCACACTTATGAGTTCTATCACCCTAACGTGGCAGCCAGGCAATTAGGTTGTGGACAGCTTCCTCCAAAACTTGTCTTTTCCACTGTTATTAGGCCCAGGGAGCAAATCCAGCCCAAAGAGCAAATTACAATAGGAATGCAGGCCTCTCGAGTATTCAGGCTGGGGCAAGATCTGCCAGACTACAAACCAGTGCCATTCCACTTGATCCAATCTGCTCACCATCTTTTTGAGTCCTGGTGGCAAGAATGGCATGACCATATTTTCAACAGTTCAGTCCATCATCAAATCTTTATAATCTTCCTTAGTTAAGTCGCTCTGCAATGTAATTCGTCTTGATCCCGATTGCAACTCCCATGATAGCACTGCGCGATGCCCACAGACGAACTCGTATGGTGACGTCTGAGTCGACCCATGACAAGCCATTCGGTAAGCCCACAAAGCCTCGTTGAGTACCAAGTGCCACTTTTTAGGTTTTTCTTCGATCTTCTTCTGAATAATCTTAATCATGTTTTTGTTAGAAGCTTCTGCCTGCCCATTGGCCTGTGCATAATAAGGGGAAGAATTATAGAGTTTAATCCCCATTCCTTCGGCAAAGTCACAAAACTCAGAGGAAGTGAACTGAGTTCCCTGATCGGTAGTGATGGACTGAGGAATGCCGAATCGGTAAATGATATGCTCCCTGACGAAGGACACCATGTTCTCTGACGTCACCTTCTTCAATGGGATGGCTTCAACCCACTTGGTGAAATAATTCGTGGCTATCAGAACAAACTTATGTCCCTTGCTAGATGGAGGGTGGATCTGGCCGATCAAATCAACGCCCCACCCTCTGAAAGGCCAAGGCTTAATGATCGGATTCATGGCCGATGCTGGGGCCCTTTGCACATTGCCGAATCGCTGGCAATCCTGACAACCTCTGTAGTATTCAAAGCAATCTTTGAGCATAGTCGGCCAAAAATATCCAGTCCTCCTGATTATCCATCTCATACGGTGAGCCGACTGGTGTGCACCACATACACCTTCGTGCACCTCATACATCAGTTTCCTAGCCTCGTCCTGGTCCAGGCACTTAAGCAAAACCCCATCTATGGATTTGTAGTACAATTGATTGTCCAAGAGCGTAAACTTAAGAGCCTTGTACCTGAGTTTTCGGGAGACTTTTCTGGATGGGTCCCTGAGGTAATCGGCAATGTTGTCTCTCCAGTCTTCAATTGCCTGATTATCACTTGGGATTACTTGATCATCTTCTGGGGTTGTTCGCCCCTCCTCGAGTGCAAAAATGTTTTGATTCTCCCTATACCCGGATGCTGCCTGAGCCAACTGATTTGCTTCTTCGTTTTGCCCCCTAGGAATATGTTGCAAGGTTGCTGATCGAAACCGTTTAAGGAGATCTTGGCAACCTTCGAGATATTCCTGCAGCGTGTCGTTTTTGCACTCGTACTCACCTGTCAGCTGCCTGATCACCAATTCCGAGTCACCGAAGATCTCCACGGCATCCGCCTTAACGTCCACAAGCAACCGCAATCCTCGAAGCAGTGCGTTGGGAACGCACTTGCCACACCTCCGCACTTGTGCAGGGGGAGGGGCGAAGGCGGCCAAGCGTCGGAAGCGGTAGCGAAGGTAAGGCGGAAGTGGGAGATGCTCAATTCCCCCAAAAGTCTCCTTATTACACTGTTCACCCCCTTGGTATTTATAGGGAATGCCAAGGGGCACGGGCCAAATTACAAAAGGGTACAGGAAAGATTCCTCACCTCCACGCAGGGAGGAAGGGCAAAAGCGTAAATACACAGCTGAAGCGGAAACCCTAATCGGCCACCCTCCAATGCGCCGCCACCTGGTTCTTGTTCACCTTCGGGGAGAGGTGCGGAGGTTTTGACCTTCGGCCGCACTCGCCCTTGGGCCCGCGCCCCTCCGCCATCTGCCGGACCTCCGGCTTTACTTGCCTTCGGGGGAGAAGACCGAAGGTTTGACCTTCGGCCGTGCTCGCCGGACCTACGGCTTCGCTTGCCTTCGGGGCAGCGCACACTCGCCGCTTGCCTGAACCTTCGCTCCAAGCGAAGGTGGCGTTGTGAGCCAGCGAAGGTTTCCTGCAGTGCAACTGTCGACTTAGACCTGCATGGAATGCAACAAAGCGACGAGGGTCGAACCCGCGTCCGGGGGTCAGGGTAACGGTCCCCAATAGGAGAGGGACCTCGCAAGGACACATAGATTGCGCGAGGGTTATTTTGAGCACCAGTTCGAGCGGCGCTTCTGCCGAGGGTCCTTTCCCCCAACAGTAGCCCCTCGTTGTCTTGGATCTAAAAGCCTGTGTTTAGGCCCAAGCAGCGCCTTTCAATGGGGATAATAAACGGGACCCTCGGCAGCGACGCCCGCGACTGCTTTGGGCTGGGCCGTTGTAATGTTGTTTGTACTATTGGAGCCTATTTCGTTTTTTGCGCCGCGTTTTTCGGTTGTCGTGCTGATTTCGTCGGGTGAGGGGCTCGTCTCCCAGCCTATAAATAGAGAGGGTGGGTGAAGAGTTTGAATTGTGCCCTCTGCTATAGCCGTCCTGCTGTTGCGATTTGCTTGTAGCGAAGGTTTGTTTTAGCTTGCGTGCGAGGGTTGAGACGGGCATTGGCGAGCACACTTGCGTGCGAGGGTTTGTTTGATAGTGTAAGGATCTAGAGAAATGGCCAGATTGAAGCAGACTGCTCGCGCTGTTTCTCCCACTATGGCGGATGAGGGGATTGCCTTCGAGTTCGGTCTCAGCCGTGTTTGCGCCAGCGAGATCGCATCTTATGTGAGGTGGGGCTGGATTGAGGAAGGTAAAGCGAGGACCAGTGTCGGGGAGACCGTGCCGAAGCCGGACGCGGATGAAGTTGTAGTGTTTGAAGAGTTCCTTTCGGCTGGTCTTCGCTTCCCAGCTGATTCCTTCATGACTTCGGTCCTGCGAAGGTTCAATTTGTGGTTTCATCAGCTTACGCCTTCTTGCTTCACAAAGATGTCAGTCTATGTCTGGGCCTGCAGGTCTCAGGGGGTTGTCCCTCATGTCGAGGGTTTTGTTCGCACTCATCGCGTTCATATGCAGCCTCGCAAGATTACGGACAGCGAGGGCAAGACCAGCCTTGGACAGTTCGCGGTGTACACTTTTTGCCATCGCGCCAGCGCGGAGCTGCCGGTGCAAGCGCAGAAGAACAAGTGGAGCAGCGGGTGGCAGGAGTTTTGGTTCTATTACAAGCTCAGTGATAGCTCCGAGCTTTGCGGCGAGCTTCCGGTGCTTGGAGATGTGAGCGCCGAAGCTAAGATGAGCGTCGAGGCCCATGCTGCTGTTGATTGCCTGAGGGTCGTTGCGCGTTCTCAGTGTGCGCGTGATTTAGTGGAGGAATATTGCTGTGCCAAGATTTGGCCTCTTGGCCGGAGGCGGACTTGGTTCACGGTGGAGAATGACCCTAGGTACGAAAGTAGGGGCTTGAAGAAACCGAGTTTGGATCTGGAGAAGGTTTGGGAAAAAACTCTTAAGAAGTTTCCGAGGCGCGAGGACGGGAACGAAGCTATTTACAAACGAGTTCAGTAGTGGACGGACGAGCTTGTAGGGAAGCTTTCCACGCTGGAAGTGAAGGCTATCCATAGCTTGGTGGGCGGCGAAGGTCGAGTGAACAGAATGTTTGACATTCTTGGTATTCGGTACGCAGACTGGCCCGCTCCTTCGAGCGACGACGCGCCGAAGAAGAGGAAGCGTAAAGCTTCGGAAGAAAAGGAGATCGTCTCTCGGCCGAAGAGGGGCCGTGGTCGAGGCCGTGGCGGAGCTGGTGGCCGAGCGAAGGTGCTTGCGATGAAGATCGCTGCTGGCTCTGGTGCTGCAGGTACTCCCTCCTTGGCCGTAGCTCCAAGCGGCCGAGGTGCCGGTGCAGTCGGGGGACGCGTGCCTCGCGTTGGAGGGATCGGCGCTTTAGTTCAGATTTCGGGCGGCGAGGATGAATCTGATGATGATGAGGTGGAGGAGAAGGACGCAAAGGAGGGGGAGACGGACGAGGGTTCGTCTGATGAAAGCAGCGAGAGTTCTATTGAAAGACATGACACGGATGAGGAGGTGTCCATTGGAGGCGGAGCCTCGCCGAGTGTTGGTGCGATGGTTGCCCAGGGCGCAGTTGATATCGCTCAAGATATTGAGCCAGATAGCCCTCGACGAGGGGCGGTTCTGTAACACCCCTGGTGTTAAGCATTAATTAAAATTCTAATTAAGTTGTTTAGTATGCATAATCATCTGGCATCATGGCATAAAAACATTTCATGTTTTCATGTTTAAGGCATAAATGTGATGCTTTATATGTTGACAAGAGTGTTGTATGTTTTTGAGTGTTGATTTCCATGTTTGATATATATGTGGCTTGCTTGTGATGTTTGGTGTTACATGAAAGGGCAAGTGAGAAGAACCTTGGTTTTTAAATCTCTCTTTTTGTCCCCTTTTTGATAAGTCAAAAAGTATGTTAAATTTCAAAATGATTTCAAAAGCAAAGTTGTAGCTCTTGTTGAGAGGAACAACTTTGGTATTTAAAGTTTTCAAAGTTTCAGTACAAAAGTTTGAATAAATTTGAAATCTTTCAAACCCTGAAATTGACCCCTGAACTAGATTTCAAAAATTAAAAAGAATTAGACTTTGGTCCTTTAATCAAAGTTATAGAGGATTAAAAGAAACAACTTTTATTAAGATAGATTTTCAAGTTACTAAAGAAAATCTGAAGTAATTTGGAAAACAAGTTTAATTGGTTTCAAATTGAAAGTTAATTTCCAAACCCTAGTTTTACCCCTTTTTGGGTAGTTCAAAAATTAAGCACAATTTGGATATATGACCAAAAACAAAGTTTTAGATAATTTCATAAGGAACAACTTTTATTTTGGTAAAATTTGAAGTTGTTTAGAAAATTCAAAAGTAATTTTTAATCTAAATTTGAATGTTTTTTAAATTCAAAATGTGATTTCAAAATCTAGGCAGATTTTGGTTGTGCTCCTTAAATGAAAGTTGTAGATCCTAATTTTGGAACAACTTTCATGTTGGGAGTTTTTTCCTGTTGTATAATGTTTTTGGGAGAAATAGGGGAAAGAAGATCTAGATGTTCTCTGGTGAACAGTAACCGGAGGGGGGAAAATATCAGAGCAGAGTCGTGCTCTGCTCGCCGGCCGCCACACCGCCGTTTCCTCTGCCGACCATGCCACGCCACCAGGACACCTCCTGCTTGCACTGCTGCGAGCGCCTATGGCGTGTCCAACGCTCCGCGCTCGCAACCGGCTATATAAGCCTCTCCATCGCCGGTACCATCCCCGTTTTCCTCCTCTGCTCCTCTGAAATCGCCAAGCTCCACCTCCACACCTCGTCGTCGTTACGCCGTCTCCGGCCAAGTTGGTCGTGCCTCTGATCCCGCCACCTCCTGAGCTTTCGTTTGAGCCTTCGCTAGCCTACTCCGGTGAACCGTAGCGTCACCGCTGTGGTCGTCTTCTCCAGCACCGACCGGAGCTCCGCCGCGCAAACTTCCGCCATGGCCAGACTGGCTCGGAGCCTACCGGCCAAACCGGTCACACCAACAGCTCCGCCTTGCTTCGCTAATCATGCTCCACTCGCTTGTGAAGTCTCTTCTGCCCTATCTTGAGTAGTCCGCGGAGGTTGCCGCCGGTGCAAGCTTCGCCATCGCCGCCGCCGTCGCCAACCTTGGTCCAGTGCTCCTCGAGTCAAGGCAAGGTGAGCACCGTAGTCGTCATGAGCTCCTCGGTGTGTTGCGCTTCCTAGTTTAGTCTCTACCGGGCCACCGTGATCGGTCCGCATGGCTTGCCGTCCGCGCAAGCGCCGCCATGGCCGCCAGCATGGACCAGGTTGCTTGGAGCCGTCTCTGAGCAAGTTTAGGTGCACATCACGGTCGCAGTAAGTGCCCAAGTGCGATGCCACCCTCGGCTAGGTCGCTACCGAGCCCTAGCAGCCGGAGCGCCGTGTCGCCGCCGTGCTCGGTATGGCCGAGCCGCCATGACCGTCGTCCGCTCGGAGTCGGGTGAGTGCGAGGCCGGGAAAAGAGTGGAATCGGTGCGCGAGATCCAGGCGAAGATGTGGAAGGGCCTCGCCGTCGCCGAAGGCCTCGTAAGCGATGAGGTTGGAGGCCGGTCAACGTGGGCGCGTGTTAAGTCAAAGCCTTCGGCTGTCAGCCTCGGCGCGAGGCGGAGAGGAAGGGCCTGTCAGCCTCGGGCGAGGCGGAGAAGGAGTCGAGGCTGACCGGACGCTGGCCTCGGGCGAGGCGGAGAAGGAAGGCCTGACAGCCTAGGCCCGCTGTCGGAGAAAGAAGAGGCCGAGGCTGAACGGACGCTGGCCTCGGGCGAGTCGGAGAAGGAGGGCTGAGGCTGAGGCTTGAGGATCGGATGTCAGCTGCCGAGGGTTGAACTGGGCCGAGCCCAGTAAGGGTTAGAATGGTTTTTTTTCTTTTTTCTGAATGAGTGAATAGTGTTAGGTTTTGTCTTTTTGTTATCTTTTTGTAGGAAGCTCCAAAATTTGTGAAAATTTTTGTGTAGCTTTCTCAAGCTGGCTAATATTTAAGAAAAATATAAAACTTGAGTTTTGAAACAACTTTGAAACTGATTTATATATGGCTATTAATTAATAAATGTAACTTTGATGAATTATGTAATTTTCTATGTTTCTTCAAAAATCATGAAATTTTACATATGAGTCTATGTCATTAAGATCTATCTCCATGATTAATTTCGGCTCTGTTTGAATAAGTATGATTTGTTCATAAGTGAAAAGCTATTTAAATGACATATAAAATCAATAGAAATAGTAATTACTTTAGGTTTGTGTGAACTTTTGGATTTGTTTGACAACCAGGAGAACATTAGCATGATTTGCTCCCTGGTTATGGATTCCTTTATACACATGATCTTTTGTTGCTTGTTAGTTATATAACCTTGTTTAATGAAAATAATAAAACTTATTTAGTAATAATATATGGTTAATAGTTAAGTTTGTTTGTTTTATCCAAAGAACATATACCCTGTCTTAATTATTTCATGAGCATCTCATTAATCATGCATATGCACTTCTACGTGTAGATCTCGTTTCAGAAGGACCTGATTCTCAGTGGGTTTCTCCTAAGTGTGTGAATCCTTCGAGTTTTTCAGAATCTCCGGACTTCGTCGATCACCAAGGCAAGCCCCGGTGCATTTAACCTTCCTTGCTTTTATAAAGGTTTCCTTAAATGTTCTTGAGTTAAAACTACTGCATTAGGTTATAGGAGTTGTGTGATGACCTATTACCTGCACTATTTACCTCCACCAGAAAATCCACCTGCCCTGTTTAAAAACTATTTGCAAAATGCTTAGCGCTGCTATACAATAGATTTGCAATAAAATGCCAATTTCAAAAGTGTGATCACTTAAAGAATTTTGATGGGATTTTGGCTTTACTCCCTGCCTGTTGGCTAAGTATCTGATCCGTATCTAGTCAACAGCGAGGAGAGGTTGTCCTAGCGTACGGTGCCGTCATGTTGTAGTCCGAGACTCAACAGTTGACACCGACCGGGACAGGGTTGAAAAACTAACAGGACTGTTATGCTTGGGTGAGATATAACCAAGGTACAGTTTCTGGCGGAAAAATTAGGGACCATCCGTATGGGAGCCTGCTGGTCAAGACTTGCAACTATTCACATACTTCGGAAAGCTCTGGCTCCGAGGAATCCTTTATTGGACCGACAACCGCGCACTGGGAGTGGAGAGATGGCGGGAGTACTAGTTACCCTCGTGGGTTAAAGTCCCGGATTGGAGGTGTACAAGTACTTCCGGGTGGCGTAGGACCGGGCCCAATCTTGGAGGAATCATGGTAGACGGGTTGGCCTATGCAAGCTTGGGTGCTACATATGCCGTGTGAATAGGGATCCTCAGCTGAGTATTATTTATCCGGATTAACGTTGCTCCTCGGTTATGGAGACTTGGTCACTGACTGTCAACGGAGAGTGGTTCTCAACTAGGTATGTTTTTGAAAGGTAAAATGAATCATGGAGAATGAAGAATTGAGAAATACTTGAATCTTTCCAAAATAAAACAAGATTTACAAAAATGCTTTTTCTGCAAAATACTTGATCTTGCTTAAGCCTTACCTTGACTTCCTAAGCCTCTCATTCCTGAGTCTTCTCCTCTTTTCTAGTCGGTTAAGTCTTGTTGAGTACTTTTGTACTCAGGGTTTGTTAACCCCTGTTGCAGGTTTCTAATAGGTGATGTTAATCATGATCATGTCAGTGGGCTTGACGTGATCTGGTGGTTCTTCTTCTCCAACTTAGGTACTCCGCCTAAGTGTGGTTCCGTAATACTATTCTACTTCCGCAATACCAGTTATGTTTATGTAAAAAGTAACTTGTTCATGGTTTTGTAAAGTTTTTATCTCTTACTTCCGCACTCCGATGGTATTTTGTAACAAATGTTGTAATGTTGTAATTATTCCAACCTTCATGATGATGATCCTGTGGTTCGTGGATAATTCGGGGTTCTCTCGGGGACACCCGACAAATCTTTCCAGTGATGTGGTACATGTGCACAGTCATTAGGGCTCGGAGAGACGGTGACGTGTGCAGGTGGGTCACATTACCGGGAGGTTCTGCCACAAAATGGTATCGGAGCAGGATTGTCATCAAGGGAAGACTGGTTACAACGTTACTTTTGAAAAACTTCAAAATGGTTTCTTCATCTAAAAGTTTTTGGAAGTAACAAGTTAAAAATGATCCTTCCCTAAGTTTCTTTCTTGCTGAAAGACTTCGTGAAGACTCTACTAGCAACTCAAGCTGAAGACACTGAGATGGTTTCAACTCGTCTATAGAAAGTTAATGGAAAAACAACTTCCCCGTCAAACCAAGACAGAAGAACAATTCAACACCTGTACCAAGTCCGTGAAGCAAAAGTGTAAAGTATAGCCCTATACCTAACTAACAGGTGGAGGCAGAGATCTCCTGTCAGTGAGAGGTCGTATAGGACGAGCATATATCATATCATGCATAATGATAAAATGTGCTTCTTCTCTAAATTCTAAAAGCAGCTATGATCCCCGATAGCTGATCGTCCCTAGATTCTGCTACCCATGATACGGTTGTTCCATAAGTTCTTATCCTTGGGAATTTTTGGATATCTTTCATACACTCTACCACAGAAAGTCAGAATCAGGGTAAATCTTTGGTTCTTCTTAGATGTGTGTGTCATGCCTTGAAGTGGCACGTGCTAGTTGTTTGATGTCGTGAAAACGACGAATGGTGGTTGAAAGTTACTGAAATTGTGTTCTTTGAAAGGACCCTGATCTGTGGACCAGCTAAAAGCGTGGGAACCTGGAGTCACCTATGGATGGCCACCATAGGGTGTTACTGTTGGGTGCTCGCTAATGTCTAGGCCTATAGTCATGATTCTTTCTAGTTCACCGTTAAAGTGCTTTCATTTCTGGACGCCCGAAAGGGAGTTCAAAGCCACTCTCCTTGTAGTTATAACCAACCCTTGCTTTTGGTTATAATTTCCTTCTTTTTAAGATGAGAGATATAGAAGTTGTGCTCTATTGTGGTGCCATGATTGGTGACCATGGTGCCGCGTCGGAACCTAGGGAATCTCGTGTGTCCGGATCACACTAGTTTCCACTGGGAGCGCGCAGGTATCGAGGTCTACAGTTATGATCCATTATAGCCCGCAACTAATGTACGCTCTCTCTGGATTCTTGATAATCTTTCTTGCTCCACCCAGATATCTTCTACCCTGCTTCTTGCAACCGTGTTCTGATCCCGGTTGTAATCCTGAATCCAACCCAGTTGCCTTGTGAACTCCTTGTGAGTAAACAAGTGTGACACATTTCCTTTTTCATTACTCAACCCCAGACCTTTAAGTGCTTCTTAAATCTCGGGACGAGATTTCTTTAAGGGGGAAGGGTTGTAACACCCCTGGTGTTAAGCATTAATTAAAATTCTAATTAAGTTGTTTAGTATGCATAATCATCTGGCATCATGGCATAAAAACATTTCATGTTTTCATGTTTAAGGCATAAATGTGATGCTTTATATGTTGACAAGAGTGTTGTATGTTTTTGAGTGTTGATTTCCATGTTTGATATATATGTGGCTTGCTTGTGATGTTTGGTGTTACATGAAAGGGCAAGTGAGAAGAACCTTGGTTTTTAAATCTCTCTTTTTGTCCCCTTTTTGATAAGTCAAAAAGTATGTTAAATTTCAAAATGATTTCAAAAGCAAAGTTGTAGCTCTTGTTGAGAGGAACAACTTTGGTATTTAAAGTTTTCAAAGTTTCAGTACAAAAGTTTGAATAAATTTGAAATCTTTCAAACCCTGAAATTGACCCCTGAACTAGATTTCAAAAATTAAAAAGAATTAGACTTTGGTCCTTTAATCAAAGTTATAGAGGATTAAAAGAAACAACTTTTATTAAGATAGATTTTCAAGTTACTAAAGAAAATCTGAAGTAATTTGGAAAACAAGTTTAATTGGTTTCAAATTGAAAGTTAATTTCCAAACCCTAGTTTTACCCCTTTTTGGGTAGTTCAAAAATTAAGCACAATTTGGATATATGACCAAAAACAAAGTTTTAGATAATTTCATAAGGAACAACTTTTATTTTGGTAAAATTTGAAGTTGTTTAGAAAATTCAAAAGTAATTTTTAATCTAAATTTGAATGCTTTTTAAATTCAAAATGTGATTTCAAAATCTAGGCAGATTTTGGTTGTGCTCCTTAAATGAAAGTTGTAGATCCTAATTTTTGGAACAACTTTCATGTTGGGAGTTTTTCCTGTTGTATAATGTTTTTGGGAGAAATAGGGGAAAGAAGATCTAGATGTTCTCTGGTGAACAGTAACCGGAGGGGGGAAAATATCAGAGCAGAGTCGTGCTCTGCTCGCCGGCCGCCACACCGCCGTTTCCTCTGCCGACCATGCCACGCCACCAGGACACCTCCTGCTTGCACTGCTGCGACCGCCTATGGCGTGTCCAACGCTCCGCGCTCGCAACCGGCTATATAAGCCTCTCCATCGCCGGTACCATCCCCGTTTTCCTCCTCTGCTCCTCTGAAATCGCCATGCTCCACCTCCACACCTCGTCGTCGTTACGCCGTCTCCGGCCAAGTTGGTCGTGCCTCTGATCCCGCCACCTCCTGAGCTTTCGTTTGAGCCTTCGCTAGCCTACTCCGGTGAACCGTAGCGTCACCGCTGTGGTCGTCTTCTCCAGCACCGACCGGAGCTCCGCCGCGCAAACTTCCGCCATGGCCAGACTGGCTCGGAGCCTCTCCGGCAAAACTGGTCACACCAACAGCTCTGCCTTGCTTCGCTAATCATGCTCCACTCGCTTGTGAAGTCTCTTCTGCCCTATCTTGAGTAGTCCGCAGAGGTTGCCGCCGGTGCAAGCTTCGCCATCGCCGCCGCCGTCGCCAACCTTGGTCCAGTGCTCCTCGAGTCAAGGCAAGGTGAGCACCGTAGTCGTCATGAGCTCCTCGGTGTGTTGCGCTTCCTAGTTTAGTCTCTACCGGGCCACCGTGATCGGTCCGCATGGCTTGCCGTCCGCGCAAGCGCCGCCATGGCCGCCAGCATGGACCAGGTTGCTTGGAGCCGTCTCTGAGCAAGTTTAGGTGCACATCACGGTCGCAGTAAGTGCCCAAGTGCGATGCCACCCTCGGCTAGGTCGCTACCGAGCCCTAGCAGCCGGAGCGCCGTGTCGCCGCCGTGCTCGGTATGGCCGAGCCGCCATGGCCGTCGTCCGCTCGGAGTCGGGTGAGTGCGAGGCCGGGAAAAGAGTGGAATCGGTGCGCGAGATCCAGGCGAAGATGTGGAAGGCCTCGCCGTCGCCGAAGGCCTCGTAAGCGATGAGGTTGGAGGCCGGTCAACGTGGGCGCGTGTTAAGTCAAAGCCTTCGGCTGTCAGCCTCGGCGCGAGGCGGAGAGGAAGGGCCTGTCAGCCTCGGGCGAGGCGGAGAAGGAGTCGAGGCTGACCGGACGCTGGCCTCGGGCGAGGCGGAGAAGGAAGGCCTGACAGCCTAGGCCCGCTGTCGGAGAAAGAAGAGGCCGAGGCTGAACGGACGCTGGCCTCGGGCGAGTCGGAGAAGGAGGGCTGAGGCTGAGGCTTGAGGATCGGATGTTAGCTGCCGAGGGTTGAACTGGGCCGAGCCCAGTAAGGGTTAGAATGGTTTTTTTTCTTTTTTCTGAATGAGTGAATAGTGTTAGGTTTTGTCTTTTTGTTATCTTTTTGTAGGAAGCTCCAAAATTTGTGAAAATTTTTGTGTAGCTTTCTCAAGCTGGCTAATATTTAAGAAAAATATAAAACTTGAGTTTTGAACCAACTTTGAAACTGATTTATGTATGGCTATTAATTAATAAATGTAACTTTGATGAATTATGTAATTTTCTATGTTTCTCCAAAAATCATGAAATTTTACATATGAGTCTATGTCATTAAGATCTATCTCCATGATTAATTTCGGCTCTGTTTGAATAAGTATGATTTGTTCATAAGTGAAAAGCTATTTAAATGACATATAAAATCAATAGAAATAGTAATTACTTTAGGTTTGTGTGAACTTTTGGATTTGTTTGACAACCAGGAGAACATTAGCATGATTTGCTCCCTGGTTATGGATTCCTTTATACACATGATCTTTTGTTGCTTGTTAGTTATATAACCTTGTTTAATGAAAATAATAAAACTTATTTAGTAATAATATATGGTTAATAGTTAAGTTTGTTTGTTTTATCCAAAGAACATATACCCTGTCTTAATTATTTCATGAGCATCTCATTAATCATGCATATGCACTTCTACGTGTAGATCTCGTTTCAGAAGGACCTGATTCTCAGTGGGTTTCTCCTAAGTGTGTGAATCCTTCGAGTTTTTCAGAATCTCCGGACTTCGTCGATCACCAAGGCAAGCCCCGGTGCATTTAACCTTCCTTGCTTTTATAAAGGTTTCCTTAAATGTTCTTGAGTTAAAACTACTGCATTAGGTTATAGGAGTTGTGTGATGACCTATTACCTGCACTATTTACCTCCACCAGAAAATCCACCTGCCTTGTTTAAAAACTATTTGCAAAATGCTTAGTGCTGCTATACAATAGATTTGCAATAAAATGCCAATTTCAAAAGTGTGATCACTTAAAGAATTTTGATGGGATTTTGGCTTTACTCCCTGCCTGTTGGCTAAGTATCTGATCCGTATCTAGTCAACAGCGAGGAGAGGTTGTCCTAGCGTACGGTGCCGTCATGTTGTAGTCCGAGACTCAACAGTTGACACCGACCGGGACAGGGTTGAAAAACTAACAGGACTGTTATGCTTGGGTGAGATATAACCAAGGTACAGTTTCTGGCGGAAAAATTAGGGACCATCCGTATGGGAGCCTGCTGGTCAAGACTTGCAACTATTCACATACTTCGGAAAGCTCTAGCTCCGAGGAATCCTTTATTGGACCGACAACCGCGCACTGGGAGTGGAGAGATGGCGGGAGTACTAGTTACCCTCGTGGGTTAAAGTCCCTGATTGGAGGTGTACAAGTACTTCCGGGTGGCGTAGGACCGGGCCCAATCTTGGAGGAATCGTGGTAGACGGGTTGGCCTATGCAAGCTTGGGTGCTACATATGCCGTGTGAATAGGGATCCTCAGCTGAGTATTATTTATCCGGATTAACGTTGCTCCTCGGTTATGGAGACTTGGTCACTGACTGTCAACGGAGAGTGGTTCTCAACTAGGTATGTTTTTGAAAGGTAAAATAAATCATGAACAATGAAGAATTGAGAAATACTTGAATCTTTCCAAAATAAAACAAGATTTACAAAAATGCTTTTTCTGCAAAATACTTGATCTTGCTTAAGCCTTACCTTGACTTCCTAAGCCTCTCATTCCTGAGTCGTCTCCTCTTTTCTAGTCGGTTAAGTCTTGTTGAGTACTTTTGTACTCAGGGTTTGTTAACCCCTGTTGCAGGTTTCTAATAGGTGATGTTAATCATGATCATGTCAGTGGGCTTGACGTGATCTGGTGGTTCTTCTTCTCCAACTTAGGTACTCCGCCTATGTGTGGTTCCGTAATACTATTCTACTTCCGCAATACCAGTTATGTTTATGTAAAAAGTAACTTGTTCATGGTTTTGTAAAGTTTTTATCTCTTACTTCCGCACTCCGATGGTATTTTGTAACAAATGTTGTAATGTTGTAATTATTCCAACCTTCATGATGATGATCCTGTGGTTCGTGGATAATTCGGGGTTCTCTCGGGGAAACCCGACAAATCTTTCCAGTGATGTGGTACATGTGCACAGTCATTAGGGCTCGGAGAGACGGTGACGTGTGCAGGTGGGTCACATTACCGGGAGGTTCTGCCACAGGTTGCTAGCTTTGCGGGCTCGCACCTTTGGGTGGAGGGGTTTGAGTTCGATGGGGAACTTGACTCTGCGCGATCCCGGGGAAAGAGGCCGTTCGGCGAGGCTAGCCGGTCGAGCCTCCCGGAATATGCTAAGAAGCTTGGGATTTCTGATCCGGCAACTGAGCTGTTCACTAGTCCGGACCTTCGGGATTGCCACTTGCAGTGTAGCCCGGAGGAAAGGCGTTTTCTAGGCCGAATCTTCGGCCGCATTTGTGTGCCGGAGGCAGAGGTTCTACTTGCGGACCAAGCGGTTGGTGACACCTTCGACGACGTTGATGTCAAGTTGGCGGAGCTAATGCTCTTGAACCACTCAGCGAGGCGGAAGGTTGGCTCCGACATGGAATTTATGAGGAACCATATTACTGATCTGGAGAAGGAGAATGGCAAACTGGCGCGGAGTCTAGAGAATAAAGAAATTGAACTGAAGAATGCTTCGGAGAAGGCCGCGAAGGCTCGAGAGGAGGCGGTTGAACTGGCGAAGCGTAATGCTGATCTGATTGCCGCGGGAAAGGAGAAAGACAAGGCTTTGGCCGAGGCCGAGGGTCGGCTAGGTGATTTGAACAAATCTTGGCGAGCGAGTATGGAGAATGTCAAACGTAAACTTGATTGTTGTCTGACTGAGGCTGGAGGCTCTGCCGGAGAGCCATTGCCTGCAGCTGACGCAGAGGCCTTCGAGGGCTGGCTGGGTAACGAGCTTGATGTATTTAGCTCGTTAGTTTCCAATGCAGCCGATTTTGGTGGCTACGCCGGGGCCTTGGCAATGGCGAGCACGCTTCGTCTGGAACAATAGATCCAATCGGCTATTTTGATGAACTAGTTCTGCAACCCCCGGTTTTGTGGCCCAAACTGGGAAACCAGCCTTTTCCAGCCAACCCCCGGTATTGAGGCCCAAACCGGGAAACCAGCACACAAGCATCTGAGTTTTGAGGCCCAAACTCAGCAAACCCGCAGCGCCTAGGTTTTGAGGCCCAAACCTGGAAACCGTCCTCAGCCCAAGTTTTGTGGCCAAACTCGGAAACCCTCAGCACCCAGGTTTTGAGGCCCAAACCTGGAAACCGTCCACCCGATGGATTTTCTCTGGCTCTACCACCAAACCGACGCCGTAGATGGGATGCACCGCCCGTGCACCCTGTCCACTGACACGTGTTCCCAAGTCCACGACTCAAGCAACACATGACCGCAAGTCTTTGCTCGTCGCTGTCCCAGGCTGCCAGCCACCACAGCTGATCCTCGGGCCACCGGTCCCTCAGTCCAAGCCTCACGTCCGCCCTTCGCCACTCTCGGTCCATCGGCACGACACGTCTCTACTTGACCTTCACCTTGCCTCTGATCACTGTATCCGTGCTCGACACCTGCACAACACAAGCCAAAGAACAAGCGCATCATCCCAGTTGACAATCACTCATCACTCAGAGACTCGGCATACACCCATGTATCTGCACACGGCCTATTTCTACCCCATCGTCCCCCTCCCGGCGCCCGGTTCGCCCCAAGGACGGAAGCCTCGTGCGCTGGAAACACATGGGGCGTCATGGGCACCCCGCTAGCTATTCGCGACTATGGCCAAACCCGCGCGGATGCACTGGCCTCCTCCATTTTTGGCCGATTTTTCCGTTAACGCTAGTACACGGCCGATTTCTACCCCATCGTCTCCCTCCCGGCGCCCGGTTCGCCCCAAGGACGAAAGCCTCGCGCGCTGGAAATGCATGCGGCGTCTTGGGCAACCCGCTAGCTATCCACAACCGTGGCCAAACCCGCGCGGACGCGATGGCCTCCTCCGTTTTCGGCCGATTTTTCCGTTAACGCTAGTACATGACCTATTTCTACCCCATCGTCCCCCTCCCGGCGCCCGGTTCGCCCCAAGGACGGAAGCCTCGCGCGCTGGAAACGCATGGGGCGTATTGGGCACCCCGCTAGCTATCCGCGACTGTGGCCAAACCCGCGCGGAGGCGCCAGCCTCCTCCGTTTTCGGCCGATTTTTCCGTTAACGCTAGTACACGGCATATTTCTACCCCATCGTCCCCCTCCCGGCGCCCGGTTCGCCCCAAGGACGGAAGCCTCGCGTGCTGGAAACGCATGGGGCGTCTTGGGCACCCCGATAGCTATCCGCGACTGTGGCCAAACCCGCGCGGACGCGCTGGCCTCCTCCGTTTTTGGCCGATTTTTCCGTTAACGCTAGTACCCGGCCTATTTCTACCCAATCGTCCCCCTCCCGGCGCCCGGTTCGCCCCAAGGACGGAAGCCTCGCGCGTTGGAAACGCATGGGGCGTCTTGGGAACCCCGCTAGCTATCCGCGACTATGGCCAAACCTGTGCGGACGCGCCGGCCTCCTCCGTTTTCGGCCGATTTTTCCGTTAACGCTAGTACACGGCCTATTTCTACCACATCGTCCCCCTCCCGGCGCCCGGTTCGCCCCAAGGACGGAAGCCTCGCGCGTTGGAAACGCATGGGGCGTCTTGGGCACCCCGCTAGCTCTCCGCGACTGTGGCCAAACCCGCGTGGACGCACCGGCCTCCTCTGTTTTCGGCCGATTTTTCCGTTAACGCTAGTACACGGCCTATTTCTACCACATCGTCCCCCTCCCGGCGCCCGGTTCGCCCCAAGGACGGAAGCCTCGCGCGCTGGAAACGCATGGGGCATCTTGGGCACCCCGCTAGCTATCCGCGACTGTGGCCAAACCCGCGCGGACGCGCCGGCCTCCTCCGTTTTCGGCCGATTTTTCCATTAACGCTAGTACACGGCCTATTTCTACCCCATCGTCCCCCTCCCGGCGCCCGGTTCGCCCCAAGGACGGAAGCCTCGCGTGCTGGAAACGCATGGGGCGTCTTGGGCACCCCGCTAGCTATCCGCGACTGTGGCCAAACCCGCACGGACGCGCCGGCCTCCTCCGTTTTCGGCCGATTTTTCCGTTAACGCTAGTACCCGGCCTATTTGTACCCCATCGTCCCCCTCACGGCGCCCGGTTCACCCCAAGGACGGAAGCCTCGTGCGTTGGAAATGCATGGGGCGTCTTGGGAACCCCGCTAGCTATCCGCGACTATGGCCAAACCTGCGCGGACGCGCCGGCCTCCTCCGTTTTCGGCCGATTTTTCTGTTAACGCTAGTACACGGCCTATTTCTACCACATCGTCCCCCTCCCGGCGCCCGGTTCGCCCCAAGGACGGAAGCCTCGCGCGCTGGAAATGCATGGGGCGTCTTGGGCACCCCGCTAGTGTTGGCATTTCTTAACGTTATTACTAAGAATGGACCTTACGATCCATCCCTGGCAACAGCGCCAGAAATGCGCGTCGACACTTACTAACGTCGTCACTAAGAATGGACTTTGCAATCCATCCATGGCAACGGCGCCGGATATTGGCATAGAAATGGACCCAAAGATCTATTCCCAGCAACAGCGCTAGAAGTGTCTGTTCGATGTCTCTTTACAAGTTACTTAGAATGGCGCGTTTCCAGCAACAGTGTTAAGCATGCATCTATACGATAGTTCGTAGGTTTGGAGTTTAGGTCCGCAAGCGCACAGAATTATCGTGTAGCATTTCACCCGGAGATATACCGAGTATCGTGATTTATTGGTTCGCTCAAGGAAGGCTTTGTATGTATCAAATTCTAGGATAAATATAGTACCAAATACCATGATAGCAATAATGGATCAATTGTCATAACAGGTGATAAACAGTGGTGATTTGATAGTGGAGAAACACAATCTTGAGCATGGCAAGAGGGCAAAGAGTAAAAAGAGACTAAAAGAATAAATGAATAAAAGAATAATTGAATAACCTAATAGAGCAGGCATGGTCTAGATACAGGTCATTCATAGAACAAGTTAATCATGCAATCATATGACAAAGAGCTAATCTCATGCTTCAGATGGTTCGGGAGATTACGCGAGTACTGGTCTGCCAGCAACCTCTCGTAACAATTTAGACTCCTACACCCTAGCCGAACGTGGGGGAATGCCAAGGACGGACAGGGCTGTCACCACCTGCCGCCATCCCCACTACCGTGGACTAAGACCATGCAATTACCCGATCCTTTACACCCAAGCACCATGCTTACATGTAACGAACCCACTCAGACTCCCCCGGGTCCCCGACCCTACGGATCGACAGGTAAGAAGGCTGAGCGTACTCCGAGGAGCATGATAAACCCCCATCCTTCGCATGAACTAGTTCTAAGCATATCATTATCATGAATCAATCAAACTAATGTTCTAAATATTAATAATACAATACACATCTAGATCTAGTTCATATCATATATATCATGAACCCTAAGGCCTCCATATATCATAAGAACTATACTCTAGAATGTATATCATAATATTAGCATTAGAACTATATGCTAATTCGTGTAAGCACAAGATGATAATAGACTTATGATCTATATCATACTCCATAACGACAGCATAGAACTCTAATTCATATGAAGAACTGAATCTGAATAGAGTAGGCATGGACTTGGAGACAAGATACTCTGTATTCATACCAAGAATTCTCTCCAAGGAGCCAAGCCCTCCTTAATAGCTTTGCCTAGCTCTCTTTCTAGCACAAGAACAAGGAAAAACTATGAAGAGGTAGTGCCCAAGTGTGTAGCTCAAGAGGTGATTGTGTTCTACTTTGGCCTCTCCTCTCCCCCTCCTTATATAGGTGCTTTAGGTCGGTTTAGGAGGGGTGTTGCTGCAAAATTCACCCGGAACCGCCATGAGGTGATTTATTGCACCGCCTCTGCAAAGGCGGTGGCCACGTGGCAGCACCAGGGGGGCGGCCGCCCCTGGGGGGGGGGGGCGGCCGCCCCCGGGCTGGGGCCGTCCAGCCCGGCCCGAAGCCTGGGCTTGCTCTCTTGGGCCTCTGGTTGCGTTTCCGGTTGAATTTTGCTGCACTTTTATATGGGCTTTTTGTGTTCTTGTTTATTTTGCGCATTTTGACATGTTGGATTGCGCCTTTTTGTCATTTTCCACCTGTGTGCATGTTTAGGATCTGCAAAACATAACTTTGCACTACATGTGGAACTTGGTTAGTAATAAAAGTATATATGAGTAAAATACATGCTTTTCTCCTTTTATATGGACTATGTTGGTGGAGTAAATATGTCGATAAGAACCGCCAACAAACTCCCCCAAGCTTACCCTTTGCTCGTCCCCGAACAAAAGCTAAGGTTTTGGTTGTTGATCAGGAGTTGCTTCAATGCCGATTATTATTCACAAGTGCCAGGTCTATACCAAAGTGTCTACCATGGTTTGAATAAATTGGTCCATTACTCACCTTAGTACCCTGTCACCCATGGGGCTTGTTAGCCTCCTCAAATCCTTAGTCACTGCATGTTAGATCGGCTTTCACAGAGGTGCTTGACTTTTGTTCCTTGAGCAACTTTATAATCCGGAGTTTTTGGGAGTTTTGAAAATTAAAGCAAGTTCCTCAAATGATTCACTCATTCGCTCAAGATGTGTATTATCCTCACCAAAGGCTTTTGCCTTTCTTTTCATTCTACCAACTAAAGCTTTATCTGGAGTTTTGGGTAGAAAGAAGTAGGCATACTTGTATTGTAGATTTTGCAAAGTCAAAGAATTGGACCTTAGGAGACTTCAGTCATACACTTAGATCAAGAGGTGCAAGTGTGTGGAATATTTTCTTTTTGAATACCCCTTTTCTCATGTCTTTCTCCCTTTGGAAGATTTGGAACTATGGGCTATCTTTATTCATCGAGAGAGGCGGGTATCGGAGTACCCATTGTTTTCATTTGGACACTTGTCCATTTTTTTACTCTCTCATTCATTTTTTTTTTGGAGAGAGGCGGGCATCGGAGTACCCATTGTTTTCATTTGGACACTTGTCCATTTTTTTTTACTCTCTCATTTTTTTTAGATAGCCCATAATTCTTTTCAAAATTTTTGGGAGAGAAAGATCATGATCAATAGTGGAGCATTTAATTTTGTGGTGAATGCATGGCATGTCTTGCGTAACTCTTAATGCAAGAATTAGCTTTATTTGGTGGGTGTACGTGAATCTTGATCTTGAATGCATGAAATAAGTCTACACATAGGTCACAACTATTTGAATAAGCTCAATACAAATACAAGTAGCATATGAATATTTGGTTTGTGAGGTTTTTCATCATATGGCTCTGGTAGGATATATCATCATCGAGGAACTTTTGAATTTTGAGTTTTTAAATAAATTCTCCGGATATCAAGTCTTTCTTAGAACAAAGTCATAACAATTCTCTGCTTATACCAGATCATGACTAGCAATAACCTTGGACTTGAGTAAGCATATGCATCCCACAAGTTTCAAGTTCTTAAGTGAGCAATTTACCAATAAACTCAAATCTTAGTAGAAACTAAGTTATAAACTAGGCACAGGTGAATTATAAGACAGAGCAACTATTCATCATTTCAACAAGGAAGAAGCACATATCTTACATCACATATAAGAGTGGAATTTATATTTTAGAGTTATTTTTTTTAGCATTAAAATTGCATTAAGTAAACATGCTAATGGAAAATAAGAATGCATGGAATTAAATATGCAATGCAGCATACCTCGGAAGTGGGGGTCCTCCCCCAAGCTAGTTTTTGGTCGGTTTCTATTATTCTACAGCTTACCCTTTTAGGTCTGGTGAGCAAGACCTTTTCTCCCTTCATTTTGTGCTTGTTGATGGGCCTCCTTGTCTGGGAGAAGTAGACGAAGATGGCTGGTCCTTCTTGGGTCTCCACGTCATTTGATTTGTCTTTGGCGGTGTGGTACCCTTTTGAACTTCCTTCCATACTTTATTCTTTTGTGGAAGGGTATTTTCTATCGGAGCTTTCCCTTTGGTTGGCTTAACAGCTTTATTTTGTTCATCATTCTCTTGTGAAGCTGCCTTTTTCTTTTGCTCCGGCTTCTTTTCTTTTGGAGCCGCCTTTTTCTTTGGCTCCGGCTTTTGTGAGGGTCTTTTTACATATTTAGAGATGCTATAGATGATTTGAGGCTGAATTTGTACTTCTCTAATATCCTTGTTCGGCCCATACTTGACGCGGATCATTGAACATTGCTCTTGATGCCTTGGCCTGAACTCAAACTTTTCCTCTTTTCCGTTGATATTTAGGCTGATCTTCCCTGCCTTAACATCAATTTGTGCCCCGGCAGTGCTTAGAAATGGTCTCCCAAGGATTAATGGTGACTCCTTGGTAAGTTCCATTTCTAACACCACAAAATCCACAGGAACAAATAATCCTCTGATCTGGACTGGAATGTCCTCAGCGATTCCTGCTGGATGTCTGACCGACGAGTCGGCCAGTTGGAGCGTCATCGTGGTTGGCTTTAATTGAGTGTAGTTGAGTTGGTCAAAGATGACCTTGGGCATCACACTTACGCTTGCCCCTAAATCACATAGCGCATGATCAAATCGCTGAGTTCCGATTGAGCATGTGATCGTGGGACACCCAGGATCCTTCTTCTTCTCTGGGAGACGGTTGAGTATAGCTGCGCTACACTCTTCCGTCAGCTTTATTGTTTCTGCAGATGGTAGTGGCCGCTTGTTGTTGATGATATCCTTGATGTACTTGGCGTAGGAAGGCACATGCAAAATGTCCATTAAAGGAACGTTCACATGTATCTTTTCTATCATCTCGACAAAGCGTGTGAATTGTTCATCCACAGCTTGCTTTCTGTTTCTGGTGGGAAATGGCAGGTATGTGGTGTCCGTATACCCCAACGGGTCTTTTGGTGCCATTTCCTCCACCTCTGGTTCGGTTTCTTTTTGTGTTTTCTTATTCTTCTCTTGTTGCTCTTTGTTCTTCCCTGCATCATGGTTAGGGTTTGGTGGATCCCGAGTGGTCTTACCACCCCTCGTGGTCACCGCTTTCACATTTTCATTATTCTTTTTATATTCAGCAGGAAGAGCAGCAGCTATTTGAGCTATTTGAGTTTCGATCATTTTATTGAAGCTCATTTGATTTTGAACGGAGGATGTTAGGTTTTCTATTTTTGTATTTATATTTTCAAAAACTTTATCATTGGACAGCAACTTTTTAGTCGAATTTTCATTAATTTTAGCTTGTCCAAGAACTAAGTCTCTTAAAGAAGGTTGGTTCGAATTGGAGTTCGAATTACCTTGGAATGATGGCCGTGACTGGTTATTCCAACCATTGTTTTGGTTGGTGCCTCCTTGTTGGCGGAACCCGTTGTTGATGTAGGCAGCGTCTTCACGGGTTTCGGGGCAGTCGGTCCCCGAATGGCCAACATCACCACAGACTTCACACGTCATGTGTGAATCTATGGCTTTCACTGTATTTGTTTGGTTTTCTTGGTTTTTCTCAGATAGGTGTTTCATAAGGAGGTCTATTTTTGCGGCAAGCATATCCATCTCCTTCACGGTGTGCATGCCTTTTTGTGTTTTGGCTGGTGTTTGTGTTTGGGTCCTCTCGTCACTCCAGCCTTGGTGTTCAACCATTTTTTCAATCAGGGCCTTAGCCTCGGCGGTGGTGAGTGATAAGAATGCACCACCAGCGGCTGCATCAAGGTGCCCCATCGACATGGGCGTGAGCCCGTTGTAGAATTTTTGGAGCACCATCCAATTTTCCATGCCGTGGTGGGGGCAGTTCAGGATATACTCCTGAAGCCTTTCCCACGCGTCAGGGATTGATTCAGTGGCATCTTGCTTGAAATTGGAAATTCTTCCCCGCAAAGCATTGGTTTTGCTTATGGGAAAGAATTTAGCGAGGAATGCAGCTGAGCATTTCGCCCAAGTGTTGACAGCTTCCTTGTCCTGGTAGAACCACCTTTTCGCTTTCCCCGCAAGGGAGAAAGGGAAAAGACGGAGCCGAATGACATCTGGGGTGATGTCCTTGATGACAATGATGTCACACAGCTCCAGGAAGTGTTGTAGATGCGCATTCGCATCCTCGCTAGGCAAACCGCAGAACAGGCTTGCCTGCACCATGGTGATCAGGCCTGTACGGAGTTCGAAGTTCTTTCCGGCCGTGTCCACAGCGGGGCCGGTAGCCACGTTGGTGACAGCGGGTACGGAGAACTCGCGGAGTGTCTTCTCAGCCATGACCTCAGTTGGGGTTGGTGCGGAACCGGCTGGTTGCTCTGTCGGTGGAGTAGCAGAAGACGAAACGGAACGAATCCGCTTAGCCCTTAGGAGTGCCTCGGGATTGTTAATGAAGTTTTCCGGCAGAGAGAAACCAGACATACACTATCCCTGTTTCATCCACAACAGGAAGAAAACAGGCAGAGTTAACCTGTATAACAATGACTCATTATGCATATCAGATATTGGTTTATGTTTATCTAGAACTTTTTACATTAGCCTTCCCCGACAACGGCGCCAGAAATGCTTGTTGGCATTTCTTAACGTTATTACTAAGAATGGACCTTACGATCCATCCCTGGCAACAGCGCCAGAAATGCGCGTCGACACTTACTAACGTCGTCACTAAGAATGGACTTTGCAATCCATCCATGGCAACGGCGCCGGATATTGGCATAGAAATGGACCCAAAGATCTATTCCCAGCAACAGCGCTAGAAGTGTCTGTTCGATGTCTCTTAACAAGTTACTTAGAATGGCGCGTTTCCAGCAACAGTGTTAAGCATGCATCTATACGATAGTTCGTAGGTTTGGAGTTTAGGTCCGCAAGCGCACGGAATTATCGTGTAGCATTTCACCCGGAGATATACCGAGTATCGTGATTTATTGGTTCGCTCAAGGAAGGCTTTGTATGTATCAAATTCTAGGATAAATATAGTACCAAATACCATGATAGCAATAATGGATCAATTGTCATAACAGGTGATAAACAGTGGTGATTTGATAGTGGAGAAACACAATCTTGAGCATGGCAAGAGGGCAAAGAGTAAAAAGAGACTAAAAGAATAAATGAATAAAAGAATAATTGAATAACCTAATAGAGCAGGCATGGTCTAGATACAGGTCATTCATAGAACAAGTTAATCATGCAATCATATGACAAAGAGCTAATCTCATGCTTCAGATGGTTCGGGAGATTACGCGAGTACTGGTCTGCCAGCAACCTCTCGTAACAATTTAGACTCCTACACCCTAGCCGAACGTGGGGGAATGCCAAGGACGGACAGGGCTGTCACCACCTGCCGCCATCCCCACTACCGTGGACTAAGACCATGCAATTACCCGATCCTTTACACCCAAGCACCATGCTTACATGTAACGAACCCACTCAGACTCCCTCGGGTCCCCGACCCTACGGATCGACAGGTAAGAAGACTGAGCGTACTCCGAGGAGCATGATAAACCCCCATCCTTCGCATGAACTAGTTCTAAGCATATCATTATCATGAATCAATCAAACTAATGTTCTAAATATTAATAATACAATACACATCTAGATCTAGTTCATATCATATATATCATGAACCCTAAGGCCTCCATATATCATAAGAACTATACTCTAGAATGTATATCATAATATTAGCATTAGAACTATATGCTAATTCGTGTAAGCACAAGATGATAATAGACTTATGATCTATATCATACTCCATAACGACAGCATAGAACTCTAATTCATATGAAGAACTGAATCTGAATAGAGTAGGCATGGACTTGGAGACAAGATACTCTGTATTCATACCAAGAATTCTCTCCAAGGAGCCAAGCCCTCCTTGATAGCTTTGCCTAGCTCTCTTTCTAGCACAAGAACAAGGAAAAACTAAGAAGAGGTAGTGCCCAAGTGTGTAGCTCAAGAGGTGATTGTGTTCTACTTTGGCCTCTCCTCTCCCCCTCCTTATATAGGTGCTTTAGGTCGGTTTAGGAGGGGTGTTGCTGCAAAATTCACCCGGAACCGCCATGAGGTGATTTATTGCACCGCCTCTGCAAAGGCGGTGGCCACGTGGCAGCACCAGGGGGGCGGCCGCCCCTGGGGGGCGGTCGCCCCTGGGCTGGGCCCGTCCAGCCCGGCCCGAAGCCTGGGGTTGCTCTCTTGGGCCTCTGGTTGCGTTTCCGGTTGAATTTTGCTGCACTTTTATATGGGCTTTTTGTGTTCTTGTTTATTTTGCGCATTTTGACATGTTGGATTGCGCCTTTTTGTCATTTTCCACCTGTGTGCACGTTTAGGATCTGCAAAACATAACTTTGCACTACATGTGGAACTTGGTTAGTAATAAAAGTATATATGAGTAAAATACATGCTTTTCTCCTTTTATATGGACTATGTTGGTGGGGTAAATATGTCGATAAGAACCGCCAACAGCTAGCTCTCCGCGACTGTGGCCAAACCCGCGCGGACGCACCGGCCTCCTCCATTTTCGGCCGATTTTTCCGTTAACGCTAGTACACGGCCTATTTCTACCCCATCGTCCCCCTCCCGGCGCCCGGTTCGCCCCAAGGACGGAAGCCTCGCGCGTTGGAAACACATGGGGCGTCTTGGGAACCCCGCTAGCTATCCGTGACTGTGGCCAAACCCACGCGGACGCGCCGGCCTCCTCCGTTTTCGGCCGATTTTTCCGTTAACGCTAGTACACGGCCTATTTCTACCACATCGTCCCCCTCTCGGCGCCCGGTTCGCCCCAAGGACGGAAGCCTCGCGCGCTGGAAATGCATGGGGCGTCTTGGGCACCCCGCTAGCTCTCCGCGACTGTGGCCAAACCCGCGCGGACGCACCAGCCTCCTCCGTTTTTGGCTGATTTTTCCGTTAACGCTAGTACACGGCCTATTTCTACCCCATCGTCCCCCTCCCGGCTGTAACAGAACCGACCAATTTGCACCAGATTAAGCACTGAAAACCTCCGCTCTCGCAGAAATCATCGAGTACTTAAGCTCGTACAAACCCGGTAGTCCGGAAATCTCGAAGGATTTCAAATCATTCAACGACATCCAGCCAAGATCGTACTTGTTCCACAAACATGCTCACGGGTTACATCAGTTGCAGAAAGTTCAAATTACATCGGAGTACGGAATAATATTACAAACCATAATTTGATAGTAGTAGCGGAAGCAACATAGTCTTTAAAACATAAGTTTAAATTGTTCATAAATACGGTGCCATCAGTTGACCGGGTCCACAAAAGCAACAGATGAGATAAGCGTTGACCATGCCCTTGGTCTAGTCATCACCCGTTACCGGGTACAAGCAGTTCTCGCAGTAACCATAAAAGCACTGGCCATCTGCAACAACAAGGGAAATAAAACCCTGAGTACGAGAAGGTACTCAGCTAGACTTACCCGTCAAAACCAGAAATAATGAGACTCCAAGGATCATGTAGGCTATATAAGTGGGGTTGGCTGTACATACTCCTTTGCATGAAAGCTTTAGTAATAAAACTCAGTTTCAGATGTTGGCAATTGCTTTTAGTCATTAACTCTACCTTACTAGATTTGCACCTGTACTAAACAAGCACTTGCTAATTAATCAATCAAGAGTGACTATTTCATCAATAGCCTTTCAGATTCCATAACCATTTTAGTTCCATAAGTTCTACGGGAGATGATCTAAAGTCAACTGCTCACTGTCCAGGAGCGATGGCGATTATAATCGATTCCTACCCAGCTGGGGATAAAATGTCTCACACTCGCCCGGCACATTCCGGCTACGGCAGTCGTAAGCTACCAGTCAGGAGATTCGAGAACACAAAGCGCGGGACGGCCATGGGCCCTTCTACACCGGGGGTTATCTCAGTGCCAGGTCGCTCAATCTATAACTGCCCACGGTCATGCCAGGTCGATCAGGCCCTGCCTGCCCTCGGACCATGCCAGGTCGATCAGAATAGTTGCCCACGGTACAGCTGAGGCCCTGGGTGTTAGGCGTCAACATCTCCATCTCCGGCTCGAATAACCTTACTCGGCTTCACGGGAGGTACTCAGACCTACTCCGTTAAGTGATCGACGCGTTCAACTTGACTGAAGGGACATTCCCGAACGGGTCCTATGCGACACAGACGGGAGACTACTAGCACACAGAACCCGTGTCCTGCTGCTCTTACATCCCGCCTCTGTCTCAGATTCATTATCACATGGTTATCTCATGATAGCACAGGCTAAACATGATCAGTATCCACCTATTGCGGGAGACAGGAAATCACCCGACTTTAACCGGTCTAAGCAGGGCTAAGCATATAACGAGCCTAGACCTAAACAGGGGTATCAAGATATATATTGCGGGTGGACAAGGATAAGTAATAATGCATCAACGGTAGCAATCAATTCCTATAACCTAATGCATCATCCATCATCAGGTTAATTAGAAAACATTTGCAAACCGTAGGAGTTAGAATGCTCCGGGGCTTGCCTTTCTCAAAGTCCGACGGACGGTGATCGCGACACTCGGGTAGCTCGTCGGCGTCGGTCCCTCCGGCTTCTTCTGTCAGGTTCTCCTCCGGACTGGGCTCTTCTAGTGCCGACTGGGTCTGGATCAACTCCGCTGATCCTGTATGATGGATAACGTGCATGAATAGGATGAATGCACATAGAATGCATATGTGATGCACATGATCAACAGCAATCAGGGAATAAGTACATGTCAGCAACTGCATTCTCTGCAACAGGGTAGTCAACATCATCCCAACTATTTAACCTATCATAACCAACTTGTTAAGCTATGTTGTCTCCACATCAAAGTTTATTTAATGAGTTTATTACCCTCTACTTACTTGCTGAAATAAATCTAATTAAACTAGCCTATAACAGCACCCCATCCTAGATAGCTTCAGAAAAATCTACAGAAATTACTGGAAATTTACAGTACCTAATCCAGCTCCCTGTACAAATTTCACCCCATTTGGACTTAAACTCCATTCTCTATGAAAAAGACAATTTCTATCATGGAAGGGTGCTTTGAACTACACACCCTAGCAAAAAGTGTCAAACAACAGATTTCTTATTTTTCTACTGAGCTTCCTAGTACAAGAGCAATGTGCTTAAATTCTCAGGTTCATGTTCCTCATATTTTAATTACTACAAAATAAACAAGGAAACGACATTTAACCATTTTAAAAGCTATTGTCAAATTAATTCACAGAACAACCTCATATTATATTTTTCTCTGAAACTACACATTCATACAAACCTAACAAAACTGGAATCACATTTTTCTGACTGATATATAATTAGTTATGCATTTCCCAAGTTATCAGCACTTTTCTAATTTAAATAAATCTACATATAAAAATATCACCAAGAATGCATTCAACAGTTTTCACTGATAGATCTAATCATGCTTAACACAACAAAACTTGTTTCACAGGATTTGGACTTAAAATGAGCCTTGTAGGAATTTTTGAAGCCTTAACATAAATTCTGCAAAACTTATTTTAAAAAGAAAACTCAAACCTAAAACGCTACGGACGTCCAACTTGGTTCGGCCGAGGCACAAGACAAGGCTTCGGCACACTCGGCGTGACTCAGCCGAGGCTCAAACACACTCAACCGATTCGGCCGAGGCTCAAACACACTCAACCGATTCGGCCGAGGCTCACTGACTCAGCCGAGGCTAACTGACTCAACCGAGGCTAACTTAACCGACTCGGTCGAGGCTCGAGGCGAAGGCTCGGCACACCCGGCTCAACTCAGCCGAGGCTTAGACGCACTCGACCGATTCGGCCGAGGCTCACTGACAGCCGAGGCTCACGGACTCAGCCGAGGCTCGAGGCAAACGCTCGGCACGCCCGGCTTACCGAGGCCTACGGCACCCCGATTTTCCCTTTCTCTCTTTGACTCGGTCGGCGAGGCTCACTGGTCAGACGACCAAGCTTCCGAGGCCAAGCTCGGCACGTTACCGCGCGAGGCCAGGCTCGGCAGTCAACGGCGGAGTTTGGCGCCGTGGTCGTTGACCGGCCCTAGCTCGTCGACGGCGACGCTTCCGGTGACACTGAGACCATCACTGGATGCGAGTTTGCGAGGCGAACACAACCAACCGACTCGCTGAGCCAGAGGGATACCGGAGCAAGCTCGACGGCGGCCATGGCGGAGCGGCGGCTCTGCGACTTGGCGGCGGAACTCTTCCCGGCGGCTTGCGACTCGGCGAGGTTAGCACTAGCCCAAGAAAGACCTAAGCGACCTATTGGAGCAACTCTCGGGCTTCGACATCCCCGGCATTGCTCGGAGCTATGCACGGCGGCGGTCCATGGCGGACACGGCGGTGACACGGCTTGGTTCCGGCTGAAACACGGCGAAAGAGAGGTCTCCAACTAACTCTAAGCTACTACGGAGGTAGAGAAGACTAGAACATGGCTCGGCTTGGGATAGCTTGGCCGGAGATGACCGGTCCACATGAAGGTCACGGTGGCGGCCATGGCGGGAGCTTGCGGATGGCATCCGCTGTTCCGGCGGCTAGAGAGGGAGAGAGGGGAAACCAACCCTTGCCGGAGAGAGAGGAGGTCAAGGCGGAGAAACTGGCGGGAGGAATCGAACGGCGGTGAGCGGTGGAGCGAGTAATCGCTCGCCGAGGTTCGGCGGGCGGCGGCGGCGCGGAGCTCTGGTGAAGATGGAGTGGAGTGGAGCGAGGAAGAGAGTGAGCAATGGAATGCTCCTCTGGTTGCAAGCACGGGGCGGAGCGAAGGCAAAAGGAACGAAGTGCTAGGTGCATTGCACCTGGCCGGTTCCCGTCGGGGGAACTCCCGACCGGACGCGGCGGCACCAGGCGTCGCGCTCCACGCGGCGAGCATGCACCGAGCGCCGGAGCGACGTGGCGAGTTCGGGTGCAAACCACGGGCGGCGAAGTCGGTGGTTTGGCCGGCCAGCGAGGCGGTCTCGCGGCGGCGAGGCGATTCCTGCCGGCGCGGAGGGAGCGGCGCCCGCGAAGGAGAAGAAGGAGAGACTGACAGGCGGGGTCCACTGGGTTAAACTAATGAAGTTTGGTTAAAAACTTTGGTGCTCTATAACTCCTAAACTAGACCGAAATAGGAAAAGGTCCTAAAAGCAAAGTTGCTTAGGATTTTGTAAGGAACAAATCATCTTTAAGGCTCAAGTCCAAATTCTGTAGTTTAAAAGAAATTTAGTGCTAAACCATTTTTCTAATGCAAGAAATCATAATTTAACAGCTTTTTCTGAGAAAGTGCTTTAAAGCAAAGTTGTTCCTTTCAACAAGATCTACAACTTTGTTATAAGGCACTGGGTCAGAAACAGAAAGCATAACAAGGTTACACTAGAGACCAAACAAGGACTTAAGCACTTCAACAAACATATGCGCATGAAATGATGAGATGCTATGCTTATGCCATGCCAAATTATGCATTTAGGGATTGCTTAACACCGGGGTGTTACAGCCCTCCCCTCCTTAAAAGAAATCTCGTCCCGAGATTTGGATTACGAACCATTTCTTATAAAAGTGTGGGTATACTCCCTTTAGATAGTCATCCGTCTCCCAAGTGGCATCCCGGTCATCTTGCTCACTCCAAGATACCTTATATTGCTTCACGATTCTTCCGCGGGTCGCTCTTTCTTTTTCATCGAGCACTCGACATGGTGTAATTGAGTAAGTGAGATCAGATTGCAACTTGATACGAGCTGGTTGTACCTCTTCTTCTGGTACTCGAAGACATTTCTTCAGTTGAGAGACATGGAACACTGGAAAAATAGCCTTCAAATGCTCTGGCAATTGCAGTTGATAAGCCACTTCTCCCTTCTTTTGCACAATTCTATAAGGTCCTACGAACCTTGGTGCTAACTTCCTTTTAACTCCAAAACGTTTTACACCCTTCATTGGTGAAACCTTCAAATAGACATAGTCACCAACATTGAACTCAAACGGTTTCCTTCGTTTATCAGCATAGCTTTTCTGGCGAGATTGTGCAGACGCGATATGTTGCTGAATCGTCCTAACTTGTTCTTCTGCTTCTTTCACAAAGTCAATACCATAGTATCGACGTTCCCCTGGTTCTACCCAGTTTATCGGTGTCCTGCATCTTCTACCATACAGAGCTTCAAAAGGAGCCATCTGTATACTTTCTTGATAACTGTTGTTATAAGCAAACTCTGCCAATGGTAACCACTTTCTCCCAAGAACCTTTTGCTGATAAAACACAGGCTCTTAACATATCCTCTAGAACTTGATTCACTCTCTCTGTCTGCCCTGAGGTTTGCGGATGATAGGCGGAGCTTCGGACTAAACCTGTGCCTAACTCCTTCTGCAACTTTTCCCAAAACGGTGCAGTAAACTGTGGTCCGCGATCAGAGACTATAACCTTTGGTACACCGTGCAGTCGCACAATCTGACTTATGTAGATCTCTGCATAATCTGGGGCTTTATAGTTGGTCTTGACTGGAATGAAATGTGCGGTCTTTGTGAGACGATCCACAATTACCCAAATTGAATCATTACCCTTCTGAGTAGTGGGTAAACCAACGATAAAATCCATACTCACTTCTTCCCACTTCCATTCGGGTATGGCTAATGGCTGAAGCATTCCGGCTGGTTTTAAGTGAATAGCTTTTACTCGACAACACGTGTCACACCTTGCAACATAAGCAGCAATTTCTTTCTTCATTTTGGTCCACCAAAATCTCGGACGCAAGTCTTGGTACATTTTTGTACTTCCAGGATGAATAGATAATTTGGACAAATGTGCTTCATCCATGATCCGATTCCTGAGTTCTCTATCCTTAGGCACCACTAGTCGCTGGTTAAACCATAGAACTCCATTTTCGTCAACACGAAAATGCTTATCGACTTCTTTTTCATCCTTGAGCCTTTCCTTAATATGATAGATCCCTTTATCGGTTTTCTGGCCTTCTATGATTTGGTCAACTAATGTATTGCGCAACTCTAAATCATGTAGCACTGCGGCATGTGTTAAGCTAAACTCATCTTCTGGTAGAAGCTTCATAGCATTACAGTGTGATTTCCGACTCAGAGCATCGGCCACAACATTCGCCTTGCCTGGATGATAGTGAATTTGAAGATTATAATCCTTAATCAATTCCAGCCATCTTCTTTGCCTCATATTCAATTCTGCTTGCGTGAAAATATATTTAAGACTCTTGTGGTCGGTGTACATATTGCAGTCATTCCCAAGCAGATAGTGTCTCCAAATCTTCAAAGCATGTACAACGGCAGCTAATTCCAGATCGTGGGTCGGGTAATTCACTTCATGCTTTCGCAATTGCCGCGAAGCATAAGCAATCACTCTGCCTTCTTGCATGAGAACACAACCTAAGCCTACCTTTGACGCATCACAAAAGACATCAAAGGGTTTCTCAACATCCGGTTGAGCTAAAACAGGAGCAGTGGTCAACAGCTTCCGCAAGGTACGGAAAGCAGTTTCGCACTTCTCTGTCCATTCGAATTTCTGATTCTTTTGCAACAAACTGGTCATTGGCTTTGCAATTTTGGAGAAGTCGGGAATAAATCGACGATAATACCCTGCTAAGCCCAAGAAACTTCGAATTTCACCAACTGAAGTCGGAGCTTTCCAGTCCATGACTTCCTGTACTTTACCAGGGTCAACTGAAATCCCTTCTTCCGACAGAATATGACCAAGAAATTGTACTTTCCTCATCCAAAACTCGCACTTGCTGAATTTAGCATAGAGCTTGTGTTCCCTGAGTCTAGATAAGACAACCCTCAAATGTTGGGCATGATCTTCTACATTTTCCGAGTAAACCAGAATATCGTCAATGAACACTACCACAAACTTGTCCAATTCTGGCATAAACACGGAGTTCATCAAACTCATAAAATATGCCGGAGCATTGGTTAATCCAAAGGACATAACAAGATACTCATATAACCCGTATCTGGTTGAGAAAGCGGTCTTTGGAATATCCTGTGGTCTGATTCGGATCTGATGATACCCTGACCTTAGATCAATCTTAGAAAACACCTTGGCCCTTGATAACTGATCAAAAAGGATGTCTATCCTAGGTAACGGATACTTATTCTTAACAGTCACGGCATTGAGTGGACGATAATCCACACACATGCGCAAGGACTTATCCTTCTTTTTGACAAACAAAGCTGGGCAACCCCATTCTGATACACTAGGTTGAATGAATCCCTTGTCCAAGAGTTCCTTGATCTGGGTCTTGAGTTCTGCCAGCTCATTGGGCGGCATTCGATACGGTCTCCTAGAGATTGGTGCAGTTCCTGGTAACAACTCTATCACAAACTCCACTGCTCTCTTTGGTGGTAACCCTGGTAACTCATCTGGAAAAACGTCCGGAAAATCCCTAACAACTGGAATTTTGGAGAGGTCTTCTATAGCAAGAGTACAAGATAAGTCAACAAGATCGGCACCTCGAGGAAGAGATACACGAAGCTTGTTACCTGTCCGACTATCAGATAAGGTAAGAGTTCTGTTTGCAGTGTCTAACACCGCATTCCACATGGTCATCCAACTCATTCCTAAGACTACATCCATACTTAGCCCTGGCAAAACCACTAAGTTCGCTCCAAATTTATGCCCTCCAATGTCGATGGTCACATTACACACCATTTGTCTAGATAACACGCTACTCCCTACGGAGCTCACACGGAACCCATAATCCATTTCAGAGATTTCTTGATTATGCTTTTGTGCAAATGCCTTGCTCATGAAAGAATGCGATGATCCAGTATCAAACAAAACAACTGCAGGATGATGGTTCACGAGACACATACCGGCAGTCACGGGTTCTCCAGCACGAGCTTCTTCAACGGTCATGTTGTGCAGACGCGCTGGGTAATTAGCCTGCTGCTTCTTGGGATGTGGGCAATACCTTGCAAAGTGCCCATCCTGGTTGCAATTGAAGCACGGCCCCCGAACTATTGGCTTGGTCCCAGTTGAGCTGCCTTGTCCTGCTCGAGCCTGACTTGCTGCCACCTTGTATGGTCGTTGACTACGCTGAGCTTGTTGCTGTCCTTTCTTCTGAGGCGGCCTGAAACGAGCCCCAGGTGCTGGTGGTCGGTATTGCGAACGCTGGGCTGGTGGTCCTCTATACTGAGATGGTCCAGATTCCAGGGTTCTCTTCCTAGCCTTGCTTGCAGTATGCTTATTGTTGTGATTCTCCTGGATCAGGCAGTCACTGATGAAGTCATTGAAAATGGTGCGGGATGAAGTACCCACTGATTTTCCCATCTTAGTATTCAGTCCTCTCTTAAAGCTAGCTATCTTCTTAGCATCGGTATCAACAAAGTCTGGTGCATAGCGAGATAAAGAGTTGAACAAGTGATGATACTCGGTCACTGATCGTGTTCCTTGTGTTAAGCTCATGAATTCAGCCATCTTCATCTGAGTCAAGCCTGGCGGAATATAGTGCCCGCGAACAGCTTCCGCGAACATTCTCCAAGTGACAGGTGTACGAGCTGGGTAAGTGGTACGGTGATGTCCCCACCAAATTCCGGCTGGCCCCTGTAGCTGATGTGCAGCATATTCTGCCTTCAATTCCTCTGTAAGCCTGAGCAGTCGGAACTTCTGCTCCATTGTATACAACCATTCTTCTGCTTCTAGAGGTTCCGCGGCTTCCTTGAAAATTGGCGGCCTTGTGTCCAGAAAATCCTTGAACGAGCTGTACTGATTCGGCTCAGGGCGTTGATTGCTATGCGCCAAATTCTCTCGCAGAAGCGCCTCAATGTTGCGTTGACTTCCCAAGAACTGAGCGAAGAGTTGCTCGGCTGTGGGTGGTGGAGGAGGTGGTGGATTGCGGTTCTCCCTGCTACCATCATTACCACCACTACCACCCGCTCCACTGCGAGTCATCGTCATCTGCATGTAGCGATAGCAATAATCATTAAACGACGTTGCCAAAATTGCGGAGAACAATAAACCATGCCAACAGAAATTATTCGGAAAACGAATTCACCAAACAATTACAGAGGCATAATAAATTTCGATCCACAACGCATCATCACATGATAAAAAGTGCTCATCACATAACATACAAAAGTCAACATAACATCCATAGGTGCCCATACATATGGGACTTTTCAAGGTCTTGCGCCATCCGCACATAGGTCCAACACACATCCTTACATCCACATGATAACCCCAAAAGATCAAGCACTAGGACATGAGACAAGATCACTACGCGCTAACACTAACTAGTCTACTCCCTAATGGCACCCTCGTCATCATCGTCGTTGCCATCATCATCACTCGAGATGTCCGAAGAACCACTGGACGAAGCATGAGAATCCGGGTCCTCCTGAGGAAGGATAGGGTTCCTCTCATTCTCACGGCGATGAATCTCCTCATGTAGACGATCATTGTAGTCCTGGAGATGATGAAGTTGCAGCTCCAAATCTCCCACCTGTAGCCTGAGAAGCCTGTTCTGCTCAGTCGCACGCATACCCTCGAGACAAACATTACGTAGCGACTCCTCAGTCTCGGCCATGATGGCGGATAAGAAGGTCGTCATACCCTGCTGGTCACTAAGCTGCTGTGCCGTCTCCTGCTCCCTCTGACGAGCCTGGTCTCTCTCAACGGTCATGTGAGCTAGCTGAGTGGTAAGAAGGTCGATCTCTGTAGCATGCGCCTCCTGACCCTGGTGATGTGCAGCTATCTCCTCACTGAGGATGTGGTCCAGGTGGTCGTAGCTACGTGACAGACACCCGTAGGTAGCCATGAGTGCAGCCATCGCACTCCCAGCTGGCCCTGCGCAGTGCTCACGCTCTGAAGAACTAGCCTCCAACACCGTAGCACCCGGCTGACGCCACACTGACTGGTACGGATCTGTTGTAGGGAAGACACCGGCTGTGGCCTGGGCAACTACCTCTGGATGATCCTCCATGATGTCCCGAAGAACAGTGTAGGCGACCTGGTTAGCTCCATCCCAAGGAGTCCTGCCCTGAAGAGCAAACACTCTGCGGCACCACACATGATCCTGCGGATCACGGCTGGGCACGTCCACCTCAACTGTGTACATGTAGCGATCCTCTGAAAACTGAACTCGATGCCACTCATATTGCGGCTCCTGGCCCTCCTGGTATCCGACTAAGTGCAGCACCCTCCACAAAAGAGTAGGCATGCCGAACTCCTCCAGAAAATCCTCGGATCCCTCCTCGGTCCAAGGACCCAGCATGTAATTGGGCCTCCTGCCTCCAGTCGACTTACGGGCGGTACGCTTAGTGCGGGCCATCTGAAAGAAGTGTATCCACATAGTTTTTAATTAGTTGAGAACAACTTTTATTTAAGATCGGGACGGATAGCATAAGGAAGGAAGTAAATTAATGCAAGATTATATGATCATGATGCATGAGCGTAACATACGTCCTCACTGCCTAACAATCTAACGGCTAGACGGTGGCATACAACGTTCACTCATAGCGTTAACTAACGTACTACACGCTCGCAAGTTAGCGTACCTGCAGAAGGTTCATTTCAGCCCTGCCCACAATATGAATATCATGCATTGCTGAAAATTAAATCTAATACTGGCTTAGGTGCACACCCGGTATACACGTAAGCAGTATATGCACCCATCAGAGAAGTATTACTCCCACAATTAATACTTTCACATATACTTGTGTGCAACAGGTATACATGTCAGCATCATTCAAGCACTCCCCTAGATTGGCGGTTGTCCAATCATGCTCTCACAACTCACTTATTACCTTGGCGTAGAGGCAAATGATCCATACATTACTATTCCGAGGAATAGCACCCATACAATTTCACCCTTGCCGTATGGACGACAGAAATAACAGAATTTAAATATGATGCACAACCCCCAAGTTAGTACTTAAATAGCCACCTAAATTCCTATTGGGCATAAGGACTTGGTCACTGGCACACCTTAGCTTTAATCCTTAAGATTTTCCAAATCCTAATATAACTATAAGTTGGCAAATATAGCTTTATCCTTTATTAAAATATTATTTTTAAATACACCCATGAACAGTAACGCAGAACTCGCTCCGATGCCAGCTGTAACAGAACCGACCAATTTGCACCAGATTAAGCACTGAAAACCTCCGCTCTCGCAGAAATCATCGAGTACTTAAGCTCGTACAAACCCGGTAGTCCGGAAATCTCGAAGGATTTCAAATCATTCAACGACATCCAGCCAAGATCGTACTTGTTCCACAAACATGCTCACGGGTTACATCAGTTGCAGAAAGTTCAAATTACATCGGAGTACGGAATAATATTACAAACCATAATTTGATAGTAGTAGCGGAAGCAACATAGTCTTTAAAACATAAGTTTAAATTGTTCATAAATACGGTGCCATCAGTTGACCGGGTCCACAAAAGCAACAGATGAGATAAGCGTTGACCATGCCCTTGGTCTAGTCATCACCCGTTACCGGGTACAAGCAGTTCTCGCAGTAACCATAAAAGCACTGGCCATCTGCAACAACAAGGGAAATAAAACCCTGAGTACGAGAAGGTACTCAGCTAGACTTACCCGTCAAAACCAGAAATAATGAGACTCCAAGGATCATGTAGGCTATATAAGTGGGGTTGGCTGTACATACTCCTTTGCATGAAAGCTTTAGTAATAAAACTCAGTTTCAGATGTTGGCAATTGCTTTTAGTCATTAACTCTACCTTACTAGATTTGCACCTGTACTAAACAAGCACTTGCTAATTAATCAATCAAGAGTGACTATTTCATCAATAGCCTTTCAGATTCCATAACCATTTTAGTTCCATAAGTTCTACGGGAGATGATCTAAAGTCAACTGCTCACTGTCCAGGAGCGATGGCGATTATAATCGATTCCTACCCAGCTGGGGATAAAATGTCTCACACTCGCCCGGCACATTCCGGCTACGGCAGTCGTAAGCTACCAGTCAGGAGATTCGAGAACACAAAGCGCGGGACGGCCATGGGCCCTTCTACACCGGGGGTTATCTCAGTGCCAGGTCGCTCAATCTATAACTGCCCACGGTCATGCCAGGTCGATCAGGCCCTGCCTGCCCTCGGACCATGCCAGGTCGATCAGAATAGTTGCCCACGGTACAGCTGAGGCCCTGGGTGTTAGGCGTCAACATCTCCATCTCCGGCTCGAATAACCTTACTCGGCTTCACGGGAGGTACTCAGACCTACTCCGTTAAGTGATCGACGCGTTCAACTTGACTGAAGGGACATTCCCGAACGGGTCCTATGCGACACAGACGGGAGACTACTAGCACACAGAACCCGTGTCCTGCTGCTCTTACATCCCGCCTCTGTCCTCAGATTCATTATCACATGGTTATCTCATGATAGCACAGGCTAAACATGATCAGTATCCACCTATTGCGGGAGACAGGAAATCACCCGACTTTAACCGGTCTAAGCAGGCTAAGCATATAACGAGCCTAGACCTAAACAGGGATATCAAGATATATTGCAGGTGGATGGGGTAGAAATAGGCGTGTACTAGCGTTAACGGAAAAATCGGCCGAAACGGGAGGCCGGCGCGTCCGCGGGTTTGGCCACAGTCGGATAGCTAGCGGGTTCCCAGACGCCCATGTGTATCCGCGCGGACTTCCGTCCTTGGGGCGAACCGGGCGCCGGGAGGGGACGGGGTAGAAATAGGCCGTGTACTAGCGTTAACGGAAAAATCGGCCGAAAACATAGGAGGCCGGCGCGTCACGCGGGTTGGCCACAGTCGCGGATAGCTAGCGGGGTCCCAAGACGCCCCATGCTTTCCACGCGCGCGAGGCTTCGTCCTTGGGGCGAACCGGGCGCCGGGAGGGGGACGATGGGGTAGAAATAGCCGTGTACTAGCGTTAACAGAAAATCGGCCGAAAACGAGGAGGCGGGCGTCCGCGCGGGTTTGGCCACAGTCGCGGATGCTAGCGGGGCCCAAGACGCCCCATGCGTTTCCAGCGCGCGAGGCTTCCGTCCTTGGGGCGAACCGGGCGCCGGGAGGGGGACGATGGGGTAGAAATAGGCCGTGTACTAGCTTAACGAAAAATGGCCGAAACGGAGGAGGCCGGCGCGTTCGCGGGTTTGGCCACAGTCGCGGATAGCTAGCGGGGTGCCCAAGACGCCCCATCGTTCCAGCGCGCGAGGCTTCGTCCTTGGGGAACCGGGCGCGGGAGGGGGACGAGGGGTAGAAATAGGCCGGTACTAGCGTTACGGAAAAATTGGCCGAAAACAGAGGAGGCCGGCGTGTCGCGCGGGTTTGGCCACAGTCGCGGATAGCTAGCGGGGTGCCCAAGACGCCCCATGCATTTTCAGCACGCGAGGCTTCCGTCCTTGGGGGAACCGGGCGCGGGAGGGGGACGATGGGGTAGAAATAGGCCGTGTACTAGCGTTAAGGAAAAATCGGCCGAAAACGAGGAGGCCGCGCGTCCGCGCGGGTTTGGCCACAGTCGCGGATAGCTAGCGGGGTGCCCAAGACGCCCATGCGTTTCCAGCGTGCGAGGCTTCCGTCCTGGGGCGAGCCGCCGCCGGGAGGGGGACGATGGGTGAAATAGGCGTGTACTACTTAACGGAAACACTCCCGAACAACGTTGTAGGCCGGCGCGTTCCGCATCGGGTTTGGCCAAGTCGCGTGATACTCTACGGGGGTCCCAAAGACCCCCTCTGTTTTCCACTCAGCGAGGCTTTTCCGTCCTTGGGCGAACCGGGCGCCGGTGAGGGGACGATGGGTGTGAAATAGGCCGTGTACTAGCGTTAACGACAAAATCGGCCGAAACGGAGGCCGGCGCTTCCGTGGGCTTTTGGCCACAGTCGCGGATAGCTAAGCGGGTCCACACGCCAGCTTCAGCCGCAGCTCCGTCCTTGGCCCGCGGGCGCATGGTTGTAATTCGTTTATAGTTATGATCGAACGTAGGGTCGGGGTTTTTTTGTTCCACGTCGCATATAGTGTTTTTTTTTTTTTTTTTTTTTTTTTTTTGCCTTTTTTTCTTTTTTTTTCAAGCCCCATGCTTGTTCTCGCCAGCTTCTTTGTTTTGTTTTTTTTGAATCGTTTTTTTTTTTTTTGTTTTTTTGCTCGTTTTAGTTTTTTTGGTTTTTTTTTTTTGTTTTATGTTTTTTTGGGTGAATAGTCAATTCTACTTAGAAAATTTTGCTTTTTTCACGAGCCGCGCGTCAGGTTTGTTCCACATCCGACTGCGGGTGCCTTCAACCCCCATGCGTTCCAGCGGCGGAGGTCCGTCCTTGGTGGCAACCGCGCCGTGCTTGACGGGGACGATGGGGTAGAATAGGCTCGTGTGTACTAGCGTTAACGAAAAATCCGGCGTCCGAAAACGGACGGAGCCGGCGCTCCGCCGATTGGTTTTGGCCACAGTCGCGGATAGCTAGCGGGGTTGCCCAAGACCCCCTTGCTTTCCAGCGCGCGCGGCTTCCGTCTTGGGCGAACCGGGTCGCCGAGAGGCGACGATGGGGTAAATAGGCCGTGTACTAGCGTTAACGGAAAAATCGGCCAAACAGAGAGGCCGGCGCGTCCGCGGGTTTGGCCACAGTCGCGGATAGCTAGCGGGGTGCCCAAGACGCCCCATTGCTTTCCAGCGCGCAGCTTTTCCAGTCCTTGGGGCGAACGGGCACCGGGAGGGACGATTGGGTAGAAAATAGGCCGTGTACTAGCGTTAAAACGGAAAATCGGCCGAAAACGGAGGAGCCGGGCATCCGCGTGGGTTTGCCACAGCCGCGGATAGCTAGCGGGTTGCCCAAGCGCCCCGCTGCGTTTCCATCGACGCGGGGCTTCCGTCCTTGGCGAACCAAGGCGCCAGGGACGATGGGGTAGAATAGCCGTGTTACTAGCGTAACGGAAAATCTGCCAAAACGGAGGAGCGGCGCGTCCCGGCGGGTTTGGCCACAGTCGCGGATAGCAGCTAGCGGGTGCCAAGACGCCCATGCGTTTCCAGCGCGCAGGCTCCATCCTTGGGGGGCGCCGGCCGCGATGGCGGGAGAAATAGCCGTTACTAGCTTAACGGAAAAATCGGCGAGAAACAAGGGGCCCGCTCTCCGCCGGTTTTGCCACAGTCGCGATAGCTAGTCGGGGTCCCAAGACCCCATGCGTTTCCAGCGCGGCCGTGTACTAGCTTACGGAAAAATCGGCCGAAAACGGAGGAGGCCGGCGCGTCCGCGCGGGTTTGGCCACAGTCGCGGATAGCTAGCGGGGTGCCCAAGACGCCCCATGCGTTTCCAGCGCGCGAGGCTTCCGTCCTTGGGCGAACCGGGCGCCGGGAGGGGGACGATGGGGTAGAAATAGGCCGTGTACTAGCGTTAACGGAAAAAATCGGCCGAAAACGGAGGAGGCCGGCGCGTCCGCGCGGTTTGGCCACAGTCGCGGATAGCTAGCGGGGTGCCCAAGACGCCCCATGCGTTTCCAGCGCGCGAGGCTTCCGTCCTTGGGGCGAACCGGGCGCCGGGAGGGGACGATGGGGTAGAAATAGGCCGTGTACTAGCGTTAACGGAAAAATCGGCCGAAAACGGAGGAGGCCGGCGCGTCCGCGCGGGTTTGGCCACAGTCGCGGATAGCTAGCGGGGTGCCCAAGACGCCCCATGCGTTTCCAGCGCGCGAGGCTTCCGTCCTTGGGGCGAACCGGGCGCCGGGGGGGGGACGATGGGGTAGAAATAGGCCGTGTACTAGCGTTAACGGAAAAATCGGCCGAAAACGGAGGAGGCCGGCGCGTCCGCGCGGGTTTGGCCACAGTCGCGGATAGCTAGCGGGGTGCCCAAGACGCCCCATGCGTTTCCAGCGCGCGAGGCTTCCGTCCTTGGGGCGAACCGGGGCCGGGAGGGGGACGATGGGGTAGAAATAGGCCGTGTACTAGCGTTAACGGAAAAATCGCCGAAAACGGAGGAGGCCGGCGCGTCCGCGCGGGTTTGGCCACAGTCGCGGATAGCTAGCGGGGTGCCCAAGACGCCCCATGCGTTTCCAGCGCGCGAGGCTTCCGTCCTTGGGGCGAACCGGGCGCCGGGAGGGGGACGATGGGGTAGAAATAGGCCGTGTACTAGCGTTAACGGAAAAATCGGCCGAAAACGGAGGAGGCCGGCGCGTCCGCGCGGGTTTGGCCACAGTCGCGGATAGCTAGCGGGGTGCCCAAGACGCCCCATGCGTTTCCAGCGCGCGAGGCTTCCGTCCTTGGGGCGAACCGGGCGCCGGGAGGGGGACGATGGGGTAGAAATAGGCCGTGTACTAGCGTTAACGGAAAAATCGGCCGAAAACGGAGGAGGCCGGCGCGTCCGCGCGGGTTTGGCCACAGTCGCGGATAGCTAGCGGGGTGCCCAAGACGCCCATGCGTTTCCAGCGCGCGAGGGGGGCCTTTGGGGCGCCGCGGGGGGCCGGGGTTTGTTGCGTTAAAAAAAAATCCCGCGCGTTTCGCGCTTTTGATAGCTAGCCCCCCAAGTGTTGTTTTGCGAGGCTTCCGTCCTTGGGGCGAACCGGGCGCCGGGAGGGGGACGATGGATTAGAAATAGGCCGTGTACTAGCGTTAACGGAAAAATCGGCCAAAAACGGAGGAGGCCGGCGCGTCCACGCGGGTTTGGCCACAGTCGCGGATAGATAGCGGGGTGCCCAAGACGCCCCATGCGTTTCCAGCGCGCGAGGCTTCCGTCCTTGGCGCGAACCGGGCGCCGGGAGGAGGACGATGTGGTAGAAATAGGCCGTGTACTAGCGTTAACGGAAAAATCAGCCGAAAACGGAGGAGGCCGGCGCGTCCGCATGGGTATGGCCACAGTCGCGGATAGATAGCGGGGTGCCCAAGACGCCCCATGCGTTTCCAGCGCGCGAGGCTTCCGTCCTTGGCGCGAACCGGGCGCCGGGAGGAGGACGATGGGGTAGAAATAGGCCGTGTACTAGCCTTAACAAAAAAATCGGCCGAAAACGGAGGAGGCCGGCACGTCCGCGCGGGTTTGGCCACAGTCGCGGATAGCATGCGGGGTGCCCGAGACGCCCCATGCGTTTCCAGCGTGCGAGGCTTCCGTCCTTGGGGCAAACCGGGCGCCGGGAGGGGGACGATGGGGTAGAAATAGGCCGTGTACTAGCGTTAACGGAAAAATTGGCCGAAAACGGAGGAGGCCGGCGCGTCCGCGTGGGTTTGGCCATAGTCGTGGATAGCTAGCAGGGTGCCCAAGACGCCCCATGCGTTTCCAGCGCGCGAGGCTTCCGTCCTTGGGGCGAACCGGGCGCTGGGAGGGGGACGATGGGTTAGAAATAGGCCGTGTACTAGCGTTAACGGAAAAATCGGCCGAAAACGGAGGAGGCCGGCACGTCCGCGCGGGTTTGGCCACAGTCGCGGATAGCTAGCGGGGTGCCCAAGATGCCCCATGCGTTTCCAGCGTGCGAGGCTTCCGTCCTTGGCGCGAACCGGGCGCCGGGAGGGGGACGATGGGGTAGAAATAGGCCGTGTACTAGCGTTAACGGAAAAATCAGGCAAAAACGGAGGAGGCCGGTGCGTCCGCGCGGGTTTGGCCACAGTCGCGGATAGCTAGCGGGGTGCCCAAGACGCCCCATGCGTTTCCAGCACCCGAGGCTTCCGTCGTTGGGGCGAACCAGGCGCCGGGAGGGGGACGATGGGGTAGAAATAGGCCATGTACTAGCGTTATCGGAAAAATCGGCCGAAAACAGAGGAGGCCGGCGCGTCCGCGCGGGTTTGGCCACAGTCGCGGATAGCTAGTGGGGTGCCCAAGATGCCCCATGCGTTTCCAGCGCGCGAGGCTTCTGTCCTTGGGGCGAACTGGGCGCCGCGAGGGGGACGATGGGCTAGAAATAGGCCATGTACTAGCGTTAACGGAAAAATCGGTCGAAAACGGAGGAGGCCGGCGCGTCCACGCGGGTTTTCCCACAGTCGCGGATAGCTAGCGGGGTGCCCAAGATGCCCCATGCATTTCCAGCACGTGAGGCTTCCGTCCTTGGGGCGAACCGGGCGCCGAGAGGGGGACGATGGGGTAGAAATAGGCCGTGTACTAGCGTTAACGGAAAAATCGACCGAAAACGGAGGAGGTCGGCGCGTACGCGCGGGTTTGGCCACAGTCGCGGATAGCTAGCGGGGTGCCCAAGAGGCCCCATCTGTTTCCATCGCGCGAGGCTTCCGTCCTTGGGGCGAACCGGGCGTCGGGAGGGGGACGATGGGGTAGAAATAGGCCGTGTACTAGCATTAACAGAAAAATCGGCCGAAAACGGAGGAGGCCTGCGCGTCCGCGCGGGTTTGGCCATAGTCGCGGATAGATAGCGGGGTGCCCAAGACGCCCCATGCGTTTCCAGCGCGCGATGCTTCCGTCCTTGGGGCGAACCGGGCGCTGGGAGGGGCGCGATGAGGTAGAAATAGGCCGTGTGCTAGCGTTAACGGAAAAATCTGCCGAAAACGGAGGAGGCTGGCGCGTCCGCGCGGGTTTGGCCACAGTCGCGGATAGCTCGCAGGGTGCCCAAGATGCCCCATGTGTTTCTAGCGCGCGAGGCTTCCGTCCTTGGGGCGAACCGGGCGCCGGGAGGGGGACGATGGGGTAGAAATAGGCCGTGTACTAGCGTTAACGGAAAAATCGGCCGAAAACAGAGGAGGCCAGCGCGTCCGCGCGGGTTTGGCCATAGTCGCGGATAGCTAGCGGGGTGCCCAAGACGCCCCATGCGTTTCCAGCGCGCAAGGCTTGCATCCTTGGAGCGAAACGGGCGCCGGGAGGGGGACGATGGGGTAGAAATAGGTCGTGTACTAGCGTTAACGGAAAAATCGGCCGAAAACGGAGGAGGCCAGCGCGTCCGCGCGTGTTTGGCCACAGTCGCGGATAGCTAGCGGGGTGCCCAAGACGCCCCATGCGTTTCCAGCGCGCGAGGCTTCCGTCCTTGGGGCGAACCGGGCGCCGGGAGGAGGACGATGTGGTAGAAATAGGCCGTGTACTAGCGTTAACGGAAAAATCAGCCGAAAACGGAGGAGGCCGGCGCGTCCGCACGGGTTTGGCCACAGTCGCGGATAGCTAGCGGGGTGCCCAAGTCGCCCCATGCGTTTCCAGCGCACGAGGCTTCCGTCCTTGGGGCGAACCGGGCGCCGGGAGAGGGACGATGGGGTAGAAATAGGCCGTGTACTTGCGTTAACGGAAAAATCAGCCGAAAACGGTGGAGGCCGGCGCGTCCGCATGGGTTTGGCCATAGTCGCGGATAGCTAGCGGGGTGCCGAAGATGCCCCATGCGTTTCCAGCGCGCGAGGCTTCCGTCCTTGGGGCGAACCGGGCGCCGGGAGGGGGACGATGGGGTAGAGATAGGCCGTGTAGTAGCGTTAACGGAAAAATCGGCCGAAAACGGAGGAGGCCGGCGCGTCCGTGCGGGTTTGGCCACAGTCGCTGATAGCTAGCGGGGTGCCCAAGACGCCCCATGCGTTTCCAGCGCGCGAGGCTTCCGTCCTTGGGGCGAACCGGGCGCCGGGAGGGGGACGATGGGGTAGCAATAGGCTGTGTACTAGCGTTAACGGAAAAATCGGCCAAAAACAGAGGAGGCCGGCGCGTCCGCGCGGGTTTGGCCACAGTCGCGGATAGCTAGCAGGGTGCCCAAGACGCCCCATGCGTTTCCATCGCGCGAGGCTTCTGTCCTTGGGGCGAACCGGGCGCCGGGAGGGGGACGATGGGGTAGAAATAGTCCGTGTACTAGCGTTAACGGAAAAATTGGCCAAAAACGGAGGAGGCCGGCGCGTCCGCGCGGGTTTGGCCACAGTCGCGGATAGCTAGCAGGGTGCCCAAGACGCCCCATGCGTTTCCATCGCGCGAGGCTTCCGTCCTTGGGGCGAACCGGGCACCGGGAGGGGGACGATGGGGTAGAAATAGGTCGTGTACTAGCCTTAACAAAAAAATCGGCCGAAAACAGAGGAGGCCGGCACGTCCGCGCGAGTTTGGCCACAGTCGCGGATAGCAAGCGGGGTGCCCAAGATGTCCCATGCGTTTCCAGCGTGCGAGGCCTCCGTCCTTGAGGCGAACCGCGCGCCGAGAGGGGGACGATGGGGTAGAAATAGGCCGTGTACTAGCGTTAACGGAAAAATCGGCCAAAAACGGAGGAGGTCGGCGCGTTCGCGCGGGTTTGGCCACAGTCGCGGATAGCTAGCGGGGTGCCCAAGAGGCCCCATCTGTTTCCAGCGCGCGAGGCATCCGTCCTTGGGGCGAACCGGGCGCCGGGAGGGGGACGATGGGGTAGAAATAGGCCGTGTACTAGCATTAACGGAAAAATCGGCCGAAAACGGAGGAGGCCTGCGCGTCCGCGCGGGTTTGGCCATAGTCGCGGATAGCTAGCGAGGTGCCCAAGACGCCCCGTGCGTTTCCAGCGCGCGAGGCTTCCGTCCTTGGGGCGAACCGGGCGCCGGGAGAGGGACGATGGGGTAGAAATAGGCCGTGTACTTGCGTTAACGGAAAAATTAGCCGAAAATGGAGGAGGCCGGCGCGTCCGCGTGGGTTTGGCCATAGTCGCGGATAGCTAGCGGGGTGCCCAAGACGCCCCATGCGTTTCCAGCGCGCGAGGCTTCCGTCCTTGGGGCGAACCGGGCGCCGGGAGGGGGACGATGGGGTAGAAATAGGCCGTGTACTAGCGTTAACGGAAAAATCGGCTGAAAACAGAGGAGGCCGGCGCGTCCGCGCGGGTTTGGCCACAGTCGCGGATAGCTAGCGGGGTGCCCAAGATGCCCCATGCGTTTCCAGCGCGCGAGGCTTCCGTCCTTGGGGCGAACCGGGCGCCGGGAGGGGGACGATGGGGTAGAAATAGGCCGTGTACTAGCGTTAACGGAAAAATCGGCCGAAAACAGAGGAGGCCGGCGCGTCCTGCGCGGGTTTGGCCACAGTCGCGGATAGCTAGCGGGTTGCCCAAGACTGCCCCATGCGTTTCCAGCGCGCGAGGCTTCCGTCCTTGGGGCGAACCGGGCGCCGGGAGGGGGACGATGGGGTAGAAATAGGCCGTGTACTAGCGTTAACGGAAAAATCGGCCGAAAACGGAGGAGGCCGGCGCGTCCGCGCGGGTTTGGCCACAGTCGCGGATAGCTAGCGGGGTGCCCAAGACGCCCCATGCGTTTCCAGCGCGCGAGGCTTCCGTCCTTGGGGCGAACCGGGCGCCGGGAGGGGGACGATGGGGTAGAAATAGGCCGTGTACTAGCGTTAACGGAAAAATCGGCCGAAAACGGAGGAGGCCGGCGCGTCCGCGCGGGTTTGGCCACAGTCGCGGATAGCTAGCGGGGTGCCCAAGACGCCCCATGCGTTTCCAGCGCGCGAGGCTTCCGTCCTTGGGGCGAACCGGGCGCCGGGAGGGGGACGATGGGGTAGAAATAGGCCGTGTACTAGCGTTAACGGAAAAATCGGCCGAAAACGGAGGAGGCCGGCGCGTCCGCGCGGGTTTGGCCACAGTCGCGGATAGCTAGCGGGGTGCCCAAGACGCCCCATGCGTTTCCAGCGCGCGAGGCTTCCGTCCTTGGGGCGAACCGGGCGCCGGGAGGGGGACGATGGGGTAGAAATAGGCCGTGTACTAGCGTTAACGGAAAAATCGGCCGAAAACGGAGGAGGCCGGCGCGTCCGCGCGGGTTTGGCCACAGTCGCGGATAGCTAGCGGGGTGCCCAAGACGCCCCATGCGTTTCCAGCGCGCGAGGCTTCCGTCCTTGGGGCGAACCGGGCGCCGGGAGGGGGACGATGGGGTAGAAATAGGCCGTGTACTAGCGTTAACGGAAAAATCGGCCGAAAACGGAGGAGGCCGGCGCGTCCGCGCGGGTTTGGCCACAGTCGCGGATAGCTAGCGGGGTGCCCAAGACGCCCCATGCGTTTCCAGCGCGCGAGGCTTCCGTCCTTGGGGCGAACCGGGCGCCGGGAGGGGGACGATGGGGTAGAAATAGGCCGTGTACTAGCGTTAACGGAAAAATCGGCCGAAAACGGAGGAGGCCGGCGCGTCCGCGCGGGTTTGGCCACAGTCGCGGATAGCTAGCGGGGTGCCCAAGACGCCCCATGCGTTTCCAGCGCGCGAGGCTTCCGTCCTTGGGGCGAACCGGGCGCCGGGAGGGGGACGATGGGGTAGAAATAGGCCAGTGTACTAGCGTTAACGGAAAAATCGGCCGAAAACGGAGGAGGCCGGCGCGTCCGCGCGGGTTTGGCCACAGTCGCGGATAGCTAGCGGGGTGCCCAAGACGCCCCATGCGTTTCCAGCGCGCGAGGCTTCCGTCCTTGGGGCGAACCGGGCGCCGGGAGGGGGACGATGGGGTAGAAATAGGCCGTGTACTAGCGTTAACGGAAAAATCGGCCGAAAACGGAGGAGGCCGGCGCGTCCGCGCGGGTTTGGCCACAGTCGCGGATAGCTAGCGGGGTGCCCAAGACGCCCCATGCGTTTCCAGCGCGCGAGGCTTCCGTCCTTGGGGCGAACCGGGCGCCGGGAGGGGGACGATGGGGTAGAAATAGGCCGTGTACTAGCGTTAACGGAAAAATCGGCCGAAAACGGAGGAGGCCGGCGCGTCCGCGCGGGTTTGGCCACAGTCGCGGATAGCTAGCGGGGTGCCCAAGACGCCCCATGCGTTTCCAGCGCGCGAGGCTTCCGTCCTTGGGGCGAACCGGGCGCCGGGAGGGGGACGATGGGGTAGAAATAGGCCGTGTACTAGCGTTAACGGAAAAATCGGCCGAAAACGGAGGAGGCCGGCGCGTCCGCGCGGGTTTGGCCACAGTCGCGGATAGCTAGCGGGGTGCCCAAGACGCCCCATGCGTTTCCAGCGCGCGAGGCTTCCGTCCTTGGGGCGAACCGGGCGCCGGGAGGGGGACGATGGGGTAGAAATAGGCCGTGTACTAGCGTTAACGGAAAAATCGGCCGAAAACGGAGGAGGCCGGCGCGTCCGCGCGGGTTTGGCCACAGTCGCGGATAGCTAGCGGGGTGCCCAAGACGCCCCATGCGTTTCCAGCGCGCGAGGCTTCCGTCCTTGGGGCGAACCGGGCGCCGGGAGGGGGACGATGGGGTAGAAATAGGCCGTGTACTAGCGTTAACGGAAAAATCGGCCGAAAACGGAGGAGGCCGGCGCGTCCGCGCGGGTTTGGCCACAGTCGCGGATAGCTAGCGGGGTGCCCAAGACGCCCCATGCGTTTCCAGCGCGCGAGGCTTCCGTCCTTGGGGCGAACCGGGCGCCGGGAGGGGGACGATGGGGTAGAAATAGGCCGTGTACTAGCGTTAACGGAAAAATCGGCCGAAAACGGAGGAGGCCGGCGCGTCCGCGCGGGTTTGGCCACAGTCGCGGATAGCTAGCGGGGTGCCCAAGACGCCCCATGCGTTTCCAGCGCGCGAGGCTTCCGTCCTTGGGGCGAACCGGGCGCCGGGAGGGGGACGATGGGGTAGAAATAGGCCGTGTACTAGCGTTAACGGAAAAATCGGCCGAAAACGGAGGAGGCCGGCGCGTCCGCGCGGGTTTGGCCACAGTCGCGGATAGCTAGCGGGGTGCCCAAGACGCCCCATGCGTTTCCAGCGCGCGAGGCTTCCGTCCTTGGGGCGAACCGGGCGCCGGGAGGGGGACGATGGGGTAGAAATAGGCCGTGTACTAGCGTTAACGGAAAAATCGGCCGAAAACGGAGGAGGCCGGCGCGTCCGCGCGGGTTTGGCCACAGTCGCGGATAGCTAGCGGGTGCCCAAGACTGCCCCATGCGTTTCCAGCGCGCGAGGCTTCCGTCCTTGGGGCGAACCGGGCGCCGGGAGGGGGACGATGGGGTAGAAATAGGCCGTGTACTAGCGTTAACGGAAAAATCGGCCGAAAACGGAGGAGGCCGGCGCGTCCGCGCGGGTTTGGCCACAGTCGCGGATAGCTAGCGGGGTGCCCAAGACGCCCCATGCGTTTCCAGCGCGCGAGGCTTCCGTCCTTGGGGCGAACCGGGCGCCGGGAGGGGGACGATGGGGTAGAAATAGGCCGTGTACTAGCGTTAACGGAAAAATCGGCCGAAAACGGAGGAGGCCGGCGCGTCCGCGCGGGTTTGGCCACAGTCGCGGATAGCTAGCGGGGTGCCCAAGACGCCCCATGCGTTTCCAGCGCGCGAGGCTTCCGTCCTTGGGGCGAACCGGGCGCCGGGAGGGGGACGATGGGGTAGAAATAGGCCGTGTACTAGCGTTAACGGAAAAATCGGCCGAAAACGGAGGAGGCCGGCGCGTCCGCGCGGGTTTGGCCACAGTCGCGGATAGCTAGCGGGGTGCCCAAGACGCCCCATGCGTTTCCAGCGCGCGAGGCTTCCGTCCTTGGGGCGAACCGGGCGCCGGGAGGGGGACGATGGGGTAGAAATAGGCCGTGTACTAGCGTTAACGGAAAAATCGGCCGAAAACGGAGGAGGCCGGCGCGTCCGCGCGGGTTTGGCCACAGTCGCGGATAGCTAGCGGGGTGCCCAAGACGCCCCATGCGTTTCCAGCGCGCGAGGCTTCCGTCCTTGGGGCGAACCGGGCGCCGGGAGGGGGACGATGGGGTAGAAATAGGCCGTGTACTAGCGTTAACGGAAAAATCGGCCGAAAACGGAGGAGGCCGGCGCGTCCGCGCGGGTTTGGCCACAGTCGCGGATAGCTAGCGGGGTGCCCAAGACGCCCCATGCGTTTCCAGCGCGCGAGGCTTCCGTCCTTGGGCGAACCGGGCGCCGGGAGGGGGACGATGGGGTAGAAATAGGCCGTGTACTAGCGTTAACGGAAAAATCGGCCGAAAACGGAGGAGGCCGGCGCGTCCGCGCGGGTTTGGCCACAGTCGCGGATAGCTAGCGGGGTGCCCAAGATGCCCCATGCGTTTCCAGCGCGCGAGGCTTCCGTCCTTGGGGCGAACCGGGCGCCGGGAGGGGGACGATGGGGTAGAAATAGGCCGTGTACTAGCGTTAACGGAAAAATCGGCCGAAAACGGAGGAGGCCGGCTGCGTCCGCGCGGGTTTGGCCACAGTCGCGGATAGCTAGCGGGGTGCCCAAGACGCCCCATGCGTTTCCAGCGCGCGAGGCTTCCGTCCTTGGGGCGAACCGGGCGCCGGGAGGGGGACGATGGGGTAGAAATAGGCCGTGTACTAGCGTTAACGGAAAAATCGGCCGAAAACGGAGGAGGCCGGCGCGTCCGCGCGGGTTTGGCCACAGTCGCGGATAGCTAGCGGGGTGCCCAAGACGCCCCATGCGTTTCCAGCGCGCGAGGCTTCCGTCCTTGGGGCGAACCGGGCGCCGGGAGGGGGACGATGGGGTAGAAATAGGCCGTGTACTAGCGTTAACGGAAAAATCGGCCGAAAACGGAGGAGGCCGGCGCGTCCGCGCGGGTTTGGCCACAGTCGCGGATAGCTAGCGGGGTGCCCAAGACGCCCCATGCGTTTCCAGCGCGCGAGGCTTCCGTCCTTGGGGCGAACCGGGCGCCGGGAGGGGGACGATGGGGTAGAAATAGGCCGTGTACTAGCGTTAACGGAAAAATCGGCCGAAAACGGAGGAGGCCGGCGCGTCCGCGCGGGTTTGGCCACAGTCGCGGATAGCTAGCGGGGTGCCCAAGACGCCCCATGCGTTTCCAGCGCGCGAGGCTTCCGTCCTTGGGGCGAACCGGGCGCCGGGAGGGGGACGATGGGGTAGAAATAGGCCGTGTACTAGCGTTAACAGGAAAAATCGGCCGAAAACGGAGGAGGCCGGCGCGTCCGCGCGGGTTTGGCCACAGTCGCGGATAGCTAGCGGGGTGCCCAAGACGCCCCATGCGTTTCCAGCGCGCGAGGCTTCCGTCCTTGGGGCGAACCGGTCGCCGGGAGGGGGACGATGGGGTAGAAATAGGCCGTGTACTAGCGTTAACGGAAAAATCGGCCGAAAACGGAGGAGGCCGGTGCGTCCGCGCAGGTTTGGCCACAGTCGCAGGATAGCTAGCGGGGTGCCCAAGACTGCCCCATGCGTTTCCAGCGCGCGAGGCTTCCGTCCTTGGGGCGAACCGGGCGCCGGGAGGGGGACGATGGGGTAGAAATAGGCCGTGTACTAGCGTTAACGGAAAAATCGGCCGAAAACGGAGGAGGCCGGACGCGTCCGCGCTGGGTTTGGCCACAGTCGCGGATAGCTAGCGGGGTGCCCAAGACGCCCCATGCGTTTCCAGCGCGCGAGGCTTCCGTCCTTGGGGCGAACCGGGCGCCGGGAGGGGGACGATGGGGTAGAAATAGGCCGTGTACTAGCGTTAACGGAAAAATCGGCCGAAAACGGAGGAGGCCGGCGCGTCCGCGCGGGTTTGGCCACAGTCGCGGATAGCTAGCGGGGTGCCCAAGACGCCCCATGCATTTCCAGCGCGCGAGGCTTCCGTCCTTGGGGCGAACCGGGCGCCGGGAGGGGGACGATGGGGTAGAAATAGGCCGTGTACTAGCGTTAACGGAAAAATCGGCCGAAAACGGAGGAGGCCGGCGCGTCCGCGCGGGTTTGGCCACAGTCGCGGATAGCTAGCGGGGTGCCCAAGACGCCCCATGCGTTTCCAGCGCGCGAGGCTTCCGTCCTTGGGGCGAACCGGGCGCCGGGAGGGGGACGATGGGGTAGAAATAGGCCGTGTACTAGCGTTAACGGAAAAATCGGCCGAAAACGGAGGAGGCCGGCGCGTCCGCGCGGGTTTGGCCACAGTCGCGGATAGCTAGCGGGGTGCCCAAGACGCCCCATGCGTTTCCAGCGCGCGAGGCTTCCGTCCTTGGGGCGAACCGGGCGCCGGGAGGGGGACGATGGGGTAGAAATAGGCCGTGTACTAGCGTTAACGGAAAAATCGGCCGAAAACGGAGGAGGCCGGCGCGTCCGCGCGGGTTTGGCCACAGTCGCGGATAGCTAGCGGGGTGCCCAAGACGCCCCATGCGTTTCCAGCGCGCGAGGCTTCCGTCCTTGGGGCGAACCGGGCGCCGGGAGGGGGACGATGGGGTAGAAATAGGCCGTGTACTAGCGTTAACGGAAAAATCGGCCGAAAACGGAGGAGGCCGGCGCGTCCGCGCGGGTTTGGCCACAGTCGCGGATAGCTAGCGGGGTGCCCAAGACGCCCCATGCGTTTCCAGCGCGCGAGGCTTCCGTCCTTGGGGCGAACCGGGCGCCGGGAGGGGGACGATGGGGTAGAAATAGGCCGTGTACTAGCGTTAACGGAAAAATCGGCCGAAAACGGAGGAGGCCGGCGCGTCCGCGCGGGTTTGGCCACAGTCGCGGATAGCTAGCGGGGTGCCCAAGACGCCCCATGCGTTTCCAGCGCGCGAGGCTTCCGTCCTTGGGGCGAACCGGGCGCCGGGAGGGGGACGATGGGGTAGAAATAGGCCGTGTACTAGCGTTAACGGAAAAATCGGCCGAAAACGGAGGAGGCCGGCGCGTCCGCGCGGGTTTGGCCACAGTCGCGGATAGCTAGCGGGGTGCCCAAGACGCCCCATGCAGTTTCCAGCGCGCGAGGCTTCCGTCCTTGGGGCGAACCGGGCGCCGGGAGGGGGACGATGGGGTAGAAATAGGCCGTGTACTAGCGTTAACGGAAAAATCGGCCGAAAACGGAGGAGGCCGGCGCGTCCGCGCGGGTTTGGCCACAGTCGCGGATAGCTAGCGGGGTGCCCAAGACGCCCCATGCGTTTCCAGCGCGCGAGGCTTCCGTCCTTGGGGCGAACCTGGTGCCGGGAGGGGGACGATGGGGTAGAAATAGGACGTGTACTAGCGTTAACGGAAAAATCGGCCAAAAACGGATGAGGTCGGCGCGTCCGCGTGGGTTTGGCCACAGTCGCGGATAGCTAGCGGGGTGCCCAAGACGCCCTATGCGTTTCCAGCGCGCGAGGCTTCCGTCCTTGGGGCGAACCGGGCGCCGGGAGGGGACGATGGGGTAGAAACAGGCCGTGTACTAGCGTTAACGGAAAAATCGGCCGAAAACGGAGGAGGCCGGCGCGTCCGCGTGGGTTTGGCCACAGTCGCGGATAGCTAGCGGGGTGCCCAAGATGCCCCATGCATTTCTAGCGCGCGAGGCTTCCATCCTTGGGGCGAAACGGGCGCCGGGAGGGGGACGATATGGTAGAAATAGGCCATGTACTAGCGTTAACGGAAAAATCGGCCGAAAACGGAGGAGGCCGGCGCGTCCGCGTGGGTTTGGCCATAGTCGTGGATAGCTAGCGGGGTGCCCAAGACGCCCCATGCATTTCCAGCGCGCGAGGCTTCCGTCCTTGGGTCGAACCGGGCGCCGGGAGGGGGACGATGGGGTAGAAATAGGCCGTGTACTAGCGTTAACGGAAAAATCGGCCGAAAACGGAGGAGGCCGGCACGTCTGCGCGGGTTTGGCCACAGTCGCGTATAGCTAGCGGGATGCCCAAGACGTCCCATGTGTTTCCAGCGCGCGAGGCTTCCGTCCTTGGGGCGAACCGGGCGCCGGGAGGGGGACGATGGGGTAGAAATAGGCCGTGTACTAGCGTTAACGGAAAAATCGGCTGAAAACGGAGGAGGCCAGTGCGTCCGCCCGGGTTTGGCCACAGTCGCGGATAGCTAGCCGGGTGCCCAAGGACGCCCCATGCATTTCCAGCGCGCGAGGCTTCCGTCCTTGGGGCGAACCGGGCGCCGGGAGGGGGACGATGGGGTAGAAATAGGCCGTGTACTAGCGTTAACGAAAAAATCGGCCGAAAACGAGGGAGGTCGGCGCGTCCGCGCGGGTTGGCCACAGTCGCGGATAGCTAGCGGGGTGCCCAAGACGCCCCATGCATTTCCAGCGCGCGAGGCTTCCGTCCTTGGGGCGAACCGGTCGTCGGGACGGGGGCGATGGGGTAGAAATAGGTCGTGTACTAGCGTTAACGGAAAAATCGGCCGAAAACGGAGAAGGCCGGCGCGTCCGCGCGGGTTTGGCCACAGTCGCGGATAGCTAGCGGGGTGCCCAAGACGCCCTATGCGTTTCCAGCGCGCGAGGCTTCCGTCCTTGGGGCGAACCGGGCGCCGGGAGGGGGACGATGTGGTAGAAATAGGCCGTGTACTAGCGTTAACGGAAAAATCGACCGAAAACGGAGGAGGCCGGCGCGTCGGCGCGGGTTTGGCCACAGTCGCGGATAGCTAGCGGGGTGCCCAAGATGCCCCATGCGTTTCCAGCGCGCGAGGCTTCCATCCTTGGGGCGAACCGGGCGCCGGGAGGGGGACGATGGGGTAGAAATAGGCGGTGTACTAGCGTTAACGGAAAAATCGGCCGAAAATGGAGGAGGCCGGCGCGTCCGCGTGGGTTTGGCCACAGTCGCGGATAGCTATCGGGGTGCCCAAGACGCCCCATGCATTTCCAGCGCGCGAGGCTTCCGTCCTTGGGTCGAACCGGGCGCCGGGAGGGGGACGATGGGGTAGAAATAGGCCGTGTACTAGCGTTAACGGAAAAATCGGCCGAAAACGGAGGAGGCCGGCGCGTCCGTGCGGGTTTGGCCACAGTCGCTGATAGCTAGCGGGGTGAAGGACCGAGAAGCACTCAGAAAGCGACCAGAGGGGGGGTGAATGGGAGCTTCAAATTTTCCTTACGGAAACTAGTAGCCACTGTCCCAAGAATAAACCCCAGAAGCAAACCCTAGAGCTTGCAAATGTCCACGACCCTAGATGTAGGGTGGATGCTTCCAAGAAGCACAGCGGGACACTAGACAACTCTAGAAAGCCAACGCAAAAGACAGAAATCAATTCCGTCAACGAACGAGCGAACCGCGGTCAAAACCGTGTGAAAACAGTAGCATCGGATGCTGCCTGCGTCCGATGCCAGACCACCGGACGCGTCCGATGCGAAAACTGCCTCTCGGGAACCTTACTGTTCCACCATCGGATGCTGTGAACAGTGAACAACCAGCGTCCGATGCTGTGGCAGAACCTCCTGAATTAAGTGGCCCACATGCACCCATCATTGTCCTAAAGACCTTTGATTGGCGTGCACGAGTTCCAAATGACTCAAGAGGTCTGTCGGGTGTCCTCGGGAAACCCGAATCATCCACGTTACATGTCTTCCAGGAAATCCCTCATCAAGCATCATAGTATTACAACAGTTTTATAGATAAGATAAATCAGAGTAAAGCGGAAAGATTATAATACATAGGTTAAAAACTTAGAGTTTTACAAACCATAAGTACTTATTACATAAACGGTTCGGAACTTTATAATACATATATCACACAAATTCTTGTTACTTGCCCAAGGTCACACATCAGAATCATTATCACTCTCCTCTACAAGAGTGAAGTAGCACTGTCCATCAAAAGGTGGATCCATGTACTCACCTGTAACAAGGGTTAACAAACCCTGAGTACAAAAGTACTCAACAAGACTTAACCGTCTAGAAAAGAGGAGAAGACTCAGGTATGAAGGCTATAGGGATTCAAGGTAAGGTTTTAGCAAAATCAAAACATATCTTTTGCACAAAAGCTTACTAATAGTAAAGCCTATTTTCCAGTTTTAACTTAATAGTTGAAATTCATAACTTCCCAACGACTCTCAAGCTTTCATAAGTCATACCACATCTCTAGTTCTCAATTCATAACAAACCCATTCTTTACTACGGTGCGGGTCAGAGGATTGAGGCTCCATATCCGAGGAAACACGGCGATTCGAATCGGTTAAAACCCAGCTGGGGATTCAGTACCACACGACATATGTAGAACTTAATCTTGCATATATCAACCCTATCTATAGATCCTCCCATACAAGACCGGGTTCGCGCCACCCGAGAGTACAGTACACCTCGAACCCGACTATCTCATAGCCCCGAGGGTACACGCTACTCCCGCCATCTTTCCACTCCCAGTGCGCGATTAGCCGTTCTCAAGTATCGGAATGGCTATAGACGAGGCTTACCACCGCATGTGGGCTGTACTCAAAGGTCTCAATCACAGCAGGCCAACAACGATGAGGTACCTTACAACAAGACTCCATTCTTGATGTAAGTTACTATACTTATCATGTTGTTTCCAGATTTATTCTTTCCATAACATAGGAACCATTTTAAAAGCACCTACTGTAATAAAGTAGTAAAGCATGGCTAAGCATACTAAGCATTTTGATAAAACAGGTATCAAGGTTAAGTATTGGAATCATCAAGGTTGATAATGCATCAAATAGGATTCACCCAACTCCTATTCACCTAATGCATCATATTATTGAAAGTAAATGTAATTGTAAATCCAAGGAAATGGTTAAATGCACCGGGGCTTGCCTTGAGGATCAGCGAAGTCCGGCGATTCTCAAAAACGAGAAGGGTCTACACCCTCAGAAGAAATCCACTGAGAGTTAGGGCCTTCCGAAGCGAGATCTACACGTAAAAGTGCATATGCATGATCAAAGAGATGCTTATGATATGAGCATGGTAAAGATGGAAATTTTCTAAGCTATAACCTTTACAGAGTACAACTTTCCATCACGGTAAAGTTGCAAACCAACAAACCCACTTTAGCTATCATAAACACTAAACAAGTTTTATTATTTTCTGATAAAGCAACTTACAAGCAACAAAAAGGTATTTGTATAAAGGAAACCCATAACCAGGGAGCAATTCATGCTAGTTTCCCATTGGTTGTCAATCAATACCAAAACCACACAAACCTAAATGATTATCATTTCTTCTTATTTTAGAAACCATTAAAAGAGCTTTTACTTATAAACAAATCATACTTATTCAAATAGAGCTGAGATTAATCATGAAGGTAGATATTACTAACATAAACTCACATTTCAAATTTCATGATTTTTGGATAAACACAGAAAATTACATAAATCATCAAAGTTGCATTTATTAATTAAAGCATGGATTTAATGACTATAGCAAAAGTACTCTAAAATCAAGTTTTATAATTTTTATATTAGCACAGACATATTAACATCATTCATGTCAAATTTCATAATTAACAGAGCTATAGAAAAAATTATAGCAAAAATAACAAAACTAGCTGCTGTGCATAAAACTGGAAAAAGAAAAACTCAAAACTAGCCCAAACTGGGCTTTCGGCCCAGCCCGAAGCGGCCCAGCGCCCGCGAAAGCCAGCCCAGCCTGGCTCCCGTCCGCGCGCCTTGGCTATTTTGCAGAAAAGCCCTTCGGCTTAAAGGAAACCAACCCGCGGTCCAGCGCACTATTCAAATGAGTCACGAGCTTAACAACCAACACCCTGTAGTTTCTTGCCTTCGCAACGATGAGGTCCTCGGTCATGGCCCGAGCGCACGGCGGCTCACAGAGCGCCGGCGAACTCTACGCCGGTCCACTCTGGCCACTAGAGACCTAGATAACGCGAGCACGAGTACCAGCATGACATCCGCGGCCGATAGAGCCCCTAACCCCAAACGCTACCGCTCCGGCGAGGTCTGGCCACGCGCGGCGGCGAACCGAGCCGCGGCGGACCTGTTCCGGCAGACCTAGGCCGGTAGTAGTGGAACGGATAGGCTAGGAAGGTCCAGTGGCTCACCCTGGTGCTGGCGGTGTAGTTGGTTTAATCGGAGAAAGCTCGGAGGTGAGAAGTCCACAGAGCAGTGGCCTCCGGCGGCGAGCTCCGGTGAAGATGGCGTTGTTCCGGCGAAACCTGAGCGTCAAAAAGGAAACCATCGAGCCGATGAGTGTTCCGGGGTCAGGACGAAACAACAACATGAGAAAGAGAGGTTGGAGAGGTGCTCGGTTGAGCTGACCACGGTGAAGTCGAGCTCGGCGGCGTTTTCTGCCCGGCGGGAAGAAAACCGGCGAGTGTGAGCTATCTGGTGCGGTAGAGATGGAGAGGAAAGATCCGGGAGATGCGCAAGGATGTGAAGTACTTATAGGTACGGCAAATTTGGATGAGATGGAGCAGGGACGGTGAATTGCGGATTTGGATCAAGAAGTTGCCCGTCGGTGCCTTGGTGGCAAACGCCGGCGGTGCGTGAAGGAGGAAACGCCACGACACGAGAGAGCTTGCCAGCAGCTGCGCAACTCGGCCACGATCACAGTCGCGCGATGCTTCGGAAGAAAACGGCGTTCACGCGCGCGAACAGGCGATCAAAAGATCGGCCCTGCTGCCGCCATGAACAGGGGCAAAAGCTTATCCCCCCTCTTTCCCATTCTACCCTTTACAAAAATTAAAATTACTTTGAATTTTTGAATAGAAGTTGAAAATATGCCAAAATATCAAATGCTCAAAATTCAAGACTGAACATCTTTTATTTTTGCAACATATGCAGAATATGCTCAGATTTTGAATTAGGGTTTGCAAATCAAAAGGGACAAAAAGGACAAGAGAGTATTTTCACAATTGCTTTAGATTTCGCATGAAAACTTGGAAAACTTTATACATCAAAGTTGTTCCTTATCAGAAATAGAGCAACTTTGCTTTTTAAAGCATACCCAAATTCTTTTTAGATTTTGATTAAAAAGAAAGGGGATAAAATAGGATTTTTAAATTATTTTAAACTATTTGTTTGAATTCTAACCAAAATCTGATTTATACCTCAATGATGACTTGAATCCTGACTCAAATACACCTTTGAGACATAAAACCAAAGTTTGGTCCAAAACTTCACTACTATAAAAGAAATTACCATAATACCCCATATACACATAAAAGCACTAATTACCAAATAAGAAAACATAAACTAAGGTTTAACTTAAGCACTCTTTTATCAACTAAGCACAAGCATAAAATAATAAACTTGTTTTAGTGAATGCATATCCAGGTTATCACCCAAATGAAATGCCAGTGCATATGATGACATGCCAGGTTTTAGTTTGCTTAACACCAGAGTGTTACAGCTCTTTCCCCCTTAAAGAAATCTCGTCCCGAGATTTGACCTGAAGGCTAACTAATGGAAAAGGAAATGTGTCAGGCACTTCCATTACTAACCTTTACATAAAGCAGGGGATTGGTCATCATATAACAGATTATAAGGATTATACAGAAGAAAGAAACTCAGGAAAACTTTCTAAGAGAAACTCTTCCGACTCCCACGTGGCTTCTTCTTCAGTATGTTTATTCCATTGAACTTTGTAGAATTTGACAGTTCTTTTTCGAGTGACTCGATCTTTTTGGTCAAGAATCTTGATAGGATACTCTGAGTATGTCAAATCAGGTTCTAACTCAATTTCTTCAACATGAATGATATGATCAGGCACTTGAAGACATTTCTTTAACTGAGAGACATGGAACACATTATGAACCAATGATAGCTGTGGTGGTAAATCAAGTTGATATGCCACGTTTCCACACCTTTTAAGAATCTGATAGGGACCTATATATCGTGGTGCCAACTTTCCTTTGATTCCAAATCGAGTAATTCCTTTCATTGGTGATACCTTGAGATAGACATACTCACCAACTTTAAAGGTAAGAGACCGTCGTCTCTTATCAGCATAACTCTTTTGCCTGGATTGTGCTTTCTTCAGGTTCTCTTGAATCAACCTGACTTTTTCTTCAGCTTCCTTAACTAAGTCAACTCCAAAGAGACTACGTTCTCCAGGTTCAGACCAGTTTAAAGGTGTTCTGCATCTTCTGCCATACAGAGCTTCAAATGGTGCCATCTTAATGCTCTCTTGATAACCATTATTGTAAGAGAACTCTGCTAAAGGCAAACATTCATCCCATTTCTCTGAATAATTAAGTACACAGGATCTTAACATATCTTCTAAGATCTGATTAACTCTTTCAGTTTGACCCCCGGTCTGTGGATGATACGCTGTACTATGCAAAAGCTTGGTACCCAAAGACTCATGTAAGTGCCTCCAGAAAACATTGACAAATTGTGTCCCTCTATCAGACACGATAGTCTTTGGAATGCCATGCAGACTTACAATTCTGTCAAAATATATCTTGACATAGGTAGATGCTGGATATACTGTTTTAACAGATATAAAATGAGCTGATTTGGTCAGACGATCAACAATGACCCATATGGAATCAAACCCTTTTGATGTCTTGGGCAGACCTACTATGAAGTCCATACTAATGTCATCCCACTTCCAAGATGGAATTGGCAATGGTTGCAACTCTCCAGCAGACCTAAGATGCACTGCTTTCACTTTCTGACAAGTATCACATTTTGCTACATAACTGGCAATTTCAAGTTTCATCTTAGTCCACCAGAATCTCTGTTTTAAATCATGATACATCTTATTACTGCCTGGATGTACTGAAAATCTTGTTGCATGAGCTTCATCAAGAATTTGCTTTCGGAGCTCAGGAACTTTTGGAACCACTAAGCGATCCTTGAACCAAATCACTCCAGCTTCATCTATTTTGAAATTGGAATTCTGCTCAGAGTGAATCTTTTCTTTCAGATGGATCATACCCTTGCTTTCCTTCTGGGCTGCAATGATCTGATCTTTAATGGATGATTGAACGGTCACATTTGCATGATTTCCTTGTGGAATCATTTCAAGACTTAACCTTTCAAACTCATGGCACAAAGTAATATCTATCGGCTTGACTTCCAGACAATTGCAATGATTCTTTCGACTGAGTGCATCTGCCACTACATTGGCTTTACCTGGGTGATAGTGCACTTCCATATCATAATCTTTTATCAGTTCTAACCATCTTCTCTGACGCATATTCAACTCAGACTGAGTGAAGATGTATTTCAAACTTTTATGATCAGTGTATATGTGACAAATATTACCCAACAAATAATGTCGCCAGATCTTCAGAGCATGGACTACAGCTGCCAACTCTAGATCATGTGTTGGATAATGTTCTTCATGCCGTTTAAGCTGTCGTGAAGCATAGGCAATAACTCTGCCTTCTTGCATCAGTACACACCCAATGCCTTTGCCTGAAGCATCACAAAAAACATCGAAAGATTTTTCAATATCTGGCTGAGCTAATACTGGTGCAGTTGTCAAAAAATTTTTCAAAGTCTGAAAAGCTTCTTCACATTCCGATGACCACACAAACTTGGTGTCATTCTTTAGCAGTGTTGTCATTGGTTTAGAGATCTTGGAGAAGTCAGGGATAAATCTACGATAATACCCTGCTAATCCTAAGAAACTCCGAACTTGATGTACTGAAGTTGGTGATTTCCAGTCAAGAACTTCTTGGACTTTGCTTGGATCTACTGCCACACCTTTAGCTGACAGAACATGACCCAAGAATTGAACTTCATCTATCCAAAACTCACATTTACTGAATTTAGCATATAACTGATGTTCTCTCAGGCGAGTCAACACTATCCTGAGATGTTCTGCATGCTCTTCTTTGGTTTTGGAATAGATGAGTATATCATCAATAAACACAACCACGAACTTATCTAGCTCTGGCATAAACACTGAATTCATCAAGTACATGAAATGTGCTGGGGCATTGGTCAGACCAAAGGACATGACTAGATATTCATACAGACCATATCTAGTAGTGAATGCTGTTTTCGGAACATCTTCTGGTTTGATCTTGATCTGATGATATCCTGATCTCAAATCTATCTTCGAGAATACCTTTGCACCAGCTAGTTGATCAAAGAGGAGATCGATACGGGGCAAAGGATACTTGTTCTTGATTGTTACTTCATTCAAAGGACGATAGTCAACACATAGTCTCAAGGTATGGTCCTTCTTCTTTACAAAGATCGCTGGACAACCCCATGGTGATGAACTGGGTCGAATGAAACCTTTATCTAGCAGACCTTGTAACTGAGTTTTCAATTCTGCTAACTCCTTTGGTGGCATTCTATAAGCTCTTCTGGCTATTGGTGCTGTCCCTGGTTTGAGTTCTATTTCAAACTCCACATCACGATCAGGTGGCAAACCAGGTAAATCTTCTGGGAACACATCAGGAAACTCGCAGACCACTGGAATGTCTTGGATTTCCTTGACCGAGGTAGCACACACTCGCTCAGCTGCTCTCTTAAGAGTAGGAAGATGGATAAGAAGTTGAGACTTGCTATTAGGTACGTTGAGCTTAATGGTTCTATTCAAAGTGTCTATCACTGCACCTCTCTGGTTCATCCAGTTCATACCCAAGATCACATCTATACTTGGATCTTTTAAAACTATCATGGAGGTTGGAAATATATTTCCACCCAGATCTATAGGTACCTGATGTACCATTTCCTTAGTACATAGTCGACCCCCAGGTGACTGTATAAAGAATTTATCTTTGGTTTCACCAATAGGTATATTATACTTCTCCGCAAATGTTCTATTCATGAAAGTATGTGATGCACCAGAATCAAAAAGTGTAATTGCTGGGTGTTGAGCAACAGGGAACATACCAAGCATAACAGGTTCTCCTTCAGGAATAGCTTCTATCTGCGTATGGAAAACCTTGCCTGTTTTCTGAGTACCCTTACCCTTCTGATTGTTCTGTGCATTACCCTTGTTCTGGTTTGCTTGTTGATTTCCCGCTGGCCTTGATACATTGGCATTGGGAACATTCTGCCTTGGATAAGGACAGTCACGAGAGAAATGTCCAGCCTTCCCACAATTGTAACATGGATAATTTGTAGTTTGTGACACTAGTGGACGAATAGCAGGAACATTCTGCTGACGTTGAACATTGAAAGGCATAGCAGGCCTTGCAAAAGTACCCTGGATATTCTGCCGCTGAGGCGGACGGTACGGTGGACGATAAGATGGGCGGAACTGCTGGACTGGATGATATACGAGCCTCTGACGCTTCTTGTTGCCGCCAGATGATCCAGACCCTAACGCAAATCCCTTCTTTTTCTTAGCCTCCATATGCTTGCGATTCTTTTCTTCACTAGCTATAGCAACATTCACTGTCTCATGATAATTCATATTACCACAAGTTGTCATCATAGACTGAAGCTTTGTATTCAATCCTCTCATGAAACATGACTTCTTCTTCTCATCAGTATTGACTTGGTCAAAGGCATATTGGGACAGATGATTGAATTTTCCAATGTACTGCATAACTGGCTCATCTCCTTGACGGAGAGCTAAGAACTCTTCAAGCTTCATCTTCATAACCCCATCTGGAATATAATGAGCCCTGAAGGCTTCCTTGAACTCAGCCCAGGTAATTCAGTGGCCAGCTGGTTGAACAGCTAAAAGGTTTGCCCACCAAACTCCTGCAGCGCCCCGAAGTTGTTGGGCTGCAAACGCTGGCTTCTGGATTTCAGTGCAGTTGATAAGACTGAATTTTTGTTCCATGGTGCGGAGCCAATCATCAGCTTCAAGAGGTTCATCTGCTTTTGTGAACACTGGAGGACGGGTATCAGTGAAATCAACATAGGTTGTTTCTTCTCTGTTATTACGGCCACGACCACGTTGACCACCATTCTGATTTTGTGCTAAAAGAGTTGTTGCATTGACCAATGCTGCAATTGCATCAGCCAAAGAAGGTGGAACTGGTGGTGCATTAGGGATATCATCCCCACCATGGGAAGAACTAGCGCTACGAGTGTTAACAGGCATCTGTTTAAAACAAACCATACCCTGATTAACATTCATATTTATACATCATAACATGCATATCATGCTCAACTTATTCATCATACAAGTCCGCTCTTGGGCAGGACTACTGAAACCACTATCTTGCACAACTAACCATACTAGAGGTTTTCTGACTAACTAGGTTACAAAGTCAAAAAGATCACACTAGGATACATCTCATGTCTACTCAACCTCCGGATCTATCACTCTTCCCCAGATAAGACTTCATACTCCACCGGCTCTAACTCCTCATCTTCTTCTTCCTCTGCTTCCACCTCAGATTCCGTCTCCGGAGTAGGTGGCGTAGCAGGTTCTGGCTGCAACTGTGCAGTCAGCTCCTCCACATGCCTATGTAGGTCAGCATGATGGTTTGCCATGAGGTTTTGATTATCCCTCATTACATCTACCTGGCACCGTGCCCGATTCCTCTGCTCGATAGCCTTCCTCCACTTGCACTCATACTCTTGATGCTGCTCGTGGTGGTACTGCAACTGCTCACGTAACTCTTCCTTCTCTCTGGTGCCCCTCATCCTTTCTCCATTTGCCCTTGCCAACTCCATGTACAGGCGATCTACTTCCGCCTGAAGTTGTGACGAGGCACTGTTACTTCCTTCACCTTCTTCATAAGCAACCACTGGCTGGTTGCTTCCCACACTATCTGCGGGTTCATCATCTCTTGGGGCAAGAACGTGTCGCGGAACACCTCAAGGTCTGGTACACTTGCGTGCAGTCTGTCTGGTACGGGCCATCTGCTAAAATATATTTATTTTGAATATTAGAACTATATATGTTCCAAGATTAAGAGATAGAGTTTTATAATTAGATAGATATATAGACTCTATTTAGATACCACTTTTAAGAGGGAAAGTTAATTATATGTTATCAATCATGATGCATGAAACGTGCTTACGAACAAAACATAAATCAAACAACTAAATACTTTAAATTATTCACTTATTATAGAAGTGAATAAACTTCCTTTTCATAATTAGGGCAATATTATAAACATTGTTCCTTAGATATAAATATCACCATAACTATACTAAAAACATACCCATATGGATAGAAGGACATGTCTAAAGAATGAATTAAGGCAAGTCAGAAGCATAAGACAAGTCTTAGAAGCAATTTGGACTCAAACTAATTCGAAATTTAGTTTGACTCAAAACCTTTGAAGTTTTCAAAAATGAATACTGTTATACTTTCTAAGGGATCCTGCTTTGATACCAGCTGTGGCAGAACCTCCTGAATTAAGTGGCCCACATGCACCCATCATTGTCCTAAAGACATTTGATTGGCGTGCACGAGTTCCAAATGACTCAAGAGGTCTGTCGGGTGTCCTCGGGAAACCCGAATCATCCACGTTACATGTCTTCCAGGAAATCCCTCATCAAGCATCACAGTATTACAACAGTTTTATAGATAAGATAAATCAGAGTAAAGCGGAAAGATTATAATACATAGGTTAAAAACTTAGAGTTTTACAAACCATAAGTACTTATTACATAAACGGTTCGGAACTTTATAATACATATATCACACAAATTCTTGTTACTTGCCCAAGGTCACACATCAGAATCATTATCACTCTCCTCTACAACAGTGAAGTAGCACTGTCCATCAAAAGGTGGATCCATGTACTCACCTGTAACAAGGGTTAACAAACCCTGAGTACAAAAGTACTCAACAAGACTTAACCGTCTAGAAAAGAGGAGAAGACTCAGGTATGAAGGCTATAGGGATTCAAGGTAAGGTTTTAGCAAAATCAAAACATATCTTTTGCACAAAAGCTTACTAATAGTAAAGCCTATTTTCCAGTTTTAACTTAATAGTTGAAATTCATAACTTCCCCAACGACTCTCAAGCTTTCATAAGTCATACCACATCTCTAGTTCTCAATTCATAACAAACCCATTCTTTACTACGGTGCGGGTCAGAGGATTGAGGCTCCATATCCGAGGAAACACGGCGATTCGAATCGGTTAAAACCCAGCTGGGGATTCAGTACCACACGACATATGTAGAACTTAATCTTGCATATATCAACCCTATCTATAGATCCTCCCATACAAGACCGGGTTCGCGCCACCCGAGAGTACAGTACACCTCGAACCCGACTATCTCATAGCCCCGAGGGTACACGCTACTCCCGCCATCTTTCCACTCCCAGTGCGCGATTAGCCGTTCTCAAGTATCGGAATGGCTATAGACGAGGCTTACCACCGCATGTGGGCTGTACTCAAAGGTCTCAATCACAGCAGGCCAACAACGATGAGGTCCTATGTTGAGTAACCTTACAACAAGACTCCATTCTTGATGTAAGTTACTATACTTATCATGTTGTTTCCAGATTTATTCTTTCCATAACATAGGAACCATTTTAAAAGCACCTACTGTAATAAAGTAGTAAAGCATGGCTAAGCATACTAAGCATTTTGATAAAACAGGTATCAAGGTTAAGTATTGGAATCATCAAGGTTGATAATGCATCAAATAGGATTCACCCAACTCCTATTCACCTAATGCATCATATTATTGAAAGTAAATGTAATTGTAAATCCAAGGAAATGGTTAAATGCACCGGGGCTTGCCTTGAGGATCAGCGAAGTCCGGCGATTCTGAAAAACGAGAAGGGTCTACACCCTCAGAAGAAATCCACTGAGAGTTAGGGCCTTCCGAAGCGAGATCTACACGTAAAAGTGCATATGCATGATCAAAGAGATGCTTATGATATGAGCATGGTAAAGATGGAAATTTTCTAAGCTATAACCTTTACAGAGTACAACTTTCCATCACGGTAAAGTTGCAAACCAACAAACCCACTTTAGCTATCATAAACACTAAACAAGTTTTATTATTTTCTGATAAAGCAACTTACAAGCAACAAAAAGGTATTTGTATAAAGGAAACCCATAACCAGGGAGCAATTCATGCTAGTTTCCCATTGGTTGTCAATCAATACCAAAACCACACAAACCTAAATGATTATCATTTCTTCTTATTTTAGAAACCATTAAAAGAGCTTTTACTTATAAACAAATCATACTTATTCAAATAGAGCTGAGATTAATCATGAAGGTAGATATTACTAACATAAACTCACATTTCAAATTTCATGATTTTTGGATAAACACAGAAAATTACATAAATCATCAAAGTTGCATTTATTAATTAAAGCATGGATTTAATGACTATAGCAAAAGTACTCTAAAATCAAGTTTTATAATTTTTATATTAGCACAGACATATTAACATCATTCATGTCAAATTTCATAATTAACAGAGCTATAGAAAAAATTATAGCAAAAATAACAAAACTAGCTACTGTGCATAAAACTGGAAAAAGAAAAACTCAAAACTAGCCCAAACTGGGCTTTCGGCCCAGCTCGAAGCGGCCCAGCGCCCGCGAAAGCCAGCCCAGCCTGGCTCCCGTCCGCGCGCCTTGGCTATTTTGCAGAAAAGCCCTTCGGCTTAAAGGAAACCAACCCGCGGTCCAGCGCACTATTCAAATGAGTCACGAGCTTAACAACCAACACCCTGTAGTTTCTTGCCTTCGCAACGATGAGGTCCTCGGTCATGGCCCGAGCGCACGGCGGCGCACAGAGCGCCGGCGAACTCTACGCCGGTCCACTCTGGCCACTAGAGACCTAGATAACGCGAGCACGAGTACCAGCATGACATCCGCGGCCGATAGAGCCCCTAACCCCAAACGCTACCGCTCCGGCGAGGTCTGGCCACGCGCGGCGGCGAACCGAGCCGCGGCGGACCTGTTCCGGCAGACCTAGGCCGGTAGTAGTGGAACGGATAGGCTAGGAAGGTCCAGTGGCTCACCCTGGTGCTGGTGGTGTACTTGGTTTAATCGGAGAAAGCTCAGAGGTGAGAAGTCCACAGAGCAGTGGCCTCCGGCGGCGAGCTCCGGTGAAGATGGCGCTGTTCCGGCGAAACCTGAGCGTCAAAAAGGAAACCATCGAGCCGATGAGTGTTCCGGGGTCAGGACGAAACAACAACATGAGAAAGAGAGGTTGGAGAGGTGCTCGGTTGAGCTGACCACGGTGAAGTCGAGCTCGGCGGCGTTTTCTGCCCGGCGGGAAGAAAACCGGCGAGTGTGAGCTATCTGGTGCGGTAGAGATGGAGAGGAAAGATCCGGGAGATGCGCAAGGATGTGAAGTACTTATAGGTACGGCAAATTTGGATGAGATGGAGCAGGGACGGTGAATTGCGGATTTGGATCAAGAAGTTGCCCGTCGGTGCCTTGGTGGCAAACGCCGGCGGTGCGTGAAGGAGGAAACGCCACGACACGAGAGAGCTTGCCAGCAGCTGCGCAACTCGGCCACGATCACGGTCGTGCGGTGCTTCGGAAGAAAACGGCGTTCACACGCGCGAACAGGCGATCAAAAGATCGGCCCTGCTGCCGCCATGAACAGGGGCAAAAGCTTATCCCCCCTCTTTCCCATTCTACCCTTTACAAAAATTAAAATTACTTTGAATTTTTGAATAGAAGTTGAAAATATGCCAAAATATCAAATGCTCAGAATTCAAAACTGAACATCTTTTATTTTTGCAACATATGCAGAATATGCTCAGATTTTGAATTAGGGTTTGCAAATCAAAAGGGACAAAAAGGACAAGAGAGTATTTTCACAATTGCTTTAGATTTCGCATGAAAACATGGAAAACTTTATACATCAAAGTTGTTCCTTATCAGAAATAGAGCAACTTTGCTTTTTAAAGCATACCCAAATTCTTTTTAGATTTTGATTAAAAAGAAAGGGGATAAAATAGGATTTTTAAATTATTTTAAACTATTTGTTTGAATTCTAACCAAAATCTGATTTATACCTCAATGATGACTTGAATCCTGACTCAAATACACCTTTGAGACATAAAACCAAAGTTTGGTCCAAAACTTCACTACTATAAAAGAAATTACCATAATACCCCATATACACATAAAAGCACTAATTACCAAATAAGAAAACATAAACTAAGGTTTAACTTAAGCACTCTTTTATCAACTAAGCACAAGCATAAAATAATAAACTTGTTTTAGTGAATGCATATCCAGGTTATCACCCAAATGAAATGCCAGTGCATATGATGACATGCCAGGTTTTAGTTTGCTTAACACCAGAGTGTTACAGATGCTTTGGCTCCGGCGCGTCCGATGGCCAACGGACGCGTCCGATGCCTAGCGTCCGATGCCACTACAAACGCTCAGAAAGTGACACGCGTCACCGGAGCGTCCGACGCTTAGAACCCTAGCGTCCGATGGTCCCGTGTCAGCGTCCGATGCCCCCGAAAACTGTGCTGTTCTTTGATGATTCAACCCGATTTCCTCCGAATCAAAAACTCTAGGCCTGGGATTCGATCTGAGGGGTCACAAGGATGTTAGTGAGCTATCTCTAAGAGATCATGGCTCGAACCTAACTCCAAATCGGTGAATCAAGAAGTTTCGGGACAAGGGAGCAAAAACATGATCCAGAACAAAAGTCGATCGATCTCCAAGACCGTGAGGTTAGAGGTTAATTCCTTCGGTGGAAAGAAGTGCCTCATGATCTAGAACAACTTGGTTCAAACGGTTTTGCAAAAGATGAACCAACCAAAGAGATCAAGCGACGGGAAGATCGTGAAGAAAAGGATTCCGCCAAGAACACCAATGAAACACGAATCACAAACACGATCTTGCAGCCGAAGCGGAAACACACGCTACGACAAGGAGGTTACGACCTCCTTTCCTCAAAATCACCAGTACACAGAGTCAAGTCTCTCTGCGGATCTCAGCAAGCTACAGTAGGGGATGGGAGAGCAAGAAATCCTAAGTGTGAAAGAGCAAATGACTGAGATACAGGAGGAGGGTGTCTCCCCTGACTACTTATCCTATTCTAGACTAAGTCTATTTCCTACTCTACCCCTCTCTATTCTAATTACAGAGCGAACCAGCTAAACCCTAAGGTTATTCTGGACCAACTCAAGTGGTAGGTAGATCCGACGGCCACGCCCGCACAAGTCGTCCGCGTTGCCTCCACGCAACCTTCCGATTGCCGCCACGTGCCGCCCTCGCTCTGCACCCCCGGTTTTGTGGCCCAAACCGGGAAACTAGCCTTTTCCAGCTATCCCCCGGTTTTGAGGCCCAAACCGGGAAACTAGCCCACCAGCGTCTGAGTTTTGAGGCCAAACTCAGCAAACCATCCGCGCCCAGGTTTTGAGGCCCAAACCTGGAAACCGTCCTTAGCCCGAGTTTTGTGGCCAAACTCGGAAACCCTCAGCACCCAGGTTTTGAGGCCCAAACCTGGAAACCGTCCACCGGTGGTTTTTCGCTGGCTCAGCCACCAAACCGATGCTATAGAGGGGATGCACCGCCCGTGCACCTCGTCCACCGACACGTGTCCCCAGGTCCTCGACCCGAGCAACACCGTGCCCCGCAAGTCTCCGCTCGTCGCTGTCCCAAGCAGCCAGCCACCACAGCCGATCCTCAGGCACTCCGGTCCCTCAGTCCAAGCCTCACGTTCGCCCTTCACTGCTCGATCCATCGGCATGGCACGTCCGCCGCACGGCACGCCCATCCTTCATCGCACCCAGTCCATCGGCACGGCACGTCTCAGCTTGACCTACACCTTGCCCTCGATCACTGTCTCCGTGCTCGACACCTGCACAACACAAGCCAAAGAACAAGCGATCAAACCCGTTGACAATCACTCATCACTCAGAGACTCGGCATACACCCATGTATCCGCAATCTCCCCCTTGATGAGTGCATTGTCAACTACACACACAAATCATAATGAAAGAAAGAAGAAAGAAGAAGGAGAAAAAGAGAACTCGAGCAAATGACCCAAAAGCATAGCAAAGCCGAAGAAGGTCAAGTGGAAGAAGCGAAAACTTGGTCCCCAAAGACATGGGCAACGGCTCGACGCAGCCAAGCAGAGCAAAGCTAGCCCTCAAGAAGAGGTAGAACAGGCTCAACACCGCTAGCAAAATATTAATTGAAAATCTGAGCTAAAAATGGCAAAATGCTAGTCCCTCGAGATAGAGGCACAGAGGCTCAACACAACTAGCACGAGAAACCACTCCGAACCAATTTAAAACCAAACGAAAGGTTTCCGAACCAATCAAAATCAACCTCAACGCCAAATGAGGAAAATGTTTGCTAGTCCCGCAAGACAGAGGCAACGGCTCAACACAACCAGCAAACTCCCCCTCGACAAGTGCAAGCAACCAGGGACTCTCCCTTAGGTCCAACAAGAGAAGAGTATAAAGATTTGAAAATCTCCCCCTTAGCAAAAACTCTCCCTTAGTTGAACGCCAGAAGACATATGATTTGCAAAAACTCTCCCCCTTAGTTGAAAATGCACTTATCAAGCACAAACTCTTCCCTTGAGCCAACACAACTCCCCCTTCCAAAATGCATATGAAGTCAGAAATGCAAGTGAGCATCTTCAGGCATATAATCAAAAGAGTGCAAAAATGCTCTAATCGGTATAGCTCCAATGGCACAACTAAGCACTCAAATAGCGAAGGCTCAAACTGATCACACATACGAAATATGAAGCATATGAGCAAGTGAGCAGTTTTTAGCCAAAAAGATAGTCACCATCAAAATAGCACTACACATGTATAGATAGGAATCCAGACAAGTGCTAAACATGTATACAAGGTGAACTACCCCTAGCAAGGTTCAATCATCATGCATAGGAATGAAGCATATACTTGTGATTTCAGTTTTATATCGGAGTTGCAGCGGTAAAGAATTCACACGTTCAATTATTTAGCATGTGATTGCGAGAGGTTGAAAGCTTGTCTTTGCCTAACTTTTCAACCGAGCGAAGCCTATGCCGAAGCAATCAGAAGCTTAAAGCTACGGTTTCGGTCATACACTACACGGCTCAAGTTTAACTCAAAGTGCAATGAGAAACCATCTCGATACCGTGATGTGTTGACAAGCAATCCCATCTCGATCTTTTCAATTCACTAAACTTGGTTAAAATTTTAAACATGATATGAACAGACCAAGCGAGTGAATGACTCAGAACTAGAGACATAGCAACCTAGCATATATGAAGAGCAGGAATGGACTCAACACACCCTACACATGCTAGTTGCATATCTCAATGGTGAACATTTCTAGATTTTATATACATTAAGCAACTTCACCATTTCAAAAATAGCTCAGCTCATAACATGTATTAGTGATCAGAAGGAGCATAAACTACAAGCATCAATCATAAGCATCGGAGCATACTAAACAGAGGATAGTTACATTCTAGTGATTACAAACATGAAGCTCAGAAAGTAAATGCGTATGCTAAAATGCAACAGAAAAGAAGATCTAAGTAAAAGAGTCAGACTAGGATACAACTCAAAATGCTTCCCCCATCTAAAAGGGGAAACACACACCAAGCTCACCCCTCAACCTATTAAAGGTTGATTCGTCTAAAGGCTTGGTGAAAATATCAGCCAGTTGGTGATGAGTATCGACATGGCGAAGGTCGATATCACCCTTCTCCTGGTGGTCTCGCAAGAAATGAAAGCGCACATCAATGTGTTTGGTTTTCGAGTGAAGCACGGGGTTCTTAGCAACGCTAATAGCACTCGTGTTGTCACAAAGCAAAGGCACTCGAGAAAAACTCAAACCAAAATCACGCAAAGTGGCCATCATCCAGAGTAACTGGGAACAGCAGCTAGCCGCAGCAACATACTCAGCCTCCGTGGTAGACTGGGCGACACTAGACTGCTTGCGAGAAGACCACGAAACAAGAGAAGATCCAATAAATTGGCAAGTCCCAGAAGTGGACTTGCGCTCAATGCGACAACCAGCAAAATCGGCATCGGAATAACCGCAAAGCGAGAGGGTGGAGGAAGCAGAATACCAAATCCCGAATTCAGGTGTGAAACGAAGGTACCTGAAGATGCGTTTCACCGCCTGACGGTGAGAAGTGCGCGGCGACGCCTGAAAGCGCGCGCACAGACACACCGCGAACTGAATGTCCGGGCGTGTCGCCGTCAGGTAGAGTAGCGACCCGATCATGCTGCGGTACTCCTTCTGGTCCATTGCTTCTCCATCCACATCCGCATCCAGGGCAGTCGTCGTCAACATGGGTGTTGGAAGGGGCTTGGCCTCACCCATATCGAACCGCTTCAGCAAGTCCTTCGTGTACTTGCCCTGGTGCACAAACGTCCCCTCCCGGGATTGCTTAATTTGCAACCCGAGAAAGAATGTCAGCTCGCCCATCATGCTCATCTCGAACTCCCTGCTCATAGTATCTGGAGCGCGTGACTCGCTCGCCGATATCGCCGATCATCTGCTGAGGGGGGTGCTGGCGCTGGATGTGTCGTGGCGCCTCCCGGGATGAAGTGACCTCCCCCTCATCAGCAGCTGGTTCCACCCCGGGTACAAAAGGTACCGCACGAGGTGGAGGGTCCCACGGCCCCCAGGAAGAAGAGGTGTCGGGGCCGTGTGTCGTCGTCGAGGCCGCTCTTTGCGGCGCGGCAGGTGGAGGGGGTGCTGGATCATCCATACCTTCAGCACCCTCGTCCTCGTCATCAAAAAGAGGCTCTCCAACCTCATGATCACCTGCACGCTCAAAACGAGAAGAAGGAGAAACAAGAGTCTCGTCGAAGGTGACATCTGATGTCTCCATGACTCGGTTAGTATCAAGGTTAAGTACACGATATGCTCTCGTGTGAGTGCCATAACCCAAAAATACCCCGTCAGAAGATCGAGACTCAAACTTGTCCAGGTTCCCCTTTTTCAAAATAAAACAGTGGCAACCGAAGACTCTAAAATAACTCACCTTGGGCTGGCGACCAAAACGCAACTCATAAGAAGTCTTCTTCAAAAAGGCTCTCAGAAAAATGCGATTTGAAATGTAGCATGCAGTGTTCATAGCTTCGGCCCAATAGCGCCTGGGAGTCCTATGCTCATCGAGCATCGTCCTGGCCATCTCAACAAGGGTCCGATTCTTCCTCTCTACAACACCATTTTGGGGCGGTGTGTAGGGGGAAGAAAACTGATGCTCCAAACCAAAGCGGTTACAAAACTTCTCAAAATCCGAATTTTTGAATTCGGAACCATTATCACTTCTAATAGCTCGCATCGAGTTCAAAGGGAACTCGTTCTGAAGACGCAAAATCAGATTGCGAGCGAAGGAGAAAGTCTCAGTCTTCTCAGTCAAAAAGAAGACCCACGAATACCTCGAAAAGTCATCAACAACAACCAGAACATACCACTTGCCACCAACCGAGCTCACCCGAGCCGGACCAACAAGGTCCATATGTAAGAGCTCTCCAGGGTGCGAGGTCATGACCTTAGTCACTGGATGGTGGGGAGCGGCAACCATCTTCCCATGTCTACAAGAATGGCAAACTAGATCCTTCTCCATCGAAAGCTTGGCCAATCCTCGGATTAGGCCAAGTGAGCTAAGTCTTGCAAGCAAGTCAAAGCTTAAATGACCGAGCCTCCTATGCCACTTCCAAAGATCGGAGGAAGAAGGACTAGCCAAAAGACAGCGAGAAGAACCAAACGACTCCGAGAAATTCGCACGAAAGACTTTCCCAAAGGGCGAAATCAGACATACAAGATCGCCTTGAGGATCTAAGATGCGACTAAGGTTCGGTTTAAAATGAATCTCGTAGTCATCATCAAAAAGTTGCGAAACAGAAAGTAAGTTAAAATGCAGGTTAGAAACAAGAGCAACATCGCGCAACACAAAGTGCTCATTAACCCGCACCGATCCGCGAGACAACACCTTACCCTTACTATTGTCGCCGAAGGTTATGTTGTCCTTTCCGGCAACAGGGCTAAGGCTGGAGAACCACTTGGCATTTCCGGTCATGTGCCTCGAGCAACCGGAATCCACCAACCAAATGTCCTCCAACCGTTTTACCTACATCAATAAAAAGACATAGGGTGAGCATACGGTCCAACACTGGGGTTAGTGAAGTAAGGAGAATACCAGTGTTGGGCCGGCTGCTCAAAAGAACGGTTAGCAGAATAACCACTCCTAGACTGTCTACGGGGGTAGCGATCACCACGCACAGGAAAACGTGGTCCGCTAGGGAAGAAGCGCTCACCGCGACACTCAAACTGCGGTGGGGGATAGCGCTCGACTACAAAGCCTCCATCACGGGGTCCAAAACCTGCAACTGCAGGCTCCTGCCGGGCACGCTCTCTACGAGGCCTAGGCCTAGCAACTTGAGGCACTGCGCCTCTAGGCCAAGCAGTACGTCTTGGTGTTCTCCTCTGAACATTCGGCGCATGTACATCATGAAAAGGATGGTACATGTCCGGGTTGTTCATCTCCCTAGCACGGCGCGCCTCTCTCTTGCGCCTAAAGCAGAACTCGCTCAAGTGTCCATCTCTCCCACAGAAATCACAATGATACCTCACCGCACGCAAAGGGGGTTGTTGGTACTCATGACTGTGGGTGTGGATCACTTTGCCCTTCTGTGGCAACTCCTCATGGATAGGTGGCATTGTATCCAGCTTGTTTTTTAGGTGATTGGGTTTGGGATGCCACACTTGGTTCTTGGGTGGAGCTCTCGGAGGTTCCTCAAACACCCCATCCTTGGTGATAGGCTTGGCCGGCTCTTTGGATGGAAGCTTGGTCAGTTTGGGAGTAGTGGTGGAGTTGGGCTTCTCACTAGGATTCAGACCACTCGACTCTCCAATCTTCCCAAAAGCAGAAAGATCAACACCCTGAGCAAGACCTACACCATAACCTCCAGCAGCTCTCTTAAATTGGGAGATCATCATCCCGAGCTGCGGCTCACTACAAGAGACCCATGACAAGATGGTCCGAAGGTATGTGTTTTCCTCCTCGGTTTGCATCTTGTCATGCTTGACATTCGCAATCTCCATCTCCAAACCCTCACACAAAGCGCACCTGGCCACACTAGTGCTACCTGAGTTGGCCTCCTCAAGAGACACAATCTTGGCATTCTTCTCTGCCAACTCAGATTTCAAGACAGGACAAGTCTTGCACGCACCTAACAGAGAAGGTCTAGCCTTCAGCTCATCCACCTCTCCTACCAATGCAGCATACTTACCTCTCAAAGTGAGAAGGTCAGTCATGTGTGTGGTGCACATCTCACACTCAACCTCTTCCGACACGACCACGGTGGACTTGGCAGACTCAAGCTCTCTCACCGTGTCCTCCCACTTCTGCCTAAACTCCTTGCGCTCTCTAGCGGCACGCCTAAGCAACTTGTCCTGACTAAGGAGCGCGGCAGTAAGCTTCTCAACCTCAGCAGAAAGCTCGTCGTGGGTGAGGGATACCTGGGAGGTGTCGTCGTCGTCGTCGTCCCGAGGGGTGTGCTCCAGCTTGCCGTCGACCTCATCACCAAGCGCCATGGTGCAAAAGCCGTCATTGTCGTCGAAGAAGCAGAGACCGTTCAGCTTGTCCTCGATCCTCTTCTTCTTCTCGGACTCGTCATCGCTTGAGCAAGCGGAGTCGTCATCCGAGCCATCGACGTCGCTGAGCGTGGCGAAGAACGCACGCTGCTCAGCTTGGGCCTTCTCCAAGTACTTCTTCTTGATGTACTCCTTGTCGAAGCTGCCCCTCCGCTTGTGCCTCGCGGGGACATACTTCTCCTTGCGCTTTCCGGAGTCGTACTTGTGCCCATGATCGCCCTTCCCAGATGAATGCTTCTTCTTGGGGCAGTTGGCGATCAAGTGTTCGGGGTCGCCACACTCATAGCATCCTGAGCGTCCTCCTCCACGGCGACGGTTCATGCGGTTGTTGTGGAACCGCGAGAACCAGTTGGCGAGCATTGCCAACTCGTCATCCCCCAATGATTCAAGCTGGTCCTCTGTGACAGAAAAGAGTGAAGAAAGAGCAAAGCCAGCAGAGGGGTTAGCGGAAGAGCCATAAACCAAAGCCATAGTCGGGCTAGAAGGATTCGCATAAGAAGCCCTCGACATGGCGTCAATCTCACTGGACTTGAGCTTACTAAAGAGCTCATCGCATGTGAGGGTCTCATAGTTAGGCGATTCGATGATCGCCTGAACCTTGGAATCCCACACAGATCGATCAAGAGTGTGCAAAAGCTTCAAAGCACGCTCATGATCGTCAAAAGGCAACTGCTCCTTGTTAGCCTTCATCCTGTTGACAATCACCTGAAAGCGAGCGAATAAACTTTCTATGCTCTCGCCAGGCTGATGTCGAAAGTTCTCATACTCACGCTTGAACGACTCGTAGAGTCGGGTTTTGACTTGAGAGGTGCCCTCATGGAAACGCATGAGGGTGTCCCAGATCTCCCGAGCCGTAGCGAGGTGAGAAACACGATCAAACTCACTCATGCTCAAAAAAGAAAAGCGAGCATTACGGGCTCGGCTATTGGCATCGTGCTCATCGATCTGTTGCTGAGTAACACGAGCAGCTAAGACCACGTAATCAGCAGAGTTGCAAATATCCAAAATAGAAGCACCCAAACTCTGCAGATAGGCCGACATGCGTATCTTCCAATACGCATAGTTCGTCCCATCAAAGAACGACGGTTTGCCCATGCTGCGATCCATGTCGCCTTCTGTGGATCTGGAACCGGCTAAGGTGGAAGATCCTTAACCCGCTCTGATACCAATTGAAGGACCGAGAAGCACTCAGAAAGCGACCAGAGGGGGGGTGAATGGGAGCTTCAAATTTTCCTTACGGAAACTAGTAGCCACTGTCCCAAGAATAAACCCCAGAAGCAAACCCTAGAGCTTGCAAATGTCCACGACCCTAGATGTAGGGTGGATGCTTCCAAGAAGCACAGCGGGACACTAGACAACTCTAGAAAGCCAACGCAAAAGACAGAAATCAATTCCGTCAATGAACGAGCGAACCGCGGTCAAAACCGTGTGAAAACAGTAGCATCGGATGCTGCCTGCGTCCGATGCCAGACCACCGGACGCGTCCGATGCGAAAACTGCCTCTCGGGAACCTTACTGTTCCACCATCGGATGCTGTGAACAGTGAACAACCAGCGTCCGATGCTTTGGCTCCGGCGCGTCCGATGGCCAACGGACGCGTCCGATGCCTAGCGTCCGATGCCACTACAAACGCTCAGAAAGTGACACGCGTCACCGGAGCGTCCGACGCTTAGAACCCTAGCGTCCGATGCTCCCGTGTCAGCGTCCGATGCCCCCGAAAACTGTGCTGTTCTTTGATGATTCAACCCGATTTCCTCCGAATCAAAAACTCTAGGCCTAGGATTCGATCTGAGGGGTCACAAGGATGTTAGTGAGCTATCTCTAAGAGATCATGGCTCGAACCTAACTCCAAATCGGTGAATCAAGAAGTTTCGGGACAAGGGAGCAAAAACACCATCCAGAACAAAAGTCGATCGATCTCCTAGACCGTGAGGTTAGAGGTTAATTCCTTCGGTGGAAAGAAGTGCCTCATGATCTAGAACAACTTGGTTCAAACGGTTTTGCAAAAGATGAACCAACCAAAGAGATCAAGCGACGGGAAGATCGTGAAGAAAAGGATTCCGCCAAGAACACCAATGAAACACGAATCACAAACACGATCTTGCAGCCAAAGCGCAAACACACGCTACGACAAGGAGGTTACGGCCTCCTTTCCTCAAAATCACCAGTACACAGAGTCAAGTCTCTCTGCGGATCTCAGCAGGTTACAGCAGGGGATGGGAGAGCAAGAAACCCTAAGTGTGAAAGAGCAAATGACTGAGATACAGGAGGAGGGTGTCTCCCCTAACTACTTATCCTATTCTAGACTAAGTCTATTTCCTACTCTACCCCTCTCTATTCTAATTACAGAGCGAACCAGCTGAACCCTAAGGTTATTCTGGACCAACTCAAGTGGTAGGTAGATCCGACGGCCACGCCCGCACAAGTCGTCCGCATTGCCTCCACGCAACCTTCCGATTGCCGCCACGTGCCGCCCTCGCTCTGCACCCCCGGTTTTGTGGCCCAAACCGGGAAACCAGCCTTTTCCAGCTATCCCCCGGTTTGAGGCCCAAACCGGGAAACCAGCCCACCAGCGTCTGAGTTTTGAGGCCAAACTCAGCAAACCATCCGCGCCCAGGTTTTGAGGCCCAAACCTGGAAACCGTCCTTAGCCCGAGTTTTGTGGCCAAACTCGGAAACCCTCAGCACCCAGGTTTTGAGGCCCAAACCTGGAAACCGTCCATGCCCAGGTTTCGAGGCCCAAACCTGGAAACCGTCCATCGATGGTTTTCCCTGGCTCTACCACCAAACCGACGTCGTAGAGGGGATGCACCGCCCGTGCACCCCGTCCACCGACACGTGTCCCCAGGTCCTCGACCCGAGCAACACCGTGCCCCGCAAGTCTCCGCTCGTCGCTGTCCCAGGCTGCAAGCCACCACAGCTGATCCTCAGGCACTCAAGTCCCTCAGTCCAAGCCTCACGTCCGCCCTTCACTGCTCGATCCATCGGCATGGCACGTCCGCCGCACGGCACACCCATCCTTCATCGCACCCAGTCCATCGGCACGGCACGTCTCAACTTGACCTTCACCTTGCCCTCGATCACTGTCTCCGTGCTCGACACCTGCACAACACAAGCCAGAGAACATGCGATCAAACCTGTTGACAATCACTCATCACTCAGAGACTCGGCATACACCCATGTATCCACAGTCAGGAGGAGACCCCGAGGAGAGGATCCCGGAAGGAGACGCTGAGGACCTGCCGGAGTGCCGTGATCACCGCCCCGCCGACATCGAGCGAGGCAAGCCCCGGAGCATTTTCTCCTACGGTTTGCAAATTACCGTTTACAAGTTAACCTGATGATGTTGTTGTTTTAGGAGTTGTGTGATACCGTTGCTGCATTAATTAATTATCCTTGTCCACCTGCAAATATTACCTTGTTATCCCTGATAAGTTTAGGCTCGTTTATGCTTAGCCCTGCTTAGACCAGTAAAGTCGGGTGATTTCCTGTCTCCCGCATATAGGTGGATACTAAACATGTTTAGCCTCGTGCTATCGTGGAATATAACCATGTGATAATGAATTTGAGACCGGGCGGGATGTAGGGGCAGCAGGACATGGGTTCTGTGTGCTAGTAGTCTCCCGTCTGTGTCGATTAGGAACCGACGAAGGCACACCTCAGTCATTTTGAACGCGTCAATCACTTAACGGAGCAGGTGCGGTACCTCCCGTGAAGCGAGTAAGGTGTTTCGAGCCGGTGATGGAGACGTTGACGCCTACACCCCAGGGCCTTACATGTACCGTGGGCAACTATTCTGATCGACCTGGCATGGTCCGAGGGCAGGTAGGGCCTGATCGACCTGGCATGACCGTGGGCAGTTAATAGCTTGAGCGACCTGGCATTGAGATAACCCTCGGTGTAGAAGGGTCCATGGCCGTCCCGCGATTTGGGTTCTCGAACCTCCTGAATTGGTTGTCAACGGCCACCTGGCAGGGTGTGACGGGCGAGTGTGCGACATTTTATCCCCAGCTGGTAGGAATCGATTATAATCGCCATCGCTCCTGGTTAGTGAGTAACTTGACTGAGCATGTGTTACCGTAGTAATATATGGAATTAATGATGGTAATGGTTGGTGAATCTGAAAGGCTATTAATGAAATAGTCAATCTTGCTCGAATAAGTAGTCAAGTGTTTGCTCTAGATCAGGTGCAAATCTAGATAATAATTAGGCTGATTACTTAAAAGACTGCTAATACTCTAATGATGATTATTTAATAATAAAATGCTTTTATGCAAAAAGGTAAGTGTGGCCAACCCCAGATACAGCCTTGCATAATCCTTGGTGTTGATTATTTCTGGTTTATGACGGGTAAGTCTAGCTGAGTACCTTCTCGTACTCAGGGTTCTATCCCTTATTGTTGCAGATGGGCAATGCTTCTTCGGCGATTGCAAGAACTATCTGTACCCCGTCGAGGGCAGTGACTAGACCATGGGCATGTCAACTCTTATCTTCCTGATGCTTTTGTGGACTGATCAGGCATATGGCACTGTATTGTGAACTAAGGACTTGTGTTCAAAACTATGTCGCTTCCGCTTTTGAATTCAAACTATGGTTTGTATAACTGTGACCTCCGAGGTATGTTGAACTATGTGCGAACTGAATGTATGTCGTGGACATGTACGCTAATCTCTTACGATCTTGGTTAAGTTGAATGACTTGAAATCCTTCGAGATTTCCGGACTACCGGGTTTATATGAGCTTAAGTACTTGTAGTCTCTCTGCGCAAGCAGCGATTCGGTGCTTAATCTGGTATAAATTGGTCGATTCTGTCACACTCGGCCCCTGGTGGGTCCATTCTCCAAATTTGGTCCAAATCCTGCATTCAAATAAAAATCTATGGACATGTGGAATTTGTTAGTTTGAAACCATATTAGATACTTTCATGCCTTTTTGTTGAATTTTTGGGTAAAATGTTGATGGTAAAACAAGTGTTTTAAGTACCATCAACAGCAACCCTGGTTGTCCTTGACGAAGGCCCATGTAGGTCCATGGGGGTATAGAGGTAATATCCCCACATGAACAATGCGGACATGTACCATCCTTTCCATGATGTACATGTGGCGAATGTTCAGAGGAGAGCAGCTAGGCCTAGAGGTCCAATGCCTCAAGGTCCTAGGCCTCAGGGAGGTTTTGGCCCGACGGGATCCTAAATTTGCAGGATACGACTCCGTGGCGGTGGCTTTGTTGAGCGTTACCCTCCACCGCGTTTTGAGTATCGCGATGGACGCTTTCCCTTAGTGAACCACGTTTTTCCTGTGCGTGGTGATCGCTTTCCCCATAGGCGTGCTAGGAATGGTTTTTCTACTAACCGTTCTTTTGAGCAACCGGCCCAACACTGGTACTCTACCCATTTTACACACTCCAGTGTTGGACCGTTTGTTCACCCTATGTCTTTTTATTGATGTAGGTAAAATGATTGGAGGACATTTGGTTGGTGGATTCCGGGTGATCGAGGCACATGACCAGAAACGCTAAGTGCCTCTCCAATCTTAGTCCATTTGCCAGAAAGGAGTTTATTACCTTCGGTGACAATAGCAAAGGTAAGTGTTGTCTCGGGGGTCAATTGGAAGCACACTTACCTTACCCCCGCACATGTGCAGTGGAGCGGCGAAGGTGGCCGATCGTCCAAACCAAATGCGAGGGTACATGGAAAACTGGAATAGTGGTGCTGTAGCTCTATTCCCAAAATGTGTCCATATGCACTGTTCATCCCTTGGTATTTATAGGGAATGCCAAGGGACACTTACCAAATTACAAAGGGTACAAGAAAGATTCCTTAGCGCTGTACATGGAAGGGCAGAATTGTACAAACATAGGCGGTGCAAAAAGCCCTAGCTCGCCTTCCGCGCGTCTGCCGCCACCTGGCTCCTGCGCCCCTTCGCAGCAAAAACCCGAGGGTTGACCTTCGGCTTATGGGGTCGTCGCTTCAGTCGCGAGGTCCGTGTTCGCTTGCCGTCCGCTAAGCTTGACGTTTCTTCCGAAGGTGTGCAGAACGCGCGAGGGTATCGCATCGTGCTCTTCACCCCTTACCTGTAAAGGAACAGAAAATATCCCGAAGGTTGCGCTAACACGAAGGTTAGAAAAATAACCAAGGGACTTGACAAGTGGCGAGAGCTCTTGCGAAGGTACGCAGGGCGCGCGAGGGTCATTTCCGTGTCAGCCAGCGTGACGTCACTACTGAGGGTTCATTCCCCCAACAGTAGCCCCTCGATGGCTTGGATCTAAAAAACGGTCTTTAGGCCCAAGCAGCGCCTTTTGTTTGGAACGAAGAGTGTCCCTTGGCAGCGACGCCCATTGACCTTCGCCTTATGGGGCCATCGCTTCAGTCGCGAGGTCCGTGTTCGCTTGTCGTCCGCTGAGCTTGACGGTCTTCCGAAGGTGTGCAGAACGCGCGAGGGTCTCGCATCGTGCTCTTCACGCCTCTTACCTGTAAGGAATAGAAAATATCCCGAAAGTTGCGCTAACAACCGAAGGTTAGAAAAATAACCCAAGGGACTTGACAAGTGGCGAGAGCTCTTGCGAAGGCACACAGGTCGCGCGAGGGTCGTTTCCCGTGTCACCAGTGTGACGTCACTGCCGAGGGTTCCTTCCCCCAACAGTAGCCCCTCGATGGCTTGGATCAAAAAACGGTCTTAGGCCCAAGCGGCGCCTTTTGTTTGGAAATGAAGAGTGTCCCTCAGCAGTGACGCCCGCGGCTATTTGTGGGTCGGGCCGTCTTATTTGCTTTGTAACTGTTCGTTTGGTTTTTGTGCCATTTTTTCGGAGGCCGTGTCGAGTTTGTCGGATTGAGTGGCTTATGCCTTGCCTATAAATAGTTGGGGTTGGTGTTTGGTGTGAATTGCGCCATTCTTTTGACTTAGCCACCCTGCTGCCATTTTTTCCTGTTGCGAGGTTTGTTAAGGTTTTCTGCGAAGGTTGGGTGGTTGTGGTCTGCGAAGGTTTTGAGCTGGAGAGATGGCTAGGTTGAAACAAACTGCTCATGCTGCTTCTCTGTCTGCTGCGGATGATGGAGTGACCTTTGAGTTCGGACTTAGCCGGGTTTGCAACTCGGATCTGGCGTCGTACGTCAAGCGGGGCTGGATCGAGGACGCAAAGGCGATGGCCAGCTCTGGAGAGACAATTCCCAAACCGGAGGCGACGAGGTTGTCGTTTTGAAGAGTCTTCCAAGCTGGTCTGCGCTTTCCGGTGTCTTCTTTTGTGACATCAGTTCTTCAGCGCTTTGTTTAAACTGAAGTTTCATCAGCTGACACCGTCGTGTTCACGAAGTTGTCCACTTTCATGTGGGCTTGTCGCTCCCAAGGTGTTGTTCCACATGTCAAAGGTTTCGTACGGACTCACCATGGCACATTCAGCAAAAGGAAGATTACTGACAGTGAAGAGGTAACATTAGCTTGGGTCAGTTTGCGGTGTACACCTTCTGCCATCGTGCTGGCTCGAAGCTTCCAGTGCAGTCTCAGAAGAATAAGTGGACGAAGCGGGTGGCAGGAGCACTGGTTTTATTGTAAGCTTGGCGGAGCTGCTGATCTTTGCGGTGAGCTTCCGCCCTCGGAGATGTGAGTGCCGAGGCCTTGATGACTGCGGAGGCACATGTGGCTGTTAACTGCCTTAGGGTGATTGCTCGCTCTCAATACGCTCGAGACCTGGTAGAGGAGTACTGCTGCGCTAAGGTGTGGCCCCTCAGCCGGCGGCAAGCCTGGTTTGCTGTTGAAGACGATTCTGCCTATGAGGCGAGGGGTTTGAAGAAACCAAAACTGGATTTGAACAAGATCTGGGAGAGTACTCTCAAGAAATTTCTAGTCGGAAAACTGGCGTCGAAGCTGTCCTGAAAAGGTTCAGCAAACTGTTGAAGTTCTTGTCAAAAAGTTGTCGACTCTCGAGGTTAAGGCTATTCACAGTGCTGTGTGGGAGTGGTGGTCAGGTCAACGGGCTCTTCGACATGTTAGGGATCTCGTACCCTGATTGGCCCATACCTTCGAGCGAGGAGGATGCGCCGAAAAAAGGGAAAGCGCGTCTCCGCGGGGGAGAAAGAGATTGTTTCACGACCGAAGAGGGGTCGTGGTCGAGGCCGCGACGGTGCTAGCGTCGACCGAGTCAAAACGCTAGCGACGAAGGTTGCTTGTGGTGTCGGGTGCTGTCGGCACTTCCTCTTCCTCGGCCTGGGATTGTATCGGTGACGGGAGGCCGAGGTGTTGCTAGGGTTGGAGGGCATGTACCGCGCGTCGGCGGGATCGTGCTCTGATCCAATTTCAGATGGCGATGGTGCTTCCGATGATGATGAAAAGGAAAAGGAGGCGGAGAAAGAGGCGGATAAAGAGGCGGAGAAGGAGACCGGCACTGAGGATGATTCATCTGATGAGGATAGCGACACGTTTGGTGACGAGGGTGACTCAGACGATGAGGTGTCCATCGGCGATGATCGTGGGAAGGAGGTTGTCTCATCGAGCGCTGATGCTGAAGCCGCACCTAACATTGATGGGATACTGCGGGACCTTGAGCCTGAGAGTCCCGAGCGAGGGTTAGTGCCCAAGTTCGCGGGGGGTCACACATCTGGGTTGACGGTTGAGCTTCAATCGGAACAAAACCCTGGTAAGAGGCCATATGGTGAAGCTAGCCGGTCCATCCTTCCTTACATTGCCAAGAAGGTTGGAGTTTCGGATCCGACGATAGAGCTTTTCACAAGTCCGGACCTTTGAGAGTGCCATTTGCAATGCGCTCGGAGGAAAGGCGTTTTCTTGGACGTGTGTTTGGTCGGGTTTGTGTGCCGGAAGCCGAGCTTCGATTAGTCAACCAACCATTGGACGAGCTTCACGATGATATCGACGTTAAGTTGGCTGAGCTGATGCTTCTCAGTCGCTCTACGCGCCGAAGGGTTGGTTTAAACGATGACTTTCTAAGGAAACGGTTGGCCGAGGTGAGAAAGAGAATAAAGACCTCCGACGAAGTTTGGAGAACAAAGAAATTGAGCTTAAAGGAGCTTTTGAGAAGGTTAAGAAAAACCGAGAGGAAGCGCAGGATGTTGTGAGCCGTAACGCTGAGCTGTTATCTGCCTGCCGTGATAAGGACAAAGACTTGACCTCTGCGAAAGCCGCACATAGAAGAACTGACCTCGAAATTGGCTTCTCAGTCAGAGGCGTGGCAGAAGAGCATGGGGAAAATAAGGACAAAGTTGACACCTGCTTGACTGAAGCTGGCGGCTCTACCGGGGAGCCACTGCCTGCTGCTAGCGCAGAGGCCTTCGAAGGTTGGCTATGTAATGAGCTTGATGTTTTTAGCTCATTAGTTGGTAATGCAGCCGACTTTGGGGGCTACGCCGGAGCTTTAGCTATGGCTGGTACACTTCGCCAAGCTGACTGCAAGCACCTTCGCAAGATTAGGAAACCGAGCCACGTTTTCCCGACGGTTGACGAAGTGCGTAAAATGAAGGTTGATGACACGGAGGTTAGGATTGCGCGATGCGCTTGCTTCGCAGATTCTAGATTGCTGGTGGGGGCCGTGCACTTGCCTTCGAAGAGGCTGCCGAAGCTACACGTCAGGTTTGTGGTATCGGAATAAATTTTAATTTTGGTTTATTTATGGAAGAAAGTGTTAGTTATTTATTTCTATGTCCCCTTCCCCGCATTTTTTTTGCAGGCTCGGAGGGACGCGATGCCTTCGCCGCCTGCGACTGATGATGTTGCTGGTTGCTCCAAGGCCGCACCTACGCACAGCTCTGCGGACGTTCCTCCGGTTGAAGAGGTTCCCTCGGCCGAAGAGGCACCTGCCACAATGGTGTCTACTATTGAGGAATCAGCTGAGGTCGAAGCAATTACTGCTGACCAAGCAATGGCAGGGGCTGCTGCAACTGGCGAGGCTGCGGCAGAGGAGCATGAGGATCCCAAGCAGGTGTGAGCTACTGGGGACGATTGTAAAAGAGGGTCATTTTGTAAATTTTGCGAAGGGAACGTGCTGATGTAAAACACTGAGAAATTGTTTGTCTATTTGACGATGCAGGTTCCTGATGGAACCGTGCTTGAGGTGTTTGATGTGACACCTCTCACGTTAAACTATCGGGATACTTTTATAACTGGTGAATCATGGCTCGAGCTAAACTCAAACACCCTTCGCTATCCTTTGAGCATTTTGGTGGCCTAAGGTGCAAAGGTACGATTTGAAGAACAGTCGAGCGAGCTGTTTTTGGCGTGACGCGGACTATACGGATCGGCAAGCTACGCGTTTTTTGTTTGGTCTTCTTCACAGCCTGTTGTTGAAGATAACATCGATGAGAACACACTCTGGATTTTTTGTTGGGCGTAGCAACCTTGATCTGGGTCCAGATGGTTCCTTGTTGTTCCGAAGGAGGAGCCTTCGGAGATTAGTGACATAGGTCATAGATATATGTATAGGTGGTGGTAGTTCTTAGCTACACCTAGGATATGGTAACTAAAGTAGCTATCTACTAATGCCAAGCGGGGTTGTCAGTCCCGACACTAGTAGGAGCTAGCTAGCGAGAATGCAATCTACAAGAGGAGATTCTGCAAGCGCACAGAACTATCGTAGTAGCACTTCGCCTAGGAGTACCAGGTGTCGATTTATTTGATCCAAGTGAAGTCTAGGGTGGTGTATGAGTCGAGTCAAGGAGGGGATGAGAGTCGAAGAAAAGAGAAAAGGGAAAAGGGGAGAAGAGAAGCTAGAAAGAATCATATGGGTGGATAGGTAAGGATGAAATGGATGGCTAAGGTAAGGTGGATGGATAGGTAGATTGAGGGTAACTAAGGGTAACTAACTAACTACTAACTACAACTACTCCTAGATAACTACAAAACAAGATACTACGAAGCGGATAGTTACGAAGCAAGGCAGGCAAAAGACAATAAAGGAACTAAGTTAAGTATAGTTTTATTCCTATCTTGTCAAGTATCTAGGCGTACTAGCCTTTACCCTTACTTAGGTTGAGACGCTAGCACAACGACCTTATTGTTAAACTGGGCCAACTACGTGGTGGAATTCAAGGCGCACAGGGCTGTCACCACCTGCTTGCTACCACAGCTATCCGGGGGTCCAGCCGTATCTGAAGGTAAGTCTATAACTAAGCACCACGCTTAACTATATTCTAACTATCCTCTATCCTAGCTTTGAATAGAGACACCCTTGCGGATGTCAGAGCAAACACTTGACATAATAAGATTAAATAGTAAAAACTAACAAGCAACCTATTGGCAAAGATCAAACACTTATCAATAGAGATTAACTACTATGGCTAAGTGAATTGAACTGTAGGATAGCTAGGCACTCAAGCAATCAATCAAGTATACCACTCAATACTGATAAGTAGATAAAGTAATACTTGAAATGATGAACAAGAATATAGTAAATGCTTGAGTAACAAGAGCAAAACCTGAACTGGAGATGAAGCAAGACTCTTCCCAGCTCCAGAACCGATCACTCGCACGCCTCTACTCTTGAGCTAACCCTTGACAGCGCTACCGCGAGGGCGAAAGTTCCTTGCTCTACTAGCTACCTACTTGCCTAAGCTCTCTAAGCTTCTAACCTAACTCTCACTTGCTTCTCTTGCTTTGCTTGGGATGGTACTTGGTGTGTGATGGTGTGTATGAAGAGGTGCCTCCAGGGGGGTATTTATAGCCGAATGAGTGAGGGGGTTTCTTTAGTGGCAGCCAATCGACCTAGGGTTAGGTCAGGTGGCGGGCGCCACCCCTACTGGCGGTCGCTAGCTCCCTGGCCGTTGGATGAACCGCCTCTGCTTCAACGGCATCCAGGTGGTTTGTCCAAGGTGTTTGGAGGTCGGTTGCATGTCCTAGCAACCGACATTCAGCCTTGATCCACGCCACATTCATCCTGAGCCGTCCGATGCCCCTGACCTAGTGACCAAGGGCCAAGATTTGGCCCTTGGGAGGTCACACGGATCGGTGACATGGCAGGGAGGCCAACCCAAGTGCGGGCCGCCACTTAAGATGGCGGGCGCCACCTAGGGGTGGCGGGGCCACCCCCCCTTAGGCCCATTTGGGCCCTGCTGAGTGGGCTTGGCCTCTGGTGGGTCCATATGTCCAAATTTGGTTCAAATCCTGCATTCAAATAGAATTCTATGGACATGTGGAATTTGGTTAGTTTGAAACCTATTTGACTACATTTCATGCCTTTTGGTGGACTTTAGGGTCAAATGTTGATGGTAAAATAGGTGTTTAAGGACTGTCAACAAGCTCCCCCAAGCTAACCTGTTGCTCGTCCTCGAGCACAATTGCGGTTTAACATTGAGCATGAAATGAATAGCAACTTAAGATGTCTGCAAGTGCATATTGTATAGTGAGAAATAACTTAGCATATATCATTCATTATAGCAATGTGGAGCTTATAGCTTTTCATTTCAAACATGCAAGAGTGAAATAAAGCAGTAGATAGGAAACTTTTATCTTGCTTAAGTTTGACTAGGATTCTGTCTGGAGGTTTTTTCAAGTTTTCAAAAGATAACAACTTGCTAAGTCCTCCAAGATGCACTCAATCACCCAATGGTGTTTAAATCCTCACTTAGGCCAAAATGTAGCCTCTCCATTTCTAAAGAATGATATGTGGAGTTATAGGTGGGCTAAGAACCATGAGCAAATTGCCCTGATGTTTATTGCTAAGCTAGACACTCAGATCATAAGGAGCTGCAAATCATAAAAATTGATCAAGAAGTGCATGTTTGGTTTATGTGGAAGTGTATAGAGAGGTAATTCATAATCCTTCCTAGTTAAATTTCTGGGTCTAGAGCTAATGATAATTCTCTCTCTCTCTCTCTCTCTCTTTTTCTTTTTTTGGATACATAGTGAGTAGACAAAGATGTGTCCTCACATTTTCTTAGGACATAGTCCTCTCTTGAGCTACTTTGCTCACTTTTTTTCACAGGACATAGTCCTTTCTTGAGCTACTTTGCTCATTTTCTCTCTCTCTTTTAGCTCTAGATTTCCCCAGACATCTATAGGAAAGGATTTTTGAAATGAGTAGGGAAAGGGAGAGAAATGCTTATTCCCAGTGTAGGAATAGCATAAGGCTAGCAATGGGATGTTTGGCAGGGTATTGCATATCTCCAGTGTAGAGAATAAGCAATTTATTTGGTGGTTGCAAACTTCCAAAGTGGAAAGTAGGCAAATTATGGTGGGTGTGCGTGAACCTTGATTCAAAAGATATGATAAGCTTCTCTACTAAGATCTATGAGGTCTAACAAAGCTCAACACAAACAAAGCTCTTTGTGGTTTTGACTAATGACTAACAAATATTTGGCTGGTGGTGGGATGGGATAAAATCTAGGAGGAACTTTTAGCAAGGTTTTCATAATTTTTTTAAAAGAAATCCTCCAGATTAGGTCCTAATTTCACCTTAACAAGTTTAAAGATTTACTCCATTTCTAACTAACTTTACTCACTAAGCATGATTTCAGTTAAAGCATGTGCAACCACAAAAAAGCTAACAAACTTAGATAAGACTAGTCATTCAAACCATAACAATAGCATCTGCATGATATATTTCAAATCTTATTCAGGTTTCAACTTGTTTAAGCAGATTTTATCAATTTTATTCATGGAGTGGTTATTTAGGCAAGCATTTTGACATTCAAAAGATATAGAATTTAAGAACTGAATGTAAAGTGTAGGCTTGAGACATACCTTATCGGAGCGGGAGTCTCCCTCAAGCTGGCTTCTTGCTTGGTGAAAGATCTTCTTCTTCTCAGTCGGAGCTCTTGTTCTCATTTTATTAAAAGGGAAACTATCTAATGTTGTGAAAAGGGAAACTATCCTATTTTGATATTTTATTATTCTAACTAAGTTAACATATACCTATGCATAAAACTAATGATAACTCTTTTTTTTCTTTTTTTTTTTTAGCTTCTTGCATGACATATGTTATTTATTCGAAGAAGGGAAATTGAAGGGACAAATTAAAAGTAAACCCATACCTTAGGTCCATGGAGTTTCATCCTTATCGGGTGGATCTTCTTCCTTGGGCACTTCTTCTCTAGTACTCCTTCGGGTTCTTCTTTTTTGGCACCTCTCCCTTGTTATGTGAATCACACAACTCAGGAGGTGGTTCTTTCTTTCTGTTCCACCTTGTTCTTGGGCGCCTCTTCTTGGTACGAACGGGTTTTGCTACCTGCATGTTAGCGGCATATGCGGGACCACGGGAGAAGGAGAATATTTCCTTCCTCCCTCCTAATGTCATTTGAATTTTACCACTTCCCACATATATGCACGCATTAACAGTATTCAAGAAGGGTCTACCTAAGATTAGAGGCACATCTTTCCTATTTCCCATATCTAGTATTATGAAATCAGTAGGAACATATAACCTCTAATATGAACTGGTGAATCATTGACTATTCCTTCTACATAGCAAGTGGATTGATCAGCTAGCACAACATAGGCAAATGTGGATGACATGGGTGGAAAGAACGAGTTTTCATAGAAATCTTTAGATAGAATGTTCACACTCGATCCTAAATCACACATGGCATTTTTAAAGACTTCACCAAAGATTGAGCATCTAATTATGGGACTACCAGGATCACCCTTTTTAACAGTCATGGTTTGATCTTCATAATAGTTAAAATACTTTATTTCAACCATATTAGCAGTTTCCATGTCAGATTTAGCAGGAATTTTGCTAGATTCAAAAGATGGTATGATAGCAGCAAGTTGAGCTAATTGGGTTTCTAACATCTTATTAAAGCTTAATTGATTTTTCAGAGCAGATGAGAAATCTTCCAATTTATCATTTATTTTCTCAAGGAGGATTTTATCATTTGCCATTAATCTCTCTTTCAAGAAATCAGTAGTTTTTACCTTGAGAGTAAACTAAATTCTTCAGGAATGAGAGATTATCAGAATTATGAAATTAGAGCAGGGAATGAATTGTTACCTTGAGAGTTTGCAGGCTGATTCCATCCTTGATTCTGTTGACGGAAACATTGTTGTTGTTGATGAAGTTCAAATCTTCATGTAGCTCGGGGCAGTGGCTCCCAGAATGTCCGGTTTCTCCACAGACTTCACAAGTCATGTAGGATTCCAGAGATTGGACACTCTCTTGTTGGTTCATCTTCTAACAGTTGTCCAGCTTCTTTGCCAGCAGGTCCATCTTAGCCACGATCATGTCGGCTTTGCCACAGAACGGGCTAGCTTGGACCATCGTGATCAGAGCCGGTTTCAACTCAAAATTGAGGTTAGCATCGATCACATCTGGTCCTATCGCTACATTAGCGACAAAAGGAGCAGAAAACTAACGAATGGTCTTGTTGGCCATCGTGAAGATAGAACGAGATAAGAAAGAAAGAAGTTGAAGAAGATGAAGGAAAAAGATAAGAAGGACTAAGGAAATAAATGGGTAAGATGGGATTCGCTAAGTGGGAGCTTAAGAAAAGATAATTCGACACAGACTCAACCGATATACCGATTGCCTCCCCGGCAACGGCGCCAGAAATGCTTGTTGGTAGTTCTTAGCTACACCTAGGATAGGGTAACTAAAGTAGCTATCTACTAATGCCAAGCGGGGTTCTCAGTCCCGACACTATAGTAGAGCTAGCTAGCGAGAATGCAATCTACCAAGAGGAGATTCTGCAAGCGCACACGCGAACTATCGTAGTAGCACTTCGCCTGGGAGTACCAGGTGTCGATTTATTTGATCCCAAGGGAAGGCTAGGGTGGTGTATGAGTCGAGTCAAGAGAGGGGATGAGAGTCGAAGAAAACAGAAAAGGGAAAAGGGAGAAGAGAGGCTAGAAGAATATATGGGTGGATAGGTAAGGATGAAATGGATGGCTAAGGTAAGGTGGATGGATAGGTAGATAGAGGGTAACTAAGGGTAACTAACTAACTACTAACTACTAACTACTCTATATAACTACAAAGCAAGATAACTACGAAGCGAGATAGTTACGAAGCAAGGCCGGCAAAAGACAATAAAGCAACTAAGTTAAGTATAGTTTTATTCCTATCTTGTCAAGTATCGAGGCGTACTAGCCTTTACCACTTACTTAGGTTGAACGCTACCACAACGAGCCTTACTGTTAAACTGGGCCACTAACGTGGTGGAATTCAAGGCGCACAGGGCTGTCACCACCTGCTTGCTACCACAGCTATCCGAGGGTCCCGCCGTATCTGAAGGTAAGTCTATAACTAAGCACCACGCTTAACTATTCTAACTATCTCTATCCTAGCTTTGAATAGAGACACCCTTGCGGACATCAGAGCAAACACTTGACTTAATAAGATAAACACTAAACTAACTAAGCAACCTATTGGCAAAGATCAAACACTAAGCTCACTAGAGATTAACCTATGGCTAAGTGAATTGAACTGTAGGATAGCTAGGCACTCAAGCAATCAATCAAGTATTCCACTCAATACTGATAAGTAGATAAAGTAATACTTGAAATGATGAACTAGAATATAGTAAATGCTTGAGTAACAAGAGCAAACCTAAACTGGAGATGAAGGAAGACTCTTCCCAGCTCCAGAACCGATCACTCGCACGCCTCTACTTCTTGAGCTAACCCTTGAGCAGCGCTACCCGCGAGGGCGAAGATGCCTTGGTCTACTAGCTACCTACTTGTCTAAGCTCTCTAAGCTTCTAACCTAACTCTCACTTGCATCTCTTGCTTTGCTTGGGATGGTACTTGGGTGTGATGGTGTGTATGAAGAGGTGCCTCCAGGGGGTATTTATAGCCCAAATGAGTGAGGGGGGTTCTTATAGTGGGCACCAACCGACCTAGGGTTAGGTCAGGTGGCGGGTGCCACCCCTACTGGCGGCCGCCAGCTCCCTGGTCGTTGGATGAACCGCCTCAGCTTCAACGGCATCTAGGTGGTTGTCCAAGGCGGTTTGGAGGTCGGTTGCATGTCCTAGCAACCGACATTCAGCCTTGATCCACGCCACTCATCCTGAGCCGTCCGATGCCACTGACCTAGTGACCAAGGGCCAAGATTTGGCCCTGGGAGGTCACACGAATCGGTGACGTGGCAGGGAGGCCAACCCAAGTGGCGGGCGCCACTTAGGGGTGGCGGGCGCCACCTAGGGGTGGCGGGCGCCACCTAGGGGTGGCGGGCGCCACCCCCTTAGGCCCATTTGGCCCTGCTGAGTGGGCTTGGCCTCTGTGTGGGTCCATATGTCCAAATTTGTTCAAATCCTGTATTCAAATAGAATTCTATGGACATGTGGAATTTGGTTAGTTTGAAAACTATTTGACTACATTTCATGCCTTTTTAGTGGACTTTAGGGTCAAATGTTGATGGTAAAATAGGTGTTTAAGGACTGTCAACATAGGGCGGGGTGTTTGTCCGGGGAACTGCCCATTGTGCCTGCAGCTCCTTTGATATGGGGACCTATTGTCCCGATAGAGATGGGATTTGAAGGGGGGCACGAGGGTTGTGAAGATGTGAAGTTGATTGAGGATTGTGGAGAGGAGTTGTAACTTTGTATTCTTTAGTGAGTGTGTAGCACATTGTGTTGAATTTGTACTTATGCGAAAGAACTATAAGATTGTTTATCTCATTGTGGCTTGTTTTTTTTTGGAATTTGACAAAGAATGACTTTTGATCTTCGCTGTCTTTCTATCTAACCTCACTTTTGACGTTGATGTAAAGCGCTTTGGAAAACAGCGACGCCCCCTTTCCTTTTTGTTTTTTTTGCGAGGCTCGCTTAACGTTTATGTAAGCTGTTTGTGGAAAATAGTGATGCCCCCTTTCCTTTTAGCAAGGCTCGTTTAAACGTTTATGTAAGCTGTTTATGAAATAGCGACGCCCCCTTTCCTTTTAGCGAGGCTCGTTTAACGTTTATATAAGCTGTTTATGAAACAGCGACGCCCCCTTTCCTTTTAGCGAGGCTCGTTTAACGTTTATGTAAGCTGTTTGTGAAATAGCGACGCCCCCCTTTCTTTTTAGCGAGGCTCGTTTAATGTTTATGTAAGTTGTTTATGAACAGCGACGCCCCCTTTCCTTTTAGCGAGGCTCGTTTAACGTTTATGTAAGTTGTTTATGAAACCGATGCCCCTTTCCTTTTAGCGAGGCTCGTTTAACGTTTATGTAAGCTGTTTGTGAAACAGCGATGACCCCTTTCCTTTTAGCAAGGCTCGCTTGTCATTTTATTTTATAAAGTAAAATAGTTAACAAGTATGTGATCACGCTCCTTTCTTTGTTTGCGGTGGAGGTTACGTTTGTCTTGCAAGCCCCTGGCGCTTTGCTATGGTACTTGATTTTTTGTGACTTCGCGCCTCCCCTTGCCTAAGGTGGAGGTGAAGTTTGCTTTGCAAGCCCCTGACGTTTTGCGAGGGTGCTTGACTTTTTGGGACTTCGCGCCTCCCCTTGTCTAAGGTGGAGGTGAAGTTTTGCTTTGCAAGCCCCTGGCGTTTGCGAGGGTGCTTGATTGTTTGGGACTTCGCGCCTCCCCTTGTTTAAGGTGAAGGTGAAGTTTGCTTTGCAAGACCCTTGCATTTATTGCGAGGGTGCTTGACTTTTTGGGACTTCGTGCCTCCCCTTGTCTAAGGTGGAGGTGATGTTTGCTTTGCAAGCCCCTGGCTTTTCGCGAGGGTGCTTGACTTTTTGAGACTTCGCGCCTCCCCTTGTATTAGGTGGAGGTGAAGTTTGCATTGCAAGCCCCTGGCGTTTTGCGAGGGTGCTTGACTTTTTGGGACTTCGCGCCTCCCCTTGTCTTAGGCGGAGGTGAAGTTTGCTTTGCAAGTTTGTTTCGAAATACATGTGTTTTGAAACAATCTTTGGGGTATTCATCGATTATAAGCGCTCTTGAATAGAGTGCTTTTATCTGATGTTTTTGAAAAACAAAAGGATTTTTGGGGGGTTGTTGCTTGTATTAAGGATTTGGATGCTGCCTCGTTAAAAACCTTACGCCCCTTCGTAAGGAAAAAGAGTGCAGCTCCTTTGTTTTGGTTACAAGCATGGTACTGGAAGAGATGAAAGGTTAAAAGGTAAATTACATGTTGCGAGAGCTCGCTAAGGCTCCGCTAAGGGTAGAATCTGCGAAGGTCGTCAATGTTCCAGGTGTGAGGCAGGCGGTTTCCTTCACTATCAGAGAGATGATAGGACCCAGGTCGATTACATTCTATTATCAGGTATGGTCCCGTCCATTTTGGTTTAAATTTTCCCGCCATGTTGGCATTTTGTTTCCGAATGAGGACGAGGTCACCCTTCTTTAGGTCTTTGATTCTCACCTTTTTGTCTCTCCATTTTTTGTTTCTTCTTGATACTTGCGAAGGTTGTGCACTGCGTTGCATCTCGTTTCCTCTAGCAAATCTTTATCAAGCAGCTGGTTTTGTTCATCTAATTCGAGGGTTGTTTCTGAGAGAGCTATGTTTCAATTCTTCTGGTAACACGACTTCTTCTCCAAAAAGAGGCCTAAAAGGTGTGAACTTGGTAGCTCTGCATTCTGACGTGTTATGGGACAGGTGACCGAGGTTAGCTCTTCCGCCCACTTTCCCTTGGGCCTGCCTTGGAGTTTTTTGGATATTGCTTGGAAAATTATGGCGTTAGCTCTTTCAACGAGGCCGTTTGATTGAGGGTGCCGGACTGAGGCGAAGCACAAGGTTGTACCAATTTGAGCGCAGAATTCCTTGAAAAACCTCGCTGTCAAACTGAGTGCCATTGTCGACGGTTAGATGTTTGGGAACTCCAAAACGACAAACTATTTGCTGCTAGAAAACTTTTTCACAGGCTAGGGAGGTGATGGAAGCCAAAGGTCTTGTTTCGTTCCACTTCGTGAAGTATTCCACAGCTACCACTGCGCAGTGAAGGTTTCTTGGAGCTGTTGGTAATGGACCGACGAGGTCCATTGCCCATCTTTGTAAGGCCATGACGGGCATATCAGAGTTGTTTGGGCACCTGGGGCGTTTTGTTTTTGTGTTTTGTTAGTTGGCATCCCTCGCAATGTCTAACAATATCTTCTGCATCTCGTAAGGCTGTTGGCCAAAAGAAACCTTGACGGAAAGCTTTTCCAGCTAGCGCCCTCGGGCCGTTATGAGAACAGAAGATACCTTCGTGAATGAGTTTAAGTATGTCCTTCCCTTGATTTTGCGAAACACATTTTAAACCACGGGGAGGTCACCGAGGCTTTGAACAAAGTGTTGTCCATTATTTTGTATCCTCGAGCTCTTCGGCTGGGCTGTTTTTTCTTCCTCTTTGGAATTGGGCTCGTGCAAACCATTGATATAGGCCATGATTGGGGCTCTCCAGTCTTTGCTCTGAATTGCATTGATCAGCTTCGCTGTTTTTTTCAGAGGCTTTGATGGCTGATTGAGTTGCTTGCTACTTCATAAAAACGTCTGGGGGCAACTATAGTTGTTGTGCTACTACTGCTTTGGCCAGATTGTCTGCCTCGCTGTTCTCAGACCTCAGTATTGCTTTCACTGTTATGCCGAGGAAGAAAGATTCTAACCTTCGGACATATTGCAAGTACTTTTGCAGCTCTGGGTCTTTTGCTTTGTAATTTTTCTCAATGTGACCCGCAATGACTTGGGAATCTATGTTGATGACCGCCCTTTGAACTGATAATGCTCGACGCCTCGAGAGTGCCAGTAATACAGCTTCGTATTCTGCGAAATTATTTGTGCACTTGAAGTCGAGTATTTTTGCATATCGTAGCTTCGACCCAGATGGCGAAACTAAGATGGTCGAGGCTCCCGCTCCGGCTGCTCCCCAGGTTCCATCGGCATACACTGTCCAAAATGGGTCTGTTTTGACTCCTTCTTTGCGAGGGTCTGGAGTCCATTCGGCTATGAAATCTGCTAATGCCTGCGATTTGATCGCTGATCTCCCACGAGGTTATTATGTAACTGTTCAGTTCAACAACTGCCCATTTTGCTATTCTGCCGACCGCTTCGCTGTTCTTGAAAATGTTGTCGAGGGGGTAAGCCGAGGGTATTTGGATTCGTGCGCTTGGAAGTAGTGTTTGAGTTTTCTTGAAGCCATGACCACGACATATGCTATCTTTTTAGCTCTCAGTAGTTTCGTTTTGGACCCTCGAGGTTTCTAACACAGTAGATAGGGGCCTGCCTGTTTTGCTAATTTCGTGCAGTTCTTTGATCAGTACTGCGCTGGCTGCGTGAGGCGAAGCTGCCACGTATAGTGGTAGCAAGTCCCTTTGCTAGGGCTTGTCAAGATGGTCAAGTTGGTTAGATACTTTTTCAAATCCTCGAAGGCTTTCATTTGTCGAGCTCCCCAGTTGAACGGAGCGGAGCTTCTCAAAGTTTCAAAGAAAGGTAACCCTCGCTCAGCTGATCTGGAGATGAACCTACTGAGTGCTGCTAAGCGCCCTGACAACCGCTGAGCTGCTTTTTTGTTTGTTGGTGGTTCCATGTTGATGATGGCATCAATTTTTTTAGGGTTGACTTCGATTCCCCTTGCTGAGACGATACAACCTAGCAGTTTTCCTTCGCTGACCCCGAAGACACATTTTTCGGGGTTCATTTTCAACCCGGCAGACCGAAGGTTGTTGAATACTCTTGCCAGATCCGATATGTGATTTTCTCGTTGTTGGCTTTGAACGATCAAGTCGTCGACATAAGCGGAGATGGCATGTTCATCTTTGAACACCTCGGACGTCATGCGAGCGAAGGTAGACCCTGCGTTTCTTAAACCTTCTGCCATTCTTCGAAAGCAAAAGGTGCCCGAGGGGGTGATAAAGCTTGTTTTTTCTTCGTCGTCCTCATTCATCCAGATTTGATGGTACCCCGAGAAAAACAGTCAGGAGAGAAGTGTCTGACATCCGGCTGCTCTGTCCACCACGGTTCTTATGTTTGGTAGGGGGAAATCATCCTTTGGGCAGGCCTTGTTTAAGCAAGTGAAATCCACACCATTCTCCATTTTTTGTTCTTTTTCTGGACTAGGACCACGTTGGAGAGCCATGATGGATATTTGACGGGGCGGATGACCCCTGCGTCCAAGAGTCTTTTTACTTCTTCTGCCCTCGCTGCCTCTTTTCTTTCTTCTGACATCTTGCGGAGCTTTTGTTTAACTGGACGATATCCTTGCTTAATGTTGAGGCTGTGTTCAATCAAGGATTTATTAACACCCTTGAGATCCTCCAAACCAAGCGAAGGTGTCAGAGTTTTCTTTGAGGAAACAGACGAGGTTGTTTTCTGATTGGGGGTCTAAGTGGGCTGAGATGATTACTTTTCTTTCAGGGTTACCCTCGAAGAGTTGAAGAACTTGTTTGGTTTCTTCATTCGGTGATGCTCTTGTTTGGTCACATTGCGCTTCACCTTCGCTGCCGAGGTTTATTGCTTGACGCTTTGTTAGATTGTGACATTGCGTTGTCTAGGTGCTACTGTTCCCTCAGCGGCTCTTGCGACGTCTTGATCTCCGAATACTGCAACGACCCCCTTCGGAGCAGGAAGCTTCATGCAAAGATACGAAGGGTGGATGACCGCGTTGAAGACATTGGTAATCCCTCTCGGCCAAAGATTGCATTGTAAGGATAAAACATATCAACCACATCGAAGGTTATGTATTCTATCCTGTAGTTTGTTTGGTCTCCGAAGGTTACGGTAAAAGAAATTTTCCCGATTGCTCTGACTTGCTGATCGCCGAAACCGTATAGGGGATTGTCAGCAGGTTATAGGAGGTTTCTGTCCTGTCCATCTCATGTTGTCGAAGGTTGAGGCGAACAAAATGTATGCGGAGCTTCCTGTGTCAACCAGAATTTTGGTGACTGTCCATCCTGCAAGATTGGTTTCGATTACCATGGCATCGGTGTGAGGGTAATCTCTTAACTTCATGTCGCCAGAATCGAAGGTTATTGGTATATGGGACCATCGCCCAAATTTGTGTGGACCTTCGACAGCTACATAGTGCACTCTTCTGGCATGTTCTTTTCTTTGTCTTCTGTTGTCGTGATCTTCATTGGAGCCCCCGGTGATGGCAAGGATTACGCCGAAGGTTGATGTTGGGTTGTTGATGGTTGTTTGGGTTTGGGATTCGGCTTTGATAGGCTGGGAGCTGGCAGAGCTGGTATTGGGGGCGGTGGTGTAAGGCATTGCTTGCTTGTTGGTTGGTTTGGGTTTGTGTGGTGGGGTTTCTGGGAATGAAACTGTGTATGGTGTGTTTTGGCGTTGAGGAATGATGGGGGGCTGATATGGGGTATGATTGTAGTGGGGGTGATGTGCGTAGAAAGGTTGGTGCGAAGGTAGGCCATAGTTTATAGGGGTGTACTGGTATGGAGGATGGGTAGGGTTGAAGCTTGGCTTTCTGGTATGATTGATGGTTCTGTTTTCGGTCAAAGTGGCTCCTTTGGACTCCTAGTACTCTTTTCCCTTGGCGAAGCACTCGCATTGTTTGGTTGTGTGCCCCTTTCCTGGACCACAATAATGGCAGTAACATTTTGATCGATCCTTTTATTGGTTTTCTTTGATCAGGCGGGGGGTGGGAATCCATGCAGATTTTGGTTGCCCGAAGGCTGAGTGGCCCTATTGTGGTCTTCGAATGGACCTGCCTTGTTGATAGCGCCGATGTTACTCGGTTCTTGACGAGGGTTGTTTTCTCTTGCTTGTGGCCTCGATTGTGGTTTTGTTGTGCCCTTCGAGCTGCGGATACATGGGTGTATGCCGAGTCTCTGAGTGAGTGATTGTGTCACTTGGATAATGCGCATGTTCTTTGGCTTGTGTTGTGCAGGTGTCGAGCACGGATACAGTGATCGAAGGCAAGGTGAAGGTCATAGAGACGTGCCGTGCCGATGGACCGAGAGTGGCGAAGGGCAGACGTGAGGCTTGGACTGAGGGACCGGTGGCCTGAGGATCAGCTGTGGTGGCTGACAGCCTGGGACAGCGATGAGCGAAGACTTGCGGGTGGACGGGGTGCATGGGCGGTGCATCCCTTCTACGGCTCGGTTTGGTGGTTGAGCCACAGAAAACCACCGAGTGGACGGTTTCCAGGTTTGGGCCTCAAAACCTGGGCACTGATGGTTTCCGAGTTTTGGGCCACAAAACTCAGGCTGAGGACGGTTTCCAGGTTTGGGCCTCAAAACCTAGGCGCTGCGGGTTTCTGAGTTTGGGCCCAAAACTCAGGCGATGGACGGCTGGTTTCCTCGGTTTGGGCCTCAAAACCGGGGGTTGGTCGTGAAGGCTGGTTTCCCGGTTTGGGCCACAAAACCGGTGGCGAAGTCCGGGAAAAGGACAAGCAGAGCGGTGGAGGCACGTGGCGGCAATCGGTGAGGTTGCGTCGAAGCAACGCTAACCAGTTGTGCGGGCGTGGCCGTCGAATCACAAATATCTTCGAGTTGGTCCAGAATAACCCTAGGATTTAGCTGGTTCGCTCTGTAATATTTAGGGGTGGAGTGGGAACTAGAATTAGGATAAGTAGAGGGAGACACCCACCTCCCATCCTATCTCAGTCTTTGCTTTTGCCTTCTAGGTTTTCCCTGCTCTCCCAATCCCCTGCTGTAGCAACTGAGATCCACAGAGAACCATACCTCTGTGTACTAGAGATTTTGAGGAAGTGAGACGATAATCTCGCTGTTGTAGCGTGTGGTAGCCACACGGTTGCAGATCGATGTGTTGATTCGCATTTTGTTCGTGTTCTTCGCGTTCTTCGTTTCTCTCCGCGTTTTTCCCGTCACTCGATCCCCTCTCTACTGCGTCTTTTTGAAATCCGTTTGAATCAACTTGTTCTTTATTCAGGAGAGATCATTTCAACTGAAGGAATTCATCTAACTCCTCACGAACAAGTAGATCGGGATGATTTCGTTTTCGTGGCGCTTTTTTTTTCGGTTCATATTCCTTACCTCTCGGATTCCCGGTGTTTGAGTTTATTTGAGCGGATGATTTCTTGGGGATAGTCTCCCAACTACCCTCGTGATCAGCTTCTCCAAGTTTGGGATCAAGGGATTTTGATTTGAATCAGATTTGGGAGGATTTGAGTTGAGGACGACCGAAATCACCCTCTCTGAGCACTCGCGGACAGTCCACCGTTGTGCCCGCGGACAGTTCGCGCGTCGGGCTCCGACCGAGGCAGTGGTCGCGTGGCTCGGCTGTGCTAACTCCATTTGACCGGCGGACAGTCCGCCGTTGGAGTTCACGGATAGTCCGGAACGTCCAGGGACTTACAGCATCAGTGTTGTTTTTTGGTTTTTTGCCGGCGGACAGTCTGCCGTTGGAGTTCGCGGACAGTCCGGGAACGTCCAGGGGACTTACAAATCAGTGTTGTTTCTGGTTTTTCTGCCGGCGGACAGTCCGCTAGTGGACCGCGGACAGTCCCGCCCCTGGCGTGGACAGTCCGGGACTGGGAGTCCAGACAGTCCGGGAATCGGCTGTAGGCTGAGCTTTAGTGCGTTTGCTCTCCTGACTTCTTCTTCGCTTTGATTTCGGACTTCTCGGTTGGTCCTTTATTTCACCTAGGAACCTCTCTAGTATCTCTGCTACTTATTAGCATCGGTATTTGGGGATTACCCGACGTAGCCTTCAATCTACGTTTGGGACTCGGTTTTTAGGGTCGACTTGTGCCGGTGCTTTTGGCGTTTGAAATGCTATCGCTTTGTGGTGCCTCGCTGTGATCCTAGGGATCATCCACCCTCTTCCAAGGTCTGGGCATCACGGTTTTTGATCAAAGCTCTTGGGGTTGATTTTGGGGACAAAAGGCCAAAGTTTCTAGAGAAATTTTTGAGCTCACATTCACCCCCCTCTGGTCGTCCTTGCTATTGCATTCTTGGTCCTTCACGAGCGTTTGACTTTGACCTGAAGTCCACGTCCTCTCTATAGTATCTTCCATTGTCTCATGAAGCTCCTCTATTGTAGTATTTGCCGCCGCTTTCTGGCAAACTTCGAAGAGCATGGCCTGGACGCAGACCACTGACTACTGCAGGATTACGACCTCGTCGGACATCCCCAGACTTCTTGCTCTGATTGGATGAACCTTCGCCAGTAATCTTGTAATGGCTCGCGCTCTTCGTGTTTCTGTTGAACAGGTCGATAGTGTTTGATGGGGCTGCTGTGATACCCTTGAAGTTTGTGCAGATCCTGTCTCTCAGGTTTAGCCCAGGAATCCACGGTTCCGGGGCGCAGGTTGCTGTACCATGTCTGAGCGATGTCACGAAGGATGATTACAAAGGATTTTGCCATTGTTGATTCATCTCCCCCCTGCCGCTGCAACTGCCGCTTCGTAGCTCATTATGAATTGACGAGGGTCGGAGAGTCCATCATAACAGGGTAAATTTTGGGATTGTAGCACGGTGGCCAAGGTTGGGTTTTGCAGCATCTGGGAGAGTGATGACCTTGGGTCGTAGGGCATCTAGTGTTGTTGGGCCCTTCGCTGAATGCGAAGGTTTGGCTCTTGCTCTTCTGATAAAGTTGGCGAAATTTGGTGGTCTCTTAGGGTATGGGTTGTTTAGGTAATTTGGTGGTGGTGGGGCTGGTGGTGGCTGACGGGCGTTGCCCTGTTGCTGCTCCTCATTCCCCTCTTGGAGTGGCGACATTTCCCTATCATTCCAACCCTCGGCTTCGGCCTCAGCTGCCGCGAGGGACTCCTCCATTCGGCGAAGCTGTTCCCTTGCTTCATCCGCCTTCTGCCTCTGCCTGATGAGCGCAGCCGGTTGTGCCTTTCAAGCTGGACTAGGAGCCTTTTTTTTCTTTTCCTGCAATTCAGCTTGAAGTCTGTCCAAAGCCTCGAGGCCCAACTCCTCTTCATCTCCTCTTCCACCTTCTCCGGAGGTGTGCGGGTGTGGCTGTGATACTAGCCGAGTGTGAGGGCCCGGAACCTCTGTCCCTGGAGTAACTTCTTCTTCTCCCGAGGGTTCCACATTTCTTCCACAGGTTGAACCGTCGCCGTGGCCTCTCTGGTTGTGCGATGGTCTCTGGTTGAGGATGCTCTTCTGTTTCCGGCCATTACGAACTCCGATCCCCACGGACGGCGCCAAACTGTTGGAAGAACACTTGCCTTACCCCCGCACACGTGCATGGGAGCGGCGAAGGTGGCCGATCGTCAAAACCAAATGCGAGGGTACAGGGAAAATAGGAACAGTGGTGTTGTAGCTCTATTCCCAAAAAACATGTCCGTATGCACTGTTCATCCCTTGGTATTTATAGGGAATGCCAAGGGACACTGACCAAATTACAAAAGGTTACAAGAAAGATTCCTTAGCGCTGTACACACGGAAGGGCAGAATAGTACAAACACATGAGGTGCAAAAAACCCTAGCTCGCCTTTCGCGCGTCCGCCGCCACCTGGCTCCTGCGCCCCTTCGCAGCAACTCGAGGGTTGACCTTCGGCTTATGGGGCCATCGCTTCAGTCGCGAGGTCCGTGTTCGCTTGCCGTCCGCTGAGCTTGACGTTTCTTCCGAAGGTGTGCAGAACGCGCGAGGGTCTCGCATCGTGCACTTCACGCCTCTTACCTATAAGGAACAGAAAATATCCCGAAGGTTGCGCTAACAACCGAAGGTTAGAAAAATAACCAAGGGACTTACATGTGGTGAGAGCTCTTGCAAAGGTACGCAGGGCACGCGAGGGTCATTTCCCGTGTCAGCCAGCGTGACATCACTACTGCGAGGGTTCCTTCCCCTAACATGGTCGATACGAGTCAATGAGCACTTTGTGTTGCGTGATGTTGCTCTTGTTTCTAACTTGCATTTTTAACCTTCTTTCTGTTTTGCAACTTTTCGATGATGACTATGAGATTCATTTTAAGCCGAATCTCAGTCGTATTTTGGACCCTCAGGGAATCTTGTATGTTTGATTTCACCCTTTGGGAAAGTCTTTCGTGCGAATTTCTCGGAGTCTTTTGGAATTTCTCGCTATCTTTTGGCTGGACCTCCTCCTCCTCTGATCTTTGGAAGTGGCATAGGAGACTAGGTCATTTGAGCTTTGACTTGCTTGCAAGGCTTAGTTCACTTGGCTTAATCAGAGGATTGCCCAAGTTACACATGGAGAAGGATCTTGTTTGCCATTCTTGTAGACATGAAAATGGTTGCTGCTCCCCACCATCCTGTGAATCAAGTTATGACCAAGCACCTGTTGACACTTCTTAGCGTCGCTACTAAGAATAGAGTTTGAATCTATCCCCAGCAACGGTGCAAGAAATGTTTGTTGGTATTTCTTATGTCTATTGGATAATTCCGCAAGCGCACAGAATATACCATTGTAGCATTTCACCCCCAGGAGTATTCCAGGGTATCGTATTTATCCACACGGAAGCAATGGTTAAAGAATTGGATAACTAACTATCATGTATCCACTAACTAATATACACACTAAAACCAAAGTGGGGGTAAGTGATATATATGATAATAGCAGTGACACACACAGGAGGTCACAAAGATAAAGAGTAGTCTAGCGAGCGAGGAGAACAACAGAGCGAGCCTAAGGTTTCCAGAGATCTATCTCTACTTGCAAGGTTCTAACTTAGCAAGACATGTTATATCAAGCAAGATCAATGTTCATACCAATTGCACTTCGGGTCACTAAGCCACTTAGCAACAGAAAGGGATGAGAAGGGTGCTAAGCCGCCTAGCACAAGAAGACTACGTTTTAATAACTTGCTCGCACGTGGTGGAATCAAAGCCTAGATAGGTCTGTCACCCCTACTAGTACCACAAACAAACCGTGGAGTAAGCCGCAGCACAGGCAAGCGTATAGTCTAGACACCACGTCTACACTACATCTCACTACTCTAATCCGACGTCCGGTTGAACTGATTAGAGCACCGGGTTAAGGGCGGTGAACCAGCGCAAAGTATACTACCATTATCTCGCTATCACATAACTATGACAATGCTAACAACCACTACACATAGCTAGTCATGTTGCAATAAAGTAAAGTACTAAGGCAAATAGAGAAGATAACTATATAAAATAACTCAAGTCTTACAAGGAAAGAAAGAATACAAGAACCATACCAGACCTCCCAGAAGAATAGAGCTGAAGACCAGAGACTCACTCTAACTCCAAGCACTACTACTAGTACTACATCTTGAGAGAGAGTGGAGCTCCTCCTTTGTGGTGTGTCTAGAATCGAGAGGTGAGGGGGTATTTATTAGTCCTAGGGGATGAATGAGAACCACTCAATGTGCCACGTCAGCGATCCGCGTGATGATGGATGAGAGCCCTTGGATCGTAACCTCCTTGAGATCAATGGTGGAGAAGAATTAAGCATGTGCTTCTTTGCATGACGACATGCAAATGGTGGTGGAGGGGGGAGGACGCCCCTGGCCTCCATGTAGGGGTCGGCCGACCCCCCTATGGCAGGTGGGACTCCCTCCTTCTTCTAGAAGCATGGCCCACATGTCATAGAGTGTGGTGGAGCTTGGTTTGGCCTTGGGTTGGTCGGTTTGCTTCCTTTTGTGGGGCCCATGGATCCATGTGAAGTGAATATGAGCCATTGAGAGAAAACAGACACTCCATCCAAGGGTGGAGAACAACTTTTGAGTGATTCCCATGGATCATGGCTAGTTTGGGAGGCTGGTGAGCCACATAGGGGTCGGGCGACCCCACTAGGTGGGTCCCACTAACCCATTTATCCCTATTTCCTGTATGTCTGCATCAAATACTCCATGGACATGTGGAGCTTGTTTGGATAAAATATATTTATTATGTGCCTATGTTCCTCCTTCCAAACCGAGGTTGTTGACGGTGTTTTGAACATGTAAATTTGTGTCATATCTACCGTCAAAAAGATCCCCCAAGCTTAAATCTTTTTGCTCGTCCTCGAGTAAAGGTTAGAGAGTAAAAGTAGACATGATCATAACAATCTTGAAGAATATAGCAAACATAAAGTCTAATTCAAGACATACCTTATACAAGTGGGTTATGTGGCTTGTCTAGCATATATCCTTCAGATGTTGAAAAATGGAACATTCTCAAAGCAAAGTCATCTTACCATTCCCCACATCTTTAGTACTTGGAGTGTTTTAAAACTTTTCAAAGGAAGCACATAGGTCAAACTTACTCCTCAAATTACTCTCATTATATCGCTCTAATAAGGCATATCATTCCTTACCATAACACACATCACTTTTTTTTATTTAACTTTATCCTATAATTTAGCAAGCTTATGTGGAGCTCAGGTAGGGATAAACATGATAGCTTACTTGTATTGTATATATTGTAAAGTCAAAACAAGGATCCAAGAAGAAAGATGTCTCACTCCTAGATCAAGATGTGCATGTGTGTGGACATGATGATAAACTCTATTGCAACTCCTTAGCAAGTATGATCTCTCTCTCTCTGCTCTCTCTCTCTCTCTCTAACTTGTGATAATTATGAGACATGGCTATCCTTTTTTTTCATTATCTCCTTTTTCAATGCATGAGCTTTTGCCCATTCATTTTTTTTTCCCTGGACTTTCACAAGTCCATTATTCATTTTTTTTCTATTTTTTTGTGCATAGCTCATGTCTCTTTTCAAGGACTTTAGAGAGAGATCAAACTATAGAACTTTGGAGTATTTATTTGTGGAAATGAAGACATGTTTCTGCATACTTCTAGTGGTAAGAAGTAGCATTTATATGTGGAGTGTACGTGATCTTGATCTTGGGAACATGATAATTTCTCAGCAAGGTCAACAAGGTTTTGACCAAATCAACACAATGCAAGTAGCATATTTAGAAGGGTTGGACATTTAAGATCATCATATGCTTTGGTAGGAATTTCTCACATTGAGGAGTAAGTGACCACTCTAGTTTTTTGACATTTTTAAAATCTCATCCCAAGCACCTTGCCTAGAAAAGGTATGACTAGTGAGACCAAGAACTATATCACATTTTTCAACAACTTAGTCCATAGTGTTTTCCTATCAAGATCTGTTTCCTCCCACAATCATAAGTATATGCAAGAAATCAACTTATGATCTTTCTACCCTTTTAAATAAAATGTCATGATCAGTCACTTTTCAAATTTTATTTTTTGATGTGGCTCTTCTTGTTTTCATTTTGGCACGAGAATCATGAAGATGATAAACGAAATGTCCAAGAGAGGGAAGGAATGTGGCAAACCAGTAAGCATGTGTGTAGGAGTGTAGTGGAGGCTGGCTGTTGGCCCAGGGTCCATAAGTGGGGCTCCGGCCGCCCCCACTTTGGAACCCTGGCCATGTTGGTGCCTGTTGTGTCTGTTCCCCCATCCGAAGAACCCTTCCTGCCTGGTGCTTTTTGGTGGTTTCATCATGGGTTGGTCGTCCCGACACTCAAATGTGGTCGTTTAAGGACCATATTTGCCATGCACACTTGTTTGCAATGAGCACACACCGTGGCAAAGTTTAGGAGGCTTCATAGGTTAAGTTAGGGTCGATCGACCCCCAAACTTTACTTCTGGGTTTCGGTGAAACTTGGTAGGGGTGGGGCTCCTCCCCAAGCTTGTTCTTATTGAAGGACCGAGAAGCTACCCGAAAGCGACCAGAGGGGGGGTGAATGGGAGCTTCAAAAATTTCCTTTCGGAAACTAGATGCCACTGTCCCAAATCAACCCCAAAAGCGAAACCTAGAGCTTGCTAATGTCCACGACCCTAGATGTAGGGTGGATGCTTCCTAGAAGCACAGCGGGACACTAGACAACCCTAGAAAGCCAACCCAAAAGACGGAACTCAAATCCGATCAAGAACGAACGAACCGCGAACGAAGACGCGCGAAACTGCAGCGACCGACTCTGGCCTGCGTCCGGTCAGCAGGGACCGGACGCGTCCGGTCGTCAGAAAACAGCTCTGGGAGCTCTCTGTTCGCGACCGGACGGACGCCGAGCTCAAGCGTCCGGTCGTTCACTGAGCGTCCGTCAGATGAGACAATGACAACGGGAACAGTGCAAGCGTAGCGTCCGGTCGAAATGCAAACAGAGCGTCCGGTCGAGAGCGTCCGGTCAGTACGCAGAAAGCTTGGCGCCGTGCTCAACGACCGGACTCTGAAAGCGTGCGTCCGGTCAGCCCGACAGAGCGTCCGGTCACCCCGCGACTGCACTGAAACTCCGGCGATTCAACCCGATCTCCTCCGAATCAAGTGCTCTAGGCTTGGGATTCGATCTGAGGAGTCACAAGGAGGTAGTGAGCTATCTCTAAGAGATCATGGCTCGAACCTAACTCCAAATCGGTGAATCGAAGGAATTCGGGGGAAAGAAGAAAAAGAGACCCGAAACTAAAACTTGATCGATCTCCTAGACCGTGAGGTTAGAGATGATTTCTTCGGTGGAAAGAAGTGCCTCACGATCTAGAGCAACTCAGTTCAAACGGAATCGTGAAAGATGAACCGAGCACAAGATCAAGCGACGGGAAAACTCAAGGCACAAAGCAATCCGCGAAGAACATGATGAACATGAAATCAAAACGCGAATTGACACCAAGAGATGGGATCCAAGGTGAGGATACGGCCTCACTTCCTCGAATCAACAGTACACAGAGTGGAGTCTCTCTGCGGATCTCAACTAGCTAAAGCAGGGGTGTGGAGAGTGGAAACCCTAGGAAATGAAAGCTCTAACTGAGATTGAGATAGGGAGGAGGGTGTCTCCCCTAGACTACTTATACTAACCTAGCCTAAGTCTATTTCCTACTCTACCCCTCTCTACTCTAATTACAGAGCGGACCAGCCTAACCCTAAGGCTATTCTAGTCCACCCGCTGGTGGTAGGTAGATCCGACGGCCACGCCCGCACGGTCTTCCCCGCGTCGCCTCCACGCAACCTTCAGATCGCCGCCACGTGCCGCCACCACTCTGCACCCCCGGTTTTGCGGCCCAAACCGGGAAACCAGCCTTTTCCATCAGCCCCCGGTTTTGAGGCCCAAACCGGGAAACCAGCCTCCAGCCCGAGTTTTGTGGCCAAACTCGGAAACCGTCCGCGCCCGAGTTTTGAGGCCCAAACTCGGAAACCGGCCCACGCCCAGGTTTTGAGGCTCAACCTGGAAACCGTCGCGCCAGGTTTTGTGGCTCAACCTGGAAACCCAGCACCCAGGTTTTGAGGCCCAAACCTGGAAACCGTCCACCGTTGGTTTTTCCCGGGCTCTACCAACAAACCGGCGTCGTAGAGGGGATGCACCGCCTGTGCACCCCTTCCACCGACATGATCGCACTTCTCCGCCTGTCGCTGTCGCAGGCTGCCAGCCACCACAGCTGATCCTCCGGCCTCCAGTCCATCAGTCCAAGTCCACGTCCGCCCTTCACCGTCCGATACATCGGCATGGCACGTCCGCCGCACGGCACGCCCATCCTTCATCGCGCCCGGTCCGTCGGCACGGCACGTCGCAACTTGACCTTCACCCGCCATCGATCACTGTCTCCGTGCTCGACACCTGCACAACACAAGCCAAAGAACATGCGCATCATCTCCATTGACAATCACTCATCACACAGAGACTCGGCATACACCCATGTATCCGCAATCTCCCCCTTGATGAGTGCATTGTCAACTCCACAACAAATCATGAATAAGAAGAAGGAGGTAGGAAGGAGTGGGAAGAGAAAACCCAACCAAATGACCCAGAAGCCTTAACAAAAGCCGAAGAAGGTCAAGTGGATGAAGCAAAAACTTGGTCCCCAAAGACATGGGCAACGGCTTGACGCAACCAAGCAAAGCAAAGCTAGCCCTCAAGAAGAGGTAGAACAGGCTCAACACCGCTAGCAGATAGCAATTGAAGATCGGAGGACAACAGAAGCAAAATGCTAGTCCCTCAAGATAGAGGCACAGAGGCTCAACACAACTAGCAAGAAAATCACTCCGAACCAATTGAAAATCAACCCAAACCAAATGGGAAAGCACACCAGACGATACCAATTGAAAGCCAAATGAAAAAGCTTATGAAAGCTCATGAGAAGCTAGGAACGTTTGCTAGTCCCTCAAGACAGAGGCAACGGCTCAACACAACTAGCAAACTCCCCCTCGACAAATGCAAGCAACTAGGACAAAAGATTTTCAGGGCATATGATTTGCGTAAATTTCTCCCCCTAGTTGAAAATGCACTTATCAAGGCCAAAAGGTATCGGAGAAGCAACTCTCTTCACATAAACTCCCCCTGAACACAAGATCTCCTTCCACAATGCATATGAAGTCAAAATGCAAGTTAGGAGCTTCAAGTATATAGTCAAAAGAGTGCAAAGATGCTCTAATCAGTATAGCTCCAACATCTCAATTAAGCACTCAAATAGCAAAGGCTCAAACTGATCACTTATACGAAATATGAAGCATATGAGCATGTGAGCAGTTTTAAGCCAAAAGGATAGTCACCATCAAATAGCACTAGACATGTATAGAAGGAATCCAAACAAGTGCTAAGCATATATACAAGGTGAACTACCCCTAGCAAAGTTCAATCATCATGCATAGGAATGAAGCATATACTTGTGATTTCAAATTCATATCGGAGTTGCAGCGGTAAAAGAATTCACAAGTTCATTTTTAGCATGTGATTGCGAGAGGTTGAAAGCTTGTCATCGCCTAACTTTTCAACCGTGCGAAGCCTATGCCGAAGCAATCAGAAGCTTAAAGCAACGGTTTCGGTCATACACTACATGGCTCAAGTTTAACTCAAAGTGCAATGAGAAACAGTCTCAATACCATGAGGTGTTGACAAGCAATCCCATCTCGATCTTTTCAATTCAACAATACTTGGTTCAGATTTTAAGCAAGTTATGAACAACCAAGCAAGTGAATGACTCAGAACTAGAGACATAGCAACCTAGCATATATGAAAAGCAGGAATGGACTCAACACACCCTACACATGCTAGTTGCATATCTCAATGGTGAACATTTTCAGATTTATATACATTAGGCATAATTCACCATTCCAAAAAAGCTCGCTCATAACATGTAACAGTGATCAGAAAGAGCATAAGCTACAAGCATCATCATAAGTATCGGAGCAATACTAACAAGAGCATAATTACATTCTAGTGAATATAGACATGAAGCTCAGAATGTAAATGCGTATGCCCGACACAAAACTGAAGGAAAGAAGATACCAAAAGGAGAGACTCAAGAAACTCAAAAGAAAAGAGCCTCAAAATAAAAGAGTCAGTCTGTACATCTCAAAATGCTTCCCCCATCTAAAAGGGGAAACACACACCAAGCTCACCCCTCAACCTATTAAAGGTTGATTCGTCTAAAGGCTTGGTGAAAATATCAGCCAATTGGTGATGAGTATCGACATGGCGAAGGTCGATATCACCCTTCTCCTGGTGGTCTCGCAAGAAATGAAAGCGCACATCAATGTGTTTGGTTTTCGAGTGAAGCACGGGTTCTTAGCAACGCTAATGGCACTCGTGCTGTCACAAAGCAAAGGAACTCGAGTAAAGCTCAAACCAAAATCACGCAAAGTGGCCATCATCCAGAGTAACTGGGAACAGCAGCTAGCCGCAGCAACATATTCAGCCTCCGTGGTAGACTGAGCGACACTAGACTGCTTGCGAGAAGACCACGACACCAGAGAAGATCCAATAAACTGGCAAGTCCCAGAAGTGGACTTGCGCTCAATGCGACAACCAGCAAAATCAGCATCAGAAAACCACAAAGCGAGAGGGTGGAGGAAGCAGAATACCAAATCCCGAGCTCAGGCGTGAAACGAAGGTACCTGAAGATGCGCTTCACCGCCTGACGGTGAGAAGTGCGTGGCGAAGCCTGAAAGCGCGCGCACAAGCACACGGCGAACTGAATGTCCGGCCGGCCGTCGCCGTCAGGTAGAGCAGCGATCCAATCATGCTGCGGTACTCCTTCTGGTCCACTGCTTCTCCATCCGTGTCGGCATCCAGGGCAGTCGTCGTCGACATGGGCGTCGGAAGAGGCTTGCCTCACCCATGTCGAACCGCTTCAGCAAGTCCCTTGTGTACTTGCCCTGGTGCACAAACGTCCCCTCTCGGGATTGCTTAATTTGCAACCCGAGAAAGAAAGTCAGCTCGCCCATCATGCTCATCTCGAACTCCCTGCTCATAGTATCTGCAAACTTGGCAACCAAAGCGTGAGAAGAACCACCGAAAATGATATCATCCACGTAAATTTGGACCAAGAGAGTATCTTTGCCTTGCTTGAGGAGAAAGAGCGTTTTATCTACACATCCCATTTTAAAACCCTTAGCTAGCAAAAAGGTTTTTAATCTCTCATACCAGGCTCTAGGGGCTTGTTTCAAACCATACATACAGCTTTGTGGAGTTTAAAGACATGGTTTGGAAACTTGGGATTTTCAAAACCGGGGGGTTGCTGGACATAGACCTCCTCCTCAATATAGCCGTTTAAGAAGGCACTCTTGACATCCATTTGAAAAAGTTTGAAACCCATGGATGCAGCATAAGCCAAGAGTATCCTAATAGCCTCCAAACGAGCTACAGGAGCGAAGGTCTCCTCATAATCTATCCCCTCCTTCTGACTATAACCCTTCGCTACAAGCCGGGCCTTGTTTCTCACAATGTGGCCCTCCTCTCCTTGCTTGTTTTTAAAAACCCATTTTGTCCCAACAATAGGTTTACAGTCAGGAGGTTGTGGCACTAGAACCCAAACCCGATTTCGCTCAAAGTTCTCTAGCTCCTCATGCATGGCATTGACCCAATCCGGATCCGTCAATGCGTGTCCAACATCTCGGGGCTCAAGAACGCAACAAAGCAGAATGAGCAAAGTGCGAGATGGTGCTGTGACCTGGAGCGAGTAACTCGCTCGTCGATGTCGCCGATCATCTGTTCAGGGGGTGCTGGCGCTGGATGTGTCGTGGCGCCTCCCGGGAAGAAGTACCTCCCCCTCAACAGTAGCTGGTTCCACCCCGGGTACAAAGTGTACCAGCGCGAGGTGGATCCACGGCCCCCAGGAAGAAGACGTCTCGGGGCCCACGGGTCGTCGTCGAAGCCGCTCCCGGCGGCGCGGCAGGCGGAGGGGTTGCTGGATCATCTATACCTTCAGCACCCTCTTCCTCGTCATCGAAAAGAGGCTCTCCAACCTCGTGATCACCTGCACGCTCAAACGAGAAGAAGGAGAAACAAGAGTCTCGTCGAAGGTGACATCTGATGTCTCCATGACTCGGTTAGTGTCAAGGTTAAGTACACACGATAAGCTCGAGTGTGAGTGCCATAACCCAAAACAAAACACACCGTCAGAAGAACGAGACTCAAACTTGTCTAGGTTGCCTTTTTTCAATATAAAACAGTGCAACCAAAGACTCTAAAAACTCACCTTGGGCTGGCGACCAAAACGCAACTCATAAGAGGTCTTCTTCAAAACACTCTCAGAAAAATGCGATTCGAAATATAGCATGCAGTGTTCATAGCTTCGGCCCAATAGCGCCTAGGAGTCCTATGCTCATCAAGCATCGTCCTGGCCATCATCTCAACAAGGGTCCGATTCTTCCTCTCTACAACACCATTTTGGGGTGGTGTATAGGAGAAGAAAACTGATGCTCCAAACCAAGGCATTTACAAAACTTCTCAAAATCCGAATTTTTAAACTCGGAACCATTATCACTTCTAATCGCTCGCATCGAGTTCAAAGGGAACTCGTTCTGAAGACGCAAAATCAGATCGCGAGCGAAGGAGAATGTCTCGGACTTCTCAACTAAAAAGAAGACCCACGAATACCTCGAAAAGTCGTCAACAATAACAAGCACATACCACTTCCCACCAACCGAGCTCACCCGAGCCGGACCAACAAGGTCCATATGCAAAAGCTCTCCGGGGTGCGAGGTCATAACCTTGGTCAAAGGATGGTGGGGAGCAGCAACCATCTTTCCATGCCGGCAAGCATGGCAACTAGATCCTTCTCCAACGAAAGCTTGGGCAATCCTCGGATTAAGCCAAGTGAGCTAAGTCTTGCAAGCAAGTCAAAACTCAGTGACCGAGCCTCCTATGCCACTTCCAAAGATCAGAAAAGAAGGACTAGCCAAAAGACAGCGAGAAGATCCAAACGACTTTGAGAAATTCGCGCGAAAGACATTCCCAAAGGGTGAAATCAGACATACAAGATCACCCTGAGGATCTAAGATCCGGCTAAGGTTCGGTTTGAAACGAATCTCATAGCCTTCACGAAAAGTTGCGAAACAGAAAGCAAGTTAAAATGCAGGTTAGAAACAAGAGCAACCTCGCGCAACACAAAGTGCTCATTAACCCGCACTGCACCAACGGACAATACCTTGCCCTTACCTTTGTCGCCGAAGGTTTATGTACTCTTTCCGGCGACCGGACTAGGCTGGAGAACCATTTGGCATTTCCGGTCATGTGCCTCGAGCAACCGGAATCCACAAGCCAAATGTCCTCCAACCGCTCCTCCTACATCAATAAAAAGACATAGGGTGAACATACGGTCCAACACTGGGGTTAGTAAGATAAGAAGGAAACCAGTGTTGGGCCGGCTGCTCAAAAGAACGGTCAGTGTAAAAACCATCCTGTCTAGGGGGATAGCGATCACCACGCACAGGAAAACGTGGTCCGCTGGGGAAGAAGCGCTCACCGCGAAACTCTACCTGCGGTGGGACAAGGCGCTCAACAAGCCTCCGCCACGGGGTCCGTTACCTGCAAAAGCAGGACCCCGTCGGGCACGCTCTCTACGAGATCTACGCCTAGGAGCCTGCTGCTCAACTCTAGCGTCTCTCCTCGGAGCTCTCTCCTGCCTAGGCCTCACAAACTGAGGTGCTCTACCTCTAGGCCTAGTCTCCCTCCTAGGGGCTCTCTCCTGCTGCCTAGGCTGGGTATGCTTCCCTCCAGACCTAGCAGCTCTCCCCTGAGGCTTCGGAGCATGTCCACCACGAGCTGGGTGAAACATGTCCGGGTTCTGCATCTCCCTAGCACGGCGCGCCTCTCTCCTGCGCCTAAAGCAGAACTCACTCAGTGACCATCCCGCCCACAAAAGTCACACTGAAACCTCACCGCGCGCAAAGGGGGTTGTTGGTTTGCAGGGATGTGGGTATGGTTCACCTTGCCCTTGCCCTTCTGTGGCAACTCCTCTCGGATGGGTGGCATTGTGTCAAGCTTGTTCTTTAGGTGATTGGGCTTGGGTTGCCATTGTGGATTCTTGGGTGGAGCCTTGGGGGGTTCAACTACAACTCCATCCTTGGTGACAGGCTGGCAGGCTCTTTGGGTGGAAGCTTGGTTAGTTTGGGAGTAGTGGTGGAGTTGGGCTTCTCACAGGGGTTCAGACCACTAGACTCTCCAATCTTACCAAAAGCTGAAAGATCAACACTCTGGCCAAGACCTACACCAGGAGCCCCAGCAGCTCGCTTGAATTGGGAGATCATCATCCCGAGCTGAGGCTCACCACAAGACACCCATGACAAGACGGTCCGAAGGTATGTGTTTTCCTCCTCGGTACGCACCTTGTCATGCCTCACATTGGCCATCTCCTGCTCCAGGCCCTCACACAAAGCACACCTCTTGACACAAGTGCTATCCGAGCCGGCCTTCTCAAAAGACTCAAGCTTGGCATTCTTCTCTGCCAACTCGGATTGCAAGACAGGACAAGTCTTGCACGCACCCAACAGCTGCGGTCTAGCTCGGAGCTCATCCACCTCATCTACCAGCGCAGCATGCTTACTCCTCAGAGTGAGAAGATCTGTCATGTGCGCGGCGCAACTCTCGCACTCCAACTCCTCCGACACAACCACGGTGGACCGAGCGAACTCAAGCTCCTTCACCGTGTCCTCCCACTTCTGCCTAAACTCCTTGCGCTCTCTAGCGGCACGCCTAAGCAACTTATCTTGGCTAAGGAGGGCAGCAGTCAACTTCTCAACCTCGGAGGAAAGCTCGTCGTAGGTGAGAGATACCTGGGAGGTGTCGTCGTCGTCGTCGTTCCGAGGTGTGTGCTCCGGCTCGCCGTCGACCTCATCTCCGAGCGCCATGGTACACAGGCCTTCGTCGCCGGCGAAGAAGCACAAGCCGTTGAACGTGTCCTCCAGCTTCTTCTTCTCGGACTCGTCATCACTCGATCGAGCGGAGTCGTCATCCGAGCCGTCGACGTCGCTGAGCGTGGCGAAGAACGCTCGCTGCTCAGCCTGCTGCTTCTCCAAGTACTTCTTCTTGATGTACTCTTGTTGAAGCCGCCCCGCTTCTTGTGCCTTGGGGGAACGTGCTTCTCCTTGTACTTGGAGTCGCGCCTGTGGCCGTGATCGCCCTTCCCAAGATGCTTGTTCTTCTTCTTGGGGCAGTCGGCGATGAAGTGGTCGGGGTCGCCGCACTCGTAGCATCCGTGCGTCCTCCTCCGCGACGACGGTTCATGCGGTTGTTGTGGAACCGCGAGAACCGGTTGGCAAGCAAAGCCAACTCGTCGTCTCCCAAAGACTCCAGCTGGTCCTCTGTCACAGAAAAGAGAGAAGAAAGCGCAAAGCCAGCTGAGGGGTTAGAGGAAGAGCCGGAAACCAAAGCCATGGACGGGCGAGAAGGATTTTCAAAAGAAGCCCTCGCCATAGCATCAATCTCACTGGACTTGAGCTTACTGAAGAGCTCGTCGCAGGTGAGGGTCTCATAGTTCGGCGATTCGATGATTGCCTGAACCTTGGAGTCCCACACCGAACGGTCAAGAGTGTGCAAAAGCTTCAAAGCACGCTCATGATCGTCAAATGGCAACTGCTCTCTGTTAGCCCTCATCCTGTTGACAATCACCTGAAAGCGAGCGAATAAACTTTCTATGCTCTCGCCAGGTTGATGTCTAAAGTTCTCATACTCTCGCTTGAACGACTCGTAGAGTCGGGTTTTGACTTGAGAGGTGCCCTCATGAAAACGCATGAGAGTGTCCCAGATCTCCCGAGCCGTAGCGAGGTGAGAAACGCGATCAAACTCACCCCATACTCAAACAAGAGAAAAGCATTACGGGCTCGGCTATTGGCATCGTGCTCATCGATCTGCTGTTGATTCACACGAGCAGCCAAGACCACGTAATCAGGGGAGTTGCAAATATCCCAGATCGAAGCGCCCAAGCTCTGCAAATAGGCCGACATACGTATCTTCCAATACGCATAGTTCGTCCCATCGAAAAACGGCGGTTTGCCCACGCCGCGATCCATGTCGCCTTCGGTGGATCTGGAACCGGCTAAGGTGGAAGATCCTTAACCCGCTCCGATACCAATTGAAGGACCGAGAAGCTACCCGAAAGCGACCAGAGGGGGGTGAATGGGAGCTTCAATAATTTCCTTTCGGAAACTAGATGCCACTGTCCCAAGATCAACCCCAAAAGCGAAACCTAGAGCTTGCTAATGTCCACGACCCTAGATGTAGGGTGGATGCTTCCTAGAAGCACAGCGGGACACTAGACAACCCTAGAAAGCCAACCCAAAAGACGGAACTCAAATCCGATCAAGAACGAACGAACCGCGAACGAAAACGCGCGAAACTGCAGCGACCGGACTCTGGCCTGCGTCCGGTCAGCAGGGACCGGACGCGTCCGGTCGTCAGAAAACAGCTCTGGGAGCTCTCTGTTCGCGACCGGACGCACGGAGCTCAAGCGTCCGTCGTTCACTGAGCGTCCGGTCAGATGAGACAATGACACGGGAACAGTGCAAGCGTAGCGTCCGGTCGAAATGCAAACAGAGCGTCCGGTCGAGAGCGTCCGGTCAGTACGCAGAAAAGCTTGGCGCCGTGCTCAACGCCGGACTCTGAAAGCGTGCGTCCGGTCAGCCCGACAGAGCGTCCGGTCACCCCGCGACTGCACTGAAACTCTCCGGCGATTCAACCCGATCTCCTCCGAATCAAGTGCTCTAGGCTTGGGATTCGATCTGAGGAGTCACAAGGAGGTTAGTGAGCTATCTCTAAGAGATCATGGCTCGAACCTAACTCCAAATCGGTGAATCGAAGGAATTCGGGGAAGAAGAGAAAGAGACCCGAAACTAAAACTTGATCGATCTCCTAGACCGTGAGGTTAGAGATGATTTCTTTCGGTGGAAAGAAGTGCCTCACGATCTAGAGCAACTCAGTTCAAACGGAATCGTGAAAGATGGACCGAGCACAAAGATCAAGCGACGGGAAAACTCAAGGCACAAAGCATCCGCGAAGAACATGATGAACATGAAATCAAAACGCGAATTGACACCAAGAGATGGGATCCAAGGTGAGGATACGGCCTCACTTCCTCGAATCAACAGTACACAGAGTGGAGTCTCTCTGCGGATCTCAACTAGCTAAAGCAGGGGTGTGGGAGAGTGGAAACCCTAGGAAATGAAAGCTCTAACTGAGATTGAGATAGGGAGGAGGGTGTCTCCCCTAGACTACTTATACTAACCTAGCCTAAGTCTATTTCCTACTCTACCCCTCTCTACTCTAATTTACAGAGCGGACCAGCCTAACCCTAAGGCTATTCTAGTCCACCCGCTGGTGGTAGGTAGATCCGACGGCCACGCCCGCACGGTCTTCCGCGTCGCCTCCACGCAACCTTCAGATCGCCGCCACGTGCCGCCACCACTCTGCACCCCCGGTTTTGCGGCCCAAACCGGGAAACCAGCCTTTTCCATCAGCCCCCGGTTTTGAGGCCCAAACCGGGAAACCAGCCTCCAGCCCGAGTTTTGTGGCCAAACTCGGAAACCGTCCGCGCCCGAGTTTTGAGGCCCAAACTCGGAAACCGGCCCACGCCCAGGTTTTGAGGCTCAACCTGGAAACCGTCGCGCCCAGGTTTTGTGGCTCAACCTGGAACCCAGCACCCAGGTTTTGAGGCCCAAACCTGGAAACCGTCCACCGTTGGTTTTTCCCGGGCTCTACCAACAAACCGGCGTCGTAGAGGGGATGCACCGCCTGTGCACCCCTTCCACCGACATGATCGCACTTCTCCGCCTGTCGCTGTCGCAGGCTGCCAGCCACCACAGCTGATCCTCCGGCCTCCAGTCCATCAGTCCAAGTCCACGTCCGCCCTTCACCCGTCCGATACATCGGCATGGCACGTCCGCCGCACGGCACGCCCATCCTTCATCGCGCCCGGTCCGTCGGCACGGCACGTCGCAACTTGACCTTCACCCGCCATCGATCACTGTCTCCGTGCTCGACACCTGCACAACACAAGCCAAAGAACATGCGCATCATCTCCATTGACAATCACTCATCACACAGAGACTCGGCATACACCCATGTATCCGCAGTTTTGCTAAGGGACTAGCAATGGGTAAGCTTGGGGAATTGTTGACACTGTTATCTATCAAAATTAAAGGATAAATAAATATGAAAAGGGCATGAATTCAATCACCAACAAAGGTTTAGGGTTTTAATTGACAATATTCCATGAGTTTTGGTGAATTGTGATTCTGCAGGGACTAAACCAGGAAACCAGCGCTGATTGCTTCCCCTAGAAGGAAACCGACGGGAGATAACGCAACCGCCACGTCAGGAAGTTTCTAGAAGACTCCAAAGGACACCAGAAGACACCAGGAGGTCGACCACCACGAGAGGATGACAGGTGGGACCGACCGGTCCCACCATAAGACCGGTCGGTCTCCCCCCGGGCCTGCTGGCTTCCGTCTTCTGCAAGCTTCCCCCACCGACCTCTAGGACTCATCTCGGTCGTACCTTAAGTCGGTTTGATCTAACGGCTGCGGTTGATCCCTCAGGGCTATATAAGCAGCCCCAGACCCCCCTCTCCAGGCATCTCCATCTTCATTATTCATCTCTGTTAACACTGGATTTTGGTCAACATTGAGAAGATGACAGGTGAACCCAACGGGCAGTGAAAGAGCATTCAGTAGACGGCCAAGCGGTCGGTTACTCCATTCAGGAAATAGATATGGCAAGAGAGGCCGGTCACGAGGGTAATTGACCATGACCACGATAGATTAAACGTGTATTCAAGAAGCAGAGGGTTCTGATCTCATTGGCCAGGAGTTGGATTTGGTGGCGTTGTGATGTGGCAAGCATGCAAAGAACGCAATATATATAAAGCATGCACATCTCGACGTCCACTTCTATATTTAGCATGAATGGCTTCACGATGAAGGAAAGGCTAGAAGACGGTCTGCATGTCCAGTGTGCTGAGATGGACGTATAAGGCATTCGGCAAGTATCCATGCGGTCGGCTAGTTTCCAAGGATTCGGCAACTGCTCATGCGGTCGGCTATTCTGAGAAAAGGGACTTTCCATTGAAATGATAGAAGCGACAGCCGATCGGGCAAGAAAATTGCGACAATCAAGGCAATGATGATTCCGAAAGGAGTTGAAGGCCAAGAATATTGTATTTTCCTTTAATATTTCATAGTCGTGTCCTCTTAGGACTTGTATTGCGTCCAGGGTATAAATATAAACCCTTGGCTATTGTAAAAAGGGTTCACTACCATATCAATACAACCGGCCCCGTGCCACCTTTCGAGTCCTAAGTCGTGTCGTCGAGTTCTTCGAGAGAATCATCGATCCGTCGACCTCCATAAGTACCGGCAACCTTGCTATCATGTCTAGTATCATGCGGTGGATGTAGATATGATGCAAGTAGTCTCGTATGTTAAGCTTAGTATCGTGCGGCGGATTTAAGCTTATGACGGGAAGTTTTTGCTTATGCCTTGTATCGTGCGGCGGATTAAGTCATGAGTAAAAATAGTTATCGGCTTTGTTCGATTTGGCAGATCTAATAGATTCATTAAGTTACCATGTGTTATATGTTTTATTTATTTAATTCCTATAACACTCTTTGCCCAATCTAGATTGATCTATGTTCGGCCTTGCTGCATGAGTTTATTTGTGCTTCGTTAATCATAAGATCATGATGGCCGAATTAACTTTCAATCCAGATTGTTACATGTTGTGGTTTATGCATGTTGACCATGTTTAGGCTTTGATAGAGCCAGGTACCGTGCGGCAGGTGTAGGTTTTAGATTAGTTTAATCATGCTTTGCTTGTATGTTCCTTCTTCATGGACCCCAGTTCGGCTAGTTTGCCGACTCTGGTTAAGCTTACATGAGTAATGAGTTTTTATAGATCTGTTCAGATATATGTATGCTTTTAGCTTCTTATAATTAGATCGTATCATGCGGTGGATTAATCTAATTATAAGGAGTGGTGTGGACTTATAGCAAGTGGTATCATGCGGTGGATTAGCTTTGCTTGAGTTTATACTTGACGGGTTCATGAAGGCTAAACGTGCGGCAGATTAGTTGGATTAGCCTATGCATATGTTATTTGAATAGATTTATATTTACAAATTACCCTTTTACCCTTCTGTTATTCATGTGTTCGGCATTCAACATGTTTATGAGCTCCATCTTTCTACTTGCCGAATGACATTATAAACCTGTTTCGACAAACGGCTTTTATAGCTGTGTGCCGTCATGATTGGCTTTCAAAGCCGTACATATGGAACTGCCTGGTTTCACCCAGCATGTTCCAAGGTATTCTCATATTTTTTATCCCTTGTTGGTTTTCAGGTCAAACCGACTGGCACGCTTCCGGATTCAGAATACTCTGGGCACCCGATTGAAGCCAGCCTCGTTCGGATTGCTGTGTGCCTGGCGCAGGGCGTCACGTTTTGCGTCAACACACTTTTTGGCACGCCCAGTGGGACAACAATTCCTGTTTGATTGTCAAAGCCGATTCAATGTGTACGCACGGTATAGCTGCTAATCAACTGAGTGTACATGGCATCTACGAAGACGCAGATAGCATGCATGGGTGGCTTTGCCCCGTGCAGGGACATAGAAACCAATTAAGGAAGCTAATGAACTTCTCCTAAAGATAGAATTGGCTGATATTTTTCTCCTAAAAATAAAATGGCTTCAAATACATCATGCATGAATGTATCGGTCTCCAAATATATCATGGCACGACATACACATGAAGAGATAAATAAAAGGAAGATTTCCAAGGAGATGTTCGAAGATAAAGTCCAAACTCAGATTTATTTGCATGCTGCTATAAATAGCCGATTGAGTATCAAGGTGTCATGCCGAGGGAAGTTGGTCGATAGCTAATTATCTGCATGTCATCTTTGGAATCGGATATTCAGGAAAGGAATCGGTGGATACAACAACACGAGAAAATATACTAATTGGTCGATATGCATACAGGAATCGGCTGGAGTTATCATCGTGCATGCATCTGCGCACCGCCGAACTCGTATTCGTCCTCTACGGCACAGTCAGCTTCATGAAAAATGACGTTCTTTGAAGCTACCATGAGTTACGTGACAGCATGCTCACCTAAAGCATTCCAGTTCCTCAACAAGAAGAAAGTCAAAGGCATACTAAGCAAAAGTCGATAAGACAGAACCTTCGACTCCTATTAATATAACTTTATCTTTCCCTAAGTAACGCAAAGCTCAATCTGGTGATAAGGTTACGAAAGGCTACATCAGAGGCACAAAGGACGTTAGCAACCGGACGGCCGATAGAAGACCATCGGCTAAAACGTTTTCATCACACTTCATATTGAAAGAGATACTTTGCTCATGGCCTTGAATAAGGTGGTGCCAACAAGACACATGCAATGGTGACAAGTTCACTTATAGTCAGAACAACTACAAGATCTGAAGCAGCCAGTCATTTGCAGAAGAAGGATTGACGTTTATGATTGGCTTCAAATATTTTCAAACCCGTATTCGGCGAAGACGTCTCGGATGAGAGAAAGGAGGACACCAGTGAATCATCGATTACACCGCTGTGACTACGTGTTGGGGGGCCTGAGATCAACATGCACACATCGTACAGCATTGAGCGATCCATCGTGAAGAAGGACAAAATGAATGGTCGCTTCATCTTCAACGGTGGTTTGTGTAATTTTACCCTCGCTTCTCTAATAGTTTCAGAGCTTAAAATTCAAATCATTAAAAGAGAAACCTCTCATGTTGCGTCTCTGCACTAAACAAAACCTTAAAAATTCCACTCTATGAATATGTGATATAAATATTTTGGGTTATCCATTGTTAAAATGATAATAGATGCTCTATTTTATGTTTCACCTGTGTCTGGTTTATAGCTTTGATTTCTTTTAGATTTGGGTCTAATGGTTATTATATTTATCTTGAAGTCTTTGAGATTTGTGGGTTGCATAGAATTTAAACTTTATGTGAAAGTTGTTGTGGGATATGAATAGAAGTAGAATTTGCTATGACATTATTCTGAGAGATACTTGAAATTCGGAGATTTAATGAAATAATAAAATTTACTTAATGTCATATTGAGCGCTGTCAAATCATTGTGACTACTAGTTGAGATTATAGTCATATTCTCAAGATCAGGATTCACGTACACGTTATAAACTAATAAGTGTTTTGCATGTGCATTCTCTCTTTGATTAAAATATGAGGCTATTCTATAAATCTCAGAAATAAAAATGACGGACACGTGTCCGCCAGAACTGAGAAAGAAAAAGGGCAAACCTCCCAAATAAAAATATGAAAAAGAAAAGGTCAAGTGACCGCCAAATAAAATAAAAGATGGCCGAAGGCCTAGTAGCCTCATAATTTTAAAAGGTAGGGAGAATGACATATGCAAAAGAAAAGTAATAAAAATATTCACTTGCACTTCTTGATCTAGGTTTATGGCTTGTATCTCCTTATGGTCGAGTCTTTGACTTTGCAATATTATGTGATACGATTTTATATAAAGATAATGATAAAAACTTCGGATGAAAAGTGATCAACGGGTAAAAGATAAGCATTTCTGTAGCAATTCTGTTTTGTAATCGCTTGGGACTCAGTGAGATCTAAAGCCCCATAATTAAAGAGACGGATGGATGAGTAAGGTACCATTTTATTCAAGTTCAAAATAAATCTTAGTTCTAAAATATGATACTTTTGAGATGTAGTCGGCATTGCAGCATCTTCTGATCAATAAAAATGGAAGAACTATAATATTTATACACATATGCATTTGTAACTAACTTGTTTCCACATGTATTGGAGAATTATTGTTTTACAGGCAAAATTGTGGAAACATGGTGAGAAAATGTTATTGCTATCAGTGGATTTCTTGGCTTTTTGAAGAAGACCAACAGAGATCAAATAGTTCGAAGCATGACAATTCATACTCCGAACTAGGGGGCCTGTGTTAACACTGGATTTTGGTCAACATTGAGAAGATGACAGGTGAACCCAAAGAGCAGTGAAAGAGCAATTAGTAGACGGCCAAGCGGTCGGTTACTCTCATTCAGGAAATAGATATGGCAAGAGAGGCCGATCACGAGGGTAATCGACCATGACCATGACAGATTAAACGAGTATTCAAGAAGCAGAGGGTTCTGATCTCATTGGCCAGGAGTTGGATTTGGTGGCGTTGTGATGTGACAAGCATGCAAAGAAGGCAATATATATAAAGCATGCACATCTCGACGTCCACTTCTATATTTAGCATGAATGGCTTCACGATGAAGGAAAGGCTAGAAGACGGCCTGCATGTCCAGTGTGCGGAGATGGACGTATAAGGCATTCGGCAAGTATCCATGTGGTCGGCTAGTTTCCAAGGATTCAGCAACTACTCATGCAGTCGGCTATTCTGAGAAAAGGGAGTTTCCATTGAAATGACGGAAGCGAGAGCCGATCGGGCAACAAAATTGCGACAATTAAGGCAATGATGATTCTGAAAGGAGTTGAAGGCCAAGAATATTGTATTTTCCTTTAATATTTCATAGTCATGTCCTCTTAGGACTTGTATTGCGTCCAGGGTATAAATATAAACCCTTGGCTATTGTAAAAAGGGTTCACAACCATATCAATACAACCGGCCCCGTGCCACCTTTCGAGTCCCTAAGTCGTGTCGTCGAGTTCTTCGAGAGGAATCATCGATCCGTCGACCTCCGTAAGTACCGGCAACCTTGCTATCATGTCTAGTATCATGCAGTGGATTTAGATATGATGCAAGTAGTCTCGTATGTTAAGCTTAGTATCGTGTGACGGATTTAAGCTTATGACGGGAAGTTTTTGCTTATGCCTTGTATCGTGCGGCGGATTAAGTCATGTGTAAAAATAGTTATCGGCTCTGTTAGATTTGGCAGATCTAATAGATTCATTAAGTTACCATGTGTTATATGTTTTATTTATTTAATTCCTATAACACTCTTTGCCCAATCTAAATTGATCTTTGTTCGGCCTTGCTGCATGTGTTTATTTGTGCTTCGTTAATCATAAGATCATGATGGCTGAATTAACTTTCAATCCAGATTGTTACATGTTGTGGGTTCATGCATGTTGACCATGTTTAGGCTTTGATAGAGCCAGGTACCGTGCAGCAGGTGCAAGTTTTAGATTAGTTTAATCATGCTTTGCTTGTATGTTCCTTCTTCATGGACCCCAGTTCGGCTAGTTTGCCGACTCTGGTTAAGCTTACATGAGTAATGAGTTTTTATAGATCTGTTCAGATATATGTATGCTTTTAGCTTCTTATAATTAGATCGTATCATGCGGTGGATTAATCTAATTATAAGGAGTGGTGTGGACTTATAGCAAGTGGTATCATGCGGTGGATTAGCTTTGCTTGAGTTTATACTTGACGGGTTCATGAAGGCTAAACGTGCGGCAGATTAGTTGGATTAGCCTATGCATATGTTATTTGAATAGATTTATATTTACAATTACCCTTTTACCCTGCTGTTATTCATGTGTTCGGCATTCAACATGTTTATGAGCTCCATCTTTATACTTGCCGAATGACATTATAAACCTGTTTTGACAAATAGCTTTTATAGCTGTGTGCCGTCATGATTGGATTTCAAAGCCGTACATATGGAACTGCCTGGTTTTCACCCAGCATGTTCCAAGGTATTCTCATATTTTTATCCCTTGTTGGTTTTCAGGTCAAACCGACTAGCACGCTTCCGGATTCGGAATACTCCGGGCACCCGATTGAAGCCAGCCTCGTTCGGCTTGCTGTGTGGCTGGCGCAGGGCGTCACATTTTGCGTCAACAATCTCCACATCAGAAACTAGGGTTTCAATTAGAAGTAGAGGTCCCTCTAGATGAATCTCTTCTAGTTCATCTAGAATTAGATCTAGTTCATCTAGTTGTAATCAAGAGCCAGCTATCAAGTAGAAGACTAGTTACCCCTCTAGTTTAGGTTTAGAACCTAGTCTTATATTAGAACTAGAAGAGAGAGAGAGGAAGAGATCAAGAAGGAGCTCCGGCCTGTCGGATCAACTTCTTCATCTTGTACCTACGGATTCAATTTCATCTTCAACTTGCTTCAGCGATTGTTTTGGAAATCAACGTCTATATTTAAGTTTGAGCTATTGTTCTTATTATTCTTAAGGTTTGTGACTCTCTTTTGAGTACTTTAATTCTAGACATTCTAGAGTTAGAGTTGTTGGATAGTGTAAGCGTGGTGCTTAGACTTGATAGCTCATAAATGCCTCCTATAACGCCGGTAGTAGTGGTTGTTCGCAAGGGTGACTCTTATAGCCTTGTTGATTCTTCTATAGTCCACTTACCCGTGTGTAGGCTCGGTAGGATTATACATTTGCATAAAAGACTCATACTCTGTTTGTGACCTTTTATGGCAACTTCCCCACTAAGAATAATATAAACATATCACTCTTAAATTGGAATTAGACAACCTTAGTGGTCCCCTCTATGCTTCTAGATTCTCCGTCCTTGTTAGCTACTCAGGGGTTAGACTTGAGACTTAACACTATCTGTTCCTTTGGGTTCGATATTAAAACTGGGTTACTCTGGTGAAGTGCTACATCGGTAGATGTTATCTGTGCGCTTGCGGATAAAGTAGAGTGTGCGTTAATTTATACCAACAGTGTGGATCAACTTCCCTTTCTATGGCATAAGCTCCTCTTGGATAGGTGGCATTGTATCAAGCTTGTTCTTAAGGTGGTTTGGTTTGGGAGCCCATTGTTGTTTCTTGGGTGGAGCTCGTGGAGGTTCATCAAACACACCATCCTTTGTGTTAGGCTTGAGAGGCTCTTTGGGTGGAAGCTTGGTAAGCTTGGGAGTAGTGGTGGAGTTGGGCTTCTCACTCGGGTTAAGACCACTCGACTCTCCAATCTTGCCAAAAGAAGAAACATCGACACCCGGAGCCAAACCTACACTTGGACCTCCAGCAGCACGCTTAAACTGAGCGATCATCATCCCAAGCTGCGGCTCGTTACATGACACCCATGACAAGATGGTCCGAAGGTATGTGTTTTCTTCCTCGGTTTGCATCTTGCCATGCTTCACATTAGCAATCTCCATCTCCAAACCTTCGCACAAAGCACACCTAGCCACACAAGTGCTACCCGAACTGGCCTTCTTAAGAGACTCAATCTTGGCATTCTTCTCTGCCAACTCGGATTGCAAGCCAGCACAAGACTTGCATGCACCCAACAATACGGGTCTAGCCCGGAGCTCATCCACCTCTCTAACCAAAGCAGCATACTTACCTCTCAAAGTGAGAAGGTCAGTCATGTGCTTGGTGCACATCTCACACTCAGCCTCCTCAAAAACGACCATGGTGGATCTAGCAAACTCAAGCTCCTTCACCGTGTCCTCCCACTTCTGCCTAAACTCCTTGCGCTCTCTAGCAGCACGCCTAAGCAACTTATCTTGGCTAAGAAGCGCAGCAGTAAGTTTCTCGACCTCAGCAGAAAGCTAATCAGGGTCTGAGATACCTGGGAGGAGTCGTCGTCGTCATCATGAGGGATGTCCTCTAGCTTGCCGTCGACCTCACACCAAGGGCCATGGTGCAAAAGCCCTCGTCGTCGGCGAAGAAGCAGAGACCGTTCAGCTTATCCTCGATCCTCTTCTTCTTCTCGGACTCGTCGTCGCTTGAAACAGCGGAGTCGTCATCCGAGCCGTCGACGTCGCTGAGTGTGGCAAAGGATGCACGCTGCTCAGCCTGGGCCTTCTCCAAGTACTTCTTCTTGATGTACTCCTTATCGAAGCCGCCCCTTCGCTTGTGCTTCGCGGGGACGTACTTCTCCATGCGCTTGCTGGAGTCGTACTTGTGCCCATGATCGCCCTTCCCAGATGTGTGCTTGTTCTTCTTGGGACAGTTGGCGATGAAGTGGTTGGGGTCGCCGCACTCAAAGCATCCTGAGCATCCTCCTCCGTGGCGACGGTTCATGCGGTTGTTGTGAAACCGCGAGAATCGGTTGGCGAGCAAAGCCAACTCATCATCCCCCAAAGACTCCAACTGCTCCTCTATGACAGAAAGAAGTGAAGAGAGTGCAAATCCTCCAGAGGGGTTAGTAGAAGAGCCAGAAACCAAAGCCATAGTCAGGCCAGAAGGATTCTCATTGGAAGCCCTCGACATGGCGTCAATCTCACTAGACTTGAGCTTACTAAAGAGCTCGTCGCATGTGAGGGTCTCATAGTTAGACGATTCGATGATCGCCTGGACCTTTGAGTCCCACACCGACCGATTAAGAGTATGCAAAAGCTTCAAAGCTCTCTCATGATCGTCGAAAGGCAACAGCTCCTTGTTTTGCTCTCATCTTGTTGACAATGACCTGAAAGCGAGCGAATAAACTCTCTATGCTCTCGCCAGGCATGTGTCGAAAGTTCTCATACTCCCGCTTGTGCGACTCGTAGAGACAGGATTTGACTTGAGTGGTTCCCTCATGGAAGCACATGAGGGTCGCCCAAATCTCCTGAGCCATGGGGAGGTGAGATACATGATCAAACTCGGACATGCTCAAACAGGAGAAAAGAGCATTACGCGCTCGGCTATTGGCATCGTGTTCATCTATCTGAAGTTGAGTGACACGAGCAGCCAAGACAACGTAATTGGCCTTGTTGCAAATCTCCCAAACAGAAGAGCCCATGCTCTGGAGATAGGCCGACATGCGTATCTTCCAATACGCATAGTTCGTCCCATCAAAGAACGGCGGTTTGCCCACGCCGTGAGCCATGCCGCCTTCTGTGGATCTCGAACCGGCTAAGGTGGAACATCCTTAACCTGCTCTGATACCAATTGAAGGACTGAGAGTGCTACCAGAAAGCGACCAGAGGGGGGGTGAATGGGAGCTTCAAATTTTCCTTTCGGAAACTTGTTGCTACTGTCCCGAGAATCAACCCCAAGAGCAAACCCTAGAGCTTGCAAGTGTCCACGACCCTAGATGTAGGGTGGATGCTTCCAAGAAGCACAGCGAGACACTATACAACTCTAGAAAACCAACGTAAAAGCTAGAAGTCAAATCGGACAACGAACGAACGAACCTCGGACGAGATAGCACAAAACAGCTCTGACCGGACTCTGCCTGCATCCGGTCTAGTACCACCGGACGCGTCCGGTCGAGCAGAAACCGTTTGGGGACCTTACTGTTTGTGACCGGACTCACTAGACAGGAGCGTCCGGTCAATATGCCAAGCGTCCGGTCAACTGAAGAATGCACGATGAACAGTGTCAGAGGCGAGTCCGGTCAACCAAAAGAACAAGCATCTGGTCAAGTCGCAGAGAAGTCAGAGAAGAACATTCAACGACCAGACTCTTGGTCTAGCGTCCAGTCATCACGACATCAGCCTCCGGTCGTCCCGACAGCCCCTTGTTCGTCCACCAATTCAATTCAAACTCTCCCAAAACGAAACCTCTAGGGTTCAAACTTGGAGAGATGAGTCATAAAGAGGATAGTGAGCTATCTCTAAGAGATCATGGCTCGAACCTATCTCCAAATCGATGAATCGAAGAATTTCGGGATGGGGAGACAAAAAACAACTTGAAACGGAAGTCGATTGACTACTAGCTCATGAGGTTAGAGGTGTTTTCCTTCGGTGGAAAGAAGTGCCTCACGATCTAGAACAACTTGGTTCAAACGGATTTGCAAAAGACGCACCAAGTTGAGAGATCGATCAACGGGAAAAACGTGGAGAAAAACAACCCGTGAAGAACACGAACAAAACGCGAATCACAACCACGAAATTGCAACCGTGTGGCTACCACATGCTACAATAGTGAGATTACAGTCTCACTCTCCTCAAAATCTCACGGACACAGAGGTATTGTTCTCTTCTCTGTGGATCTCAGTTCGCTACAGTAGGAAGTGGGAGAGCAGGAAACCCTAGAAGCAAAAGAGCAAATGACTGAGATAGTTTGGGAGGTGGGTGTCTCCCCCTACTTATCCTAATTCTAATTCCCACTCTACCCCTAATTATTTACAGAGCAAACCAGCTAAACCCTAAGGTTATTCTAGACCAACTCGTGGTAGTGGTGATCCGACGGCCACGCACGCACAACTGGTAGCGTTGCCTCGACGCAACCTCACCGATTGCCACCACGTGCCGCCACCGCTCTGCTTGTCCTTTTCCCGGACTCCGCCCCCCGGTTTTGTGGCCGAAACCGGGAAACCGGGCCTTCATGACCAATCCCTAGTTTTGAGGTCCAAACCGGGAAACCAGCCTCCAAGTCCATCGCCTGAGTTTTGTGGCCCAAACTCAGAAACCCGCCAGCGCCCTGGTTTTGAGGCCCAAACCTGGAAACCGTCCTCAGCTCGAGTTTTGTGGCCCAAACTCGGCAAACCCGCAGCACCCAGGTTTTGTGGCCCAATCCTGGAAACCGTCCACCCGATGGTTTTTCTCTGGCTCTACCACCAAACCGAAGCTATAGAGGGGATGCACCGCCCGTGACCCCATCCACCAACACGTGTTCCCAGGTCCTCGACCCGAGCAACACCATGCCCCGCAAGTCTCCGCTCGTCGCTGTCCCAGGCTGTCAGCCACCACAGCTGATCCTCAGGCCACCGGTCCCTCAGTCCAAGCCTCACGTCCGCCCTTCACCGCTCCTGGTCCGTCGGCACGACACGTCTCTACTTGACCTTCACCATGCCTTCGATCACTGTCTCCGTGCTCGACACCTGCACAACACAAGCCAAAAACATGCGCATCAAACCCGTGGACAATCACTCATCACTCGAGACTCGGCATACACCCATGTATCCGCAAAGTGTGCCCACTTAGGCCCCGAGCTTGGCAACAGATGACTCGGTCATGTGATGCAAGGTCAAAAAATAAAGACAAAAATATACATGCGCGACCAAGCGCCATGTATACATGGTAGTCCCCGAGCTTGGCAACAGATGACTCGATCATGTGATGCCAAGGTCGAAAATAAAGACAAAAATATACATGCGCGACCAAGCGCCATGTATACACGGTAGTCCCCGAGCTTTGCAACAGATGACTCGGTCATGTGATGCCAAGGTCGAAAAATAAAGACAAAAAATATACATGCGCGACCAAGCGCCATGTATACACGGTAGTCCCCGAGCTTAGCAACAGATGACTCGGTCATGTGATGCCAAGGTCCAAAAATAAACTGTAGGCCTGTGAAAGAATAACGACACCATATGCCATCAGACGCAGACAAAAACATCAGCTTTTTGCTGTCACGTTTCCCTTTAAAGTGTACCCTGCTGTCCTTTCTACAACTTTGACCGTATGCCGTCAGATAAAGTAACTTTTACTCTGTTGAACCCGTGACATAGTATGATCTCCTTTTGTAGTGGACATGGTCTATGGACCAAAGCAATTCGGCTATAAATGTAACATCGCAGAACCCTTATTGTGCCCATCAGCCATGGAACCAAAGCCTCAAATATCCGATGGACCGATAATGAGTGTTGCCGAACTAGTTAATCCGCCTGGGTTAGATTTGAAAGCATAGTGTAAAGTTCCTGGTAGGATTCTTGTGAGGGAATAGTTCGTTAGGGTTGTTCCCAATTGGTTGCAAATAGATAGGAATGACGGAGTTCCTGGGAGGATTCTTGTGACGCCGGCAATAACTCTAAGCCGTATTGTCACATATTGAGTCTTCCGAGGTCCTTCAAACTTGACCTTGTTAGCCGGGCAACCAACCCAGTTTCTAAGGAAACTCGAGGGTGGCAAGGTGATGGTCTTGCCGGTGACGGGCTGCGGGAGTGGCGCTGGGAACGCCTCCCGATATCCTTTATTGTGTATTATCGCTGGAGAAAAACTACAAATTGTTTCGAATCTGATTAACAGAGCTAATTCTGAAACCAACGCAGCTCTGCTACATATGTACCTGCAACTGGTCATCTGACCAGTCCCCAGCTTTGCTGAGAAGGCAGGCGGAGAAGCCGACCAGTCCCCAGTATAACTGGTGGAGCTGGTCTTGAAGCTAACGTAGCTCTGCCACGTGTGTGCCTGTAATTGGTCATCTCACCAGTCCCCAGCTTTGCTGGGAAGGCTGGCGGAGACGTTGAGCGAGGGGATGACGCCGGTGGTGAGATTTACCTTCATCACATGCTCTCGATTGCTTTCGTCTAGAGATATACGACGATCGAAGGAATATTTGATTGATGTGAAAGATAATACTTAGCTTGATTGTCGTCCGAACGGAGCAGAAGACGAGAGGCGTCGAGGATGACGATGAGTCAACAACGAGCGTTCGGCGAGGATGGTGGTGAGTCGATGATGATGACGTGATGGCTCGCTTCTGGCTCATAGATGATCAGAGTGAGCGTAGGGCACGGGTCATCGAGCAGCTTCTCGTAATCCTTGTCGTAGTTGATCAGCCGAGCCAACGATGTCTTCTTGTCCAACGATGATGAAGTTGCCTAGCCCTCGATCTTTCCTCCCGGTCGTGGTCGTCATAGCGCCGATTATTACGGCGATCATCAGTGTGACGCGGTTGGAGGTCGGAAGGAGAAGGTACGGGCGACGTTGTGCTCGGGAGATCGATCTATGATCAGATCTACGAGAGCGAGAGTGTCCGTGATGCCTGTCGTGACCCGATCGATGGATTCGATCAGATCGGTATTGTCGACACGCCGTCCCCGATAGCGGGGAAGCATGGTCGGAGCGCCGGGGAAGATGACCTCGAAGAGATGTCGAGGCTGGTCTCGCCGACGCTGAAGTGGTGAAAGCAGATCTGTTTGGCACAGGGGAAGCCTGCACCGCCTCCACGCCCCTGGCGGCGCCGTCGACGTCGGTGGTCGAGGAGAACGACCTGACAATGAACGTGAAGCCTCCGGAAGGGTCGTCGAAACGAGGAAGGAAACCATTTGAGTCGTCATGGCGTCCGTACGCACACGCCCCATGGTGGGCGCCGCTGTCGACGAAATATAGTCGATAGCCCACCTAGGGGTATGCCCAAGGTGGTAGATTAGAGGGAAGGTGCGCAAGACGGTGACCCAGATGTTGACGCAAGGCAAAAGTAGATGAACACAAAGGTTTATCCAGGTTTGGCCGCTAGGTTAGCGTAATACCCTACATCCTGCGTCGAGTTGTATTGATTGGATCTGGCTTGTGACCTATGACCTAGGATCTGTTGTCTATGATTTGCTGTCTCGTGTCCTCTCGGAGGACCTCGGCCCCTCCTTATATATTCCGAAGGGACAGTTACATGGTAAGTATCCGAGTTGGTACTATATCTAGATTACAACTGTCGTGCGGTGCATGCCGTGCGCCGCATGTCTTCGTCATGTGGGCCGGTCGACCCCTACTGGTGAGGCCCATGTACCATCGTGTGGTACCCTGGGTCTATATCCCCACACCCATCTGATCAGGTACCTTAAATAACATCCTCTTCCTTTAACAACTTCTTATTTATGGTCACTCATACACTTATTTGTATAGGAACAAGGACAGTCCTCTTCCCATGTCATCACTTTTGATTTGAAAATTACATGGATGAAGAAGAGACTCCTGTATCAGAATCTCCCAGAAGACTTTTTGAAGAGACCAAGGTTTGGCTCCAGCTGTTACTTCCCTCTTTTGGAGGTCAATATAGCCGATCTGGTACAGGATGCAAAAGGAATCAGAGACATCTTTGATCTGATCAAAGATGACATACCGGATGACCTCAACAAAGCTCTGGTTCCTGTTGCCCATAGAGAGTTTCTTCGGCCAGAATTCATAGAAGTCAAAGCTAAACTCATGGCATGTGAAGCCCAGGCTGAACTTCCAAATAAAGAGCAACAATGTATCTCTGACATGGTGTCTATCAAGGATGAAATAGACTAGTTGAACAATAACTCCACTGTCCTTATCAATGACCTATCTGCCCTGGAGTCTAATAGGGACCAACTGACAGAAAGACTTCGTGTTGTTAACGAACAGATCTCACTGAAGCAAGAAAATCTGGCCAAGATCCCAATTATGCTTCATGACAAAAAGAAAAAGATGACATCTCTTCGCAATGACCTTCAACATATCAAAAACAAGAAGAAACCAATTCCAGGCTCGAGCGAAGAGGATCAAAAGAAGATAGCTGACATAGACAGCATCCGCTCAAATGCTCTGGATGTTTTGAAATCGCTGTTAGAACATGTAACTTCTTGATGATTAATGTCCTGTACTTTGACTTTTGATCTATCTTTGTAAATGACATCTTCTTTGTCGCTCATTCCTTTAACATTCAATGTTCATCAGCTATCTAGCCGATGCCATTCATATGCCTTAGTTGTTTTTAGCCTATCGGTACTCAAACGGCTTTTGCATCTGCTACTTAGTCGATTCACCGTAGAATTTAGATCTGAAGGCTCTCAAACCGACGCCTTTTCGCTTTCCCTATATTTGCTTATAAATACAAAAACGCCGGCTTCCCGATCACACCACGCATCCATCACCTCATTCTTCGGTCTTTGCTTTCCTCAACCGCCGACTGCTCCTCTTCTTCAGCCAGCAACCAAAATCCAATGGCAGACGATCGCGACAAGCGCCCCGCCGAGGAGGAATCCGTTGATGGCCCTTGGGCGATCTGTCGTTGCATGCTCGGGTAATGATCCTTTCATGATCATCCTTTTTGTGTCCCAAAATTTCTTCTTTACTCAAGAAAAACCATAACTTCTTCCTTTCTTTGCAGTCCTTCTCCTCCGGCGGACGACCAAGGTCCTAGCCGACTTCCGTCGGGCTATGGACTGGCACTAGATGAGGATGCTTGGTCCTTCATCCGGGGCTACTCCACCACTCGGCGTCTTCTGGAAGAGGAACGCCGCCGAGCCACTCGCGCCGAGGAGGAACTAGAAATCCTCCACGCCCGCCTCAGTAGTGCTTTGGAGCACTTAGAGGCCTCCGACGCCAGGGTCACCGGTATCACATTTTCAGATCTTTTGATTCATTATCTTCGATTTGAATCAGTTACTTTTGCATAGTCATTCTGATTGATCTTTAGTGACTGCTATTTCTAACTTTATTCCCTTCTTCATTTGAATGCAGAACTCCAGCACCAACTCGATTGGCTCCCAGGGCTGTCCACGGCAACCGCCGACTTCGTGAACGCCCGAGGGGAGATGTTGAAGGCGCGCCTTGAGGATGTCGGGGTGCGCACCAAGGAGCTGGTTCTCCACGCCGTCAGCCATGGTGCCACATTTACCCTGGCCGGAGCAGAGCTCAGCGGCGCTGAAATCTCTGGGGAAGTCGCCCCCTCCTTCGTCGGCACCAGAACAAGGGACGACTTCAGGGAGCTGGTGGAGGAGTTCGAGCCTCTAGGGCTCGCCGTGGCGGAGGTGACACACCTAGAGGACCTCCTGAACAAGCTCCACCTAGATTAGTTGTGCTCATGTTTTCTGTAAATTTAGTTTTATCTGTCTGAACAAGCTGAACATTGCAACCTGTCTCTGCATCGTCAAGCTTTCAAATAAACCTGTTATATATTCATGTTTGTCATCCTCTATGTTGTTGTTGAGTTTTTTGGAACCTTCCCTGATTTTATTCCTCCATTGAGTGTTCTAAAGGCGATACTTCCTTAGTATCGGCTATTATTTCTGACGCTGAAGGCGATACACTTTGTATCGGCTATTTTTATTCTAAAGGCGATACCTTAGTATCGGCTATCAACAAAATCGTAACAGAAATAAATCTCTGTGCAAAATCAAATGCGACTACTAAAAATACATCGGCCTTGATCTGTTATCGCTTTTTAATATCGACAACTATCAATTCCTTAGCCGATGCAAAATATTTATTCATCTTGCCTTCGTCTTCATTGACTGGACAATCCATTAAATATATTTTTTAAAGCCGACTACTTGGATCGGCTATTGGTCATCATCAAACACCTTGATGAAACCTTCTTCATGTATCTTCCTAGAAAAACATTCCACATTGTCGAAGATCCAATCTTTAGGGTCAGAGTATGCAATACTCACAGTTGAATCAGTTGGTACCACCTATATAGTGTCTCTGATCCATTGTATCACATTTTGATGCATGGTAGATGGAACGCAACAGTTAGCATGGATCCAATCTCTTCCCAGAAGCATGCTGTATGAACCCTTTGCATCGACTACGAAGAAAGTAGTAGGCAAACTTTTGCTACCAACTGTCAACTCGACACATATAACACCTTTAGTAGCCGATACATTCTCAGCAAAGTATGTTAATCTCATATCAGTTTGAGTCAGGTCTTCTACAGTCTTCCCAAGTTTTCTGAAGGTGGCATATGGCATTAAATTGACATCCGCACCTCCATCAACTAACATCCTGCTTAGAGGCCTTCCATCGACAAACCCCTTTAAATATAAAGCCTTTAGATGAGAATGTTTTTCAGGCTTTTGGAATGTAGCTCCCTCTGCTTCATAAATCCACTGAGCAATTGTTTCTTCATCATCTGACTCATCTTGTTGATCAACAGATCTGAACTCAGTAGGTAACATGAATAAAGTAGATATATTAGCCGATGGTTCCCTCTTATCAGCTATCTGCTTCACCTGCCAGACTTTGGATCTCTTCTTATAATTTTCATCATTTCTTAACCTTTGAATGCGTCTCTTCTAGCTTCTAGTTCAACCACCTGGACACCACTGTCCTTTTTGCCAAGGATGATCCTGATCAGCTAGCCTTACTCCAAGCCAATCATGAACATTTTCATTTTTTATGCGCCGATCTGTTCTTTCAAACCTTAGTCTCTCATGCACAGATCGACGGTTGTCTCTCGACTGCCTATACTCCCAATATTGTTCACTGCATTCTGGGCAATTACGAAGAGTAGGAAGCTTTAAACCTTCATTCCAACAATGTCTGAAGAAAGGATAATCGCAATGACTCTTTTCTTCCTCTCTGATATGCCTTTCTTCTTCTCGAGATCTTCTATATTCCTCCTTTTCAATCCACTCTTGATATTCTTGCTCATCTCTCTGCCTGTGCATTTGATCTCTTTCCTTCTGACGTTGCCACTCGTTCAACAGAATTCTGACAGTTGGATGCCTCCTTGCTTCACTAGCTCTTGAAGTTTCAGATAAATCATATTGATTAGTGTTTTTCTTCCCTTTCATCTCCTGATATTCCTTAGCTGTTAGTTGCTTCTTTGGATCCACTGTCCCAGCTGCTTTGGCTTTATCAGAAGTTAGAACCTTAATCTCACTTTTAAGTGCAGGAGCTACCATGTTTGTTGGAAAGGGATAGCCATTGATGCCCATACACTTGGCTTTTTCTAAGCCAATTCTCCCTTTGGTAATGGCTTTCTGGATCATATCTCTAAAAACTCTACAATCATTAGTAGTCTGAGTACCAGAATTGTGGAATTTACAGTACCTCTTGTTTTTGAGCTCCTCAGCCGATGGAATGTTATGATTTCCATTTAGTTTAATTTGACCCTTCTCTAACAGGTAGTCAAATATTTTGTTGGCCTTAGTGATATCAAAACTGTATTTCACATCTTTCTCTGTATTTTTAGCCTTCGCCCAAGGCATATATTCACTATTCTTCCAAGCCCAGTCAACAGCAGCTATTTCATCTTCACTTTCATCGCTTGTTTCATCATATTCTTCTTGCAAAAGGAAGGAATTCTCTGTGTTGATGGCTTTCTTAGGCATGAAGACCTGATTGTATCTATTCTGTGTATCGATACTTGCCACCTTCTTAGCCAAATCAGTCATACTGGTACAACCAAAACCAATCTTTTCCCTGATGGCTGGTATTAGCCCTCGAATTGCAATGCTAACTACCTCTGAGTCTGACAATGTTAAGGTGTAGCATTGATTCTTCATATCTCTAAACCTCTGAAGATATTGGCTTCCAGATTCATTTTCCCTGTCTTACATCGACTAAGTCCATAACTCCCTTTTCTAGGACTCCAGAGTCAAAGTATTGATGGAATTTGTTTTCCAAATCTTCCTAGCTTTGAATAGAGTTCGGTGGGAAGGATGAAAACCATGAAATGGCTGAGCCAGACAAGGATAGAGGAAACATCCGGATTTTGAGTGCTAGCTCATTGCTAATCTCCCCAAGCTAAACCAGAAACTAAATTATGTGTTCCATGGTTGTTACTGTACCCGTTCCTGTGAATTTGGTAAAATCAGGAACTCTGTATCTTGGAGGGAAGACAACTTGATCATACCATTCTAGATATAGCCAGTCAATGTATTCTTCGGTGTCAAACCGAATTGCTTCTGAACCATATCAGTGACTCGAGTCATCAACTAGTCCACTTGATTCACCGACCCCTGATAGCTGATGTTCTGCCCCCCAAAAGTATTGTTTTGATACCCTTGATTTTCATGAGCATCCAAAGTATAAAAATCTGACACGTAGTGATATCCAGGAGGAACATCACCAGGTGCTACACTCCCTTGATAAGGTGGCGCATTGAAATCTTTGGTAATCCTTTGTAACACCTCTGGTGTTTAAACTATAATTAACCTGACATATCATCATCATTAGTCATAATCATCTTTGTCATGCATTATGTTTGCCTAAATGCTTGTTGCTTTTATTCCCTTTTTGTGTGTAGCAATCTCTTTTCAAAACCCTAAAAGCTCTAACCTTCCTATAAGGGCAAAATGGTAATTTCACCTCTGTGCCTAGCTTTGTGTAATTCTTGTTCAGTTGGATGTCTTGAAGTTTTGTTGTGTTGGCCAAAGTTCAAAAATCAAGATCAGATTTCAAATCCCTTTGCAAAAACCCTGATTCCAAACCCTGGATTTTATCCCTCTTTTTGTAATTCAAAAAAATTATTCAAAATTTGGGGTTGGTCCAAAAAGCAAAGTTGTAGATCTGGCCAAGAGAAACAACTTTGGTATTTACAAATTTTCAAGTTTCTGTACAAAGTTTGAAGTAAATCCAAATTCATTCAAATTCTAGTTTTTGTCCCCTTTTCAGTTTTCAAAATTTATTCAAAAACTATTGAGTTTCAGAAAAAGTGTATATTGGCAAAGTTGTAGGTTTTGATAAAAGGAACAACTTTCATATTTGCGGATTTCCAACTTTCAATGTAGAATCAAAAGTAATTTTGAATTTATTCAAATCCCAAAAGTGTTCCCTTTTCTGATTTCAAATGTGGTTCAAAAACTATTTGGATTTTGAAAATGTTCATATCGACAAAGTTGTTTTGAGTTTTTCCCGTGCAATTCAAATTTTGGAAGTATTTTGGGATTTATTCAAATCCCAAAAGTGTTTCCTTTTTCTGCACAACTTTGGTGTTTTGAGTTTTTCCCGTGCAATTCAAATTTTGGAAGTATTTTGCAAAATATAGAAAGTCAAACCCTAAGACCTAGCCCTGTTCATCTTCAACCTACAGCTAGGGGGCCCCGACCATGGCCGCGCGCCAGCGCCGTGCACGCCGCGTGCCTGGCAGCCGCACGCATGCCTCCAACCTGCCGCCGCTGTCTGCGCCATCATGCCGCATCTGCACGCGCGCGCCAGTTGACTTCTATCCCGTCCCCTACAGTGCCCAGGGCGTCGCCGCCGCGTGGCCGTCACCGGCGAGCCTTCGCCCAGGCCCTGGGTGCACGCCCGTCCTCCCGCCGGTTTGCAATCGAGTGCGCACGCCTCGGCCGAGCTCATCTACACCATCCCGTGCTCTCTACCGTCCCCGACCGTGCCTATAAAAGGGGTCGCCGGAGTCCGAGCTCCTCACTCATCCCCGCCGCCGTCGCCAGCCCACTCCGAAGCTCCCGCCGCCCAACCAACTAGCCCAACAGCTCCGTCTTGAGCTCGTGAAGCTTCCCCACCCCTCAATTTTACCTCCGCCGCCTCCAATCGCCCGGCGTAACCCCATCTTCCCCAACTCCGGCGAACGACCTCGCCTCGGTAAGAAGTGAAATTCGTCGCCGTGGGTTTTCCTTCCGCCCATCTGATCCCTGCCCTCTCTTCCTCATCTTGGTGCGATCCTAACCGCTCCTCGGCCATCTCTTTTGGTGGATAGAGCCGCCGGCACGCCGTTCGCCGCCGGGAGAGCTCCGCCAAAACACCGCCCCGCCGAGCCCTGCCTCCGACCCGTGGTAAGCACTCGAAGCCCCCTCGGTCTCTGCGTTTTAACGGCGCAAAGCTCGAGCCAGGCCTCGGGCACACGCGTTCACTGTTGGCTCGAGCCAGGCCTCGAGCACACGTTTCCCGTCTCGCCCGAGCCTCCCGGCCTGGCCTCGGACGGACGCTTGTTTCCGTCTCGCCCGAGCCTCCCGGCCAGGCCTCGGACGGACGCTTGTTTCCGTCTCGCCCGAGCCTCCCGGCCAGGCCTCGGACGAACGCTTGTTTCCGTCTCGCCCGAGCCTACCAGCCAGGTCTCGGACGGCCGAGTGTTTCCGCCTCGCTCGAGCCCTGCTGTCCGCCTCGCCGCGATTCGCCCGAGCCCCTGCGAAGGAGCACAGTGCTCCTTTTCTTTTTAGAAAATGTGAATAGTTTTGCTTTTTCATCTTTTTGTATGGTTTTCTGTATTGCACTAAAAATTCTGAAAATTTTACAATTTACTCTCTATACCATGTAGCGTTTTAGAAAAATATGAAACTTGACTTTTCTGCAAGATTTTAAAAATGTAAAATCCCTCTTTTATTTAATAAATGGATGGTTTTGGATTTTTAGAAAATCATTTATAACTCCAAAAATCTTGGGATAAATTTGTGAGCTTCCTATGCCATGCTTAGTCTCTGGTGAAATTTTGAAGTCTTTTGGAGCAAGTTGATTTTTGAGCATTTATTTTAATTGTTAAATAGTGCCTTCTGTTAATTAATGTCTGATTTTATTTGAGCACCTTAATGACCTCCAAAAATTATGAAATTTGTTTTGCCATCTATCTACACCATAATGAACTTAGGTGATTAATTTGGTAATTTTTGGAGCAACTGCATAAAATGACCTTTATAAATAATTAAGAAAAATAGAAAAAAATGATTAGGGTTCATGTTGTATGCCCTGTGTTACATTGTTCATGCTAGCATACTCATGTGCATGCATCATTGTATTCGTATAGTCACCGAAGAAGGAGTCAAGATCGAGGCAGCCGCTGACGAACCTGTCCCCGAGGCTACCCCGAGCTTCGACAACTGCCCCGCCGCCCTCGAGCCTGCCCTCTTTGCTCTTCAAGGCAAGCCCCGGTGCATTTAGCCTTTCCTTGCTTTTATAAAAGTCTTACTTAAATGCTTTTGAGTTAAATTACTGCATTAGGTGATAGGAGTTAGGTGATGACCTATTACCTGCACTTTACCTCCACCAAAGATCCCCTACCCTGTTTAAAAACTATTTGCAAAATGCTTAGCTTTGCTATACAATAGTTTTGCGATAAAATGCCAATTTCAAAAGTGTGATTACTTAAAGAACTTTTATGGGAATTTGGCTTTACTCCCTGGCCATTGACTTGGTATCTGATCCGTACCTTGTCAATTGCGAGGAGAGGTTGTCCGAGCGTACGGTGCCGTCATGTTGTAGTCCGGGACTCAACAGTTGACACCGACCGGGACAGGGTTGAAAAACTGACAGGACTATTACGCTTGGGTGAGATATAACCAAGGTATAGTTCTGGCTGGAAAATTAGGGACCATCCGTATGGGGCCTGCTGGTCAAGACTTGTAACTATTCACATACTTCGGAAAGCTCTGGCTCCGAGGAATCCTTTATTGGACCGACAACCGCGCACTGGGAGTGGAGAGATGGCGGAAGTAGCATGTACCCACGTGGTCGTCGTACCTGGATAAGAGTGGTGTACTATACTTCCGGGTGGCGTAGGACCGGGCCCAATCTTGGAGGAATCGTGGAAGACGAGTTGGCATATGCAAGCTTGGGTGCTACATATGCAGTGTGGATAGGGATCCTCAGCTGAGTATTATTTATCCGGATTAACGTTGCTCCTCGGTTATGGAGACTTGGTCACTGACTGTCAACGGAGAGTGGTTCTCAACTAGGTATGTTTTGAAATGTAAAATGAATCATGAACGATGAAGAATTGAGGAATACTGAATCTTTCCAAAGTAAAATAAGATTTACAAAAAAATGCTTTTCTACAAAATACTTGATCTTGCTTAAGCCTTACCTTGACTACCCTAAGCCTCTCATTCCTGAGTCTTCTCCCTTTTTCTTTAGTCGGGTAAGTCTTGTTGAGTTCCCCAGTACTCAGGGTTTGTTACCCATGCTGCAGGTATGGCAGAATCCCCGATGTGTCTTGCACCCTGCTGCGTGACCATCGTCCAGGAAGAGGCCGATGAGGCCGAAGAATAGTTGTACACCCTCGGGCTGGGTGATTATAAGTATCTTTGCTGTTCTCCACTATGTTGCCTATGTCTATTTCTATTATCGGAACTTGGTTTGTAATAACTGCACCTTAATTTCTATTTGGAACCCTGCTTTGTAAAACTATTGTTATTTAAGTCTTCCGCTCTTTATTCCGATGTTACTTGTAAAAGTATGCAATGCTGTAACCGAATTGTGAGATGATCCTGCGGACATTGGGCGCTGATGTAGCCCAGTGATGGACAGTCTTAATTAAGTGGAACATGGGATCGGCTGTCAGAGGTTGACAGGGACCTGTGGGCCATGAGATTAGGGTCGTTCCGTCACATCCTTCTTGAATGTGGAGCTATTTTTGTAGCCGACGAGTATATGTTGTTACTCATATTCGGCTATTGCATTTGTTGTTGCATCATGCCTCCATTGCCCCCAGGGTTAATTACCATCTGTTGATTTCCATTACCATTAGGACTGTTTGTCTGTTGAACCCCAGAAGTTCCAGCCCCTTGATTGTTTCCAACCGTATAAACTGGACCTCTTGTATCATTACTTAATTTGAAAGCTTCTTTGATGGCATTTGGGAGGCTGTTGAGGAATGTTTCATTGTGAGCCAATAGTGTAGCAGACATTTCTTTGCCAATCGTCTCTTGCATGGCATTGTGTTGTATTTGGATCATCGGGTCAACATGACCTTCTAGAATTACCCTCGGAAAATGAGACTTCTGGATGATTTTCTTATCCCTTGTCTTGCTGAAACTCAACAAACACATGCTCTGATATTGCTCAACGGTTTGATCTATCAAGCGTTGGACTTTCTCTTAGAGTTCATCCATTGTTGTAACACCTCTGGTGTTAAGCAACCCTAAAATGCATAACTTGACATCTCATGAGCATTCAACATTTTGCATGTGTCTTCCTTTTTCTTGTAAAGTGTTATTCATGTGATAGTTGCTACTAGTCAGGCAATGATGTGATGCTTGTTTGGCTTGTTTGTGGAGTGGTTTGAGTTTCTTAGTAATCTAACCTTGTTGAGAAGTCAAAATGAAGCCATGTTTATGTGGACCATTTTGGTTAATCAAGTCTCTAACCCTAGTTGACCTAATAGAGCCCTAGGAGTCCTTTTGTTTGCCTAACAAAGACCTCCTTAATAGAAGCTTTGTATGGCTGAGTGCCCTAAACCAAAAGTGTGTAGAATTTAGAGTAGAACAAAAGTTGTTTTTGGGTCAACTCATGAAAATGGGTCTAACATGGTGTTTTGAGGCCCACAAGGCAGAAAGGGGAAAGTTCAGACTTGGAAAAATTTCCTAAGTCTTTAACGTTACAAAATAGTTTCATCTAGTGAACTTGGGAGCTTTTCTGAGAATAATCCAAGCCGAACCAAGGCTCGAACCTTTAACCAAAGTTGTAGTTTGCACATAGCACTACTCAATGGAATAAGTGGTTTAGCGTTTCATCGAGTGGATTAGGAGATAATCGCGCTCAAAAACCGGCAGTCAGTCGACCTGATGGCCACTGAACCCGGCCGTTTTAGCCGAACGTGCGCGGCGTCGTGGCCGACCGCGTCAGGCATCGCCCGCCGCGTGGCTCGCGACGGCCGGCCGAGGCTGCAACGCGCGTGCTGTGGCAAGCTTTAGGCATCCGCGCACGCCTTCGCCCCGCAGACGCCTCCATCCCCTTTGCCTTGCCTTCTCCTCGCTCTCGCCGGTGCTCAGGCGGAAAGGGGGAGAAACCGAGTGCTCGCCGGGCATTCGCCGCCGTTCTGCCGTGTCTTCACCCAACCAACCTCGCCTCGACCTCCCACGTCGTCTTCTCTAGCCAGCGCCTCCCAAAAAGCCCTAGGTGATCCACGGGATGAGCTCCCTCCATGGCCGCCATGGTCGACCTCCTTCCTGTGTGTTTCACGTCATCCTAGCTCGTGTTCGTAGGTCGACGGAGTCCGTGGAAGAAGAGGGGGGGGTGATGGTTTAGCCGATTAGGGTTTGGTGATGGTGGTACGACGTTGTCCGCCGTCCGGCATGGTCGCCGTGGAGGGCATGGCCGTGGTCTCGGGTGTTCGGGGTGGGAACCCTAGCCTCCGAGCCTCGCGCTAGGTTCGTGAAGGTCGCCGGGGTAGGAATCACGGGTTAGTTTGCCTCGGCGTGGCCGGAATCGGCCGGCGTGGTGAGGTCCGCGCCGCCGTGGCCGCCATTCCCGCCGTCGAGCTCCGTCCGTTGCAATGCCGGGCCGGTGAGTAGCACCAATCGATGCGGGGAAGGTGAGAGGAGTCCGGTGGTGGTGTTGGTCTCGCCAGAGAGGCCACCGTCGGCGAGCTCCGATGAGGTCAACGACCTCCCCTGCTCTGGGTGTATGGCAGGTGGGGTCGGTTTGACTCAGGGGCCCGCTGGTCAGTTGCTGGTGTGGATGAAGCCGTGTGTGTGTAGCAGTTTAATTAGTTTTGGTTTTTGTTAATGTTTTTCAGAAATGTGATAATGCTTGTTTAATTTGTATCTTGAGTTACAGTGATCCAAATGAGGTGAAATAAATTTTGTTCGGTTTGTCTTGATGAGATCTACCTACGAAAAATATGATATGTCCAGTTTGTAATAATTTTATATGCAGTTGCAATTAATTTGTGTTTGGGAGGATATCTTGTTAAATGCATAATAAATTATATATTACTCAGAAAAATGTGATTCTTGTTTTGTTAGGTTTGTGTTGACAAATAGTATGTGGTAAAAATATAATATGAGTTTGATCTGTGAAAAATGTTGGCAGTAGCATTTACAGTGATTAAATGTTGTTTTCTTGTATGATTTTTAGTAAATAGAATATAAGTGATATGAGCCTGGAAATTTTCACAGACTGCTCTTGTGCTAAGAAGTTCAACAGAAAAATATGAAATTTGTTGTTTGACACTTTTTACTATGATGTGTAGTTGAAAGCATCTTTTCACCATGTTGTTTGTCTTTTTCATAGAGAACAGTGCTTAAGTACAAATGGCTTGAAATTTTGACAGTGAGCTAAATTGCATGCTATTATCTTACAGTAATTTTTGTAGATTTTTCTGAAGTTGTTATCTAGGGGTTGCTGTTGTAGGCTTGTTTGGATAAGTTATTTTGGTTGAGCCATTAGTTGTCGGTAAGGTTGAATAAGTTGAGTAAGGTTGTTATGTTAAAAGTATCTTAAAGGGGTTGTGTAGAAGAGTTAAATGAATTACTAGATGGTAAAGTAGTAGCATAGCTAATGGTCAACAAGATGATGCTGACTACCTTGTTGAAGAAAATGAAGTAGCTGACATGTGCTTATCTCCTGAATTATCATACTCCATGTTGCATCGCAAATGGATCTCATGTGCATTCATCCTATTCATACATGTTTGTGCATCATACAGGATCAGTAGAGGAGACTCAGAACCCGCAGCAGCAGGAGGAACCAAGTCCGGAGGAGACCCCGTCTGAGAAGACCGAGGGATTAGACGTCGAAGACTTGCCAGAGTGCCAAGACCACCGCCCGTCTGACTTCGAGAGAGGCAAGCCCCGGAGTATCTAACTCCTTATGGTTTGCAAATTAATTACGAATAAACCTGATATGTTGTTGCATTAGGTTTATAGGAGTTGGTTGATACCGTTGTTGCATTAATTACTTATCCTTGTTCACCGCAATTAATATCTTGATATCCCTGTTTAAGTCTAGGGCGAATATGCTTAGCCTGCTTAGACCGGTAAAAGTCGGGTGATTTCCTGTCCCCCGCATATAGGTGGATACTGCTCATGACTAGCCTGGTGCTATCATGGAATAACCATGTGTTAATAAATTGGAGACCGGACGGGATGTAGGAGCAGCAGGACATGGGTTCTGTGTGCTAGTAGTCTCCCGTCTGTGTCGCATAGGACCCATTTCGGGAATCGCCCCTTCAGTCAAATTGAATGCGTCAATCACTTAACAGACTAGGCTGGAGTACCTCCCGTGAAGCCGAGTAAGGTTATTCGAGACGGTGATGGAGATGTTCATGCCTAACACCCAGGGCCTCAGATGTACCATGGGCAACTATTCTGAGCAACCTAGCATGGTCCGTGGACAGGCAGGGCCTAACTTACCTGGCATGACCGTGGGCAGTTATAGTTTAGCGACTTGGCATTGAGATAACCCCCGGTGTAGAAGGGCCCATGGCCGTCCCATGCGTTGTGTTCTCGAATTTCCTGAGTGGCAGCTTACGACTGCCATGGCCGGATGTGTCGGGCGAGTGTGCGACATTTTATCCCCAGCTGGGTAGGAATCGATTATAATCGCCATCGCTCCTGGACGGTGAGTAATTGACTGTAGACCGCTACCCGTAGAACCTATGGAACTAAAGATGGTTATGTTTTGGAACCTGGAAGGCTATTGATGAAATAGTCACTCTTGCTTGAGTAAGTAGTCAAGTGCTTGCTATAGCTCAGGTACAAACCTAGTAAAGAAGAATTAATTATAAAAGTGACTGCCAACACCTAAATTTGTGTTTTACTTACAAAAGAGCTTTCATGCAAATGGTATGTGTAGCCAGCCCCACATATAGCCTACATGATCCTTGGAGTCTCATTATTTTTAGTTTATGACGTGTAAGTCTAGCTGAGTACCTTCTTGTACTCAGGTTTTATCCCTTGTTGTTTGCAGATGGACAGTGCTTCTATGGCTATTGTGAGAACTGCGTGTACCCTGTTACGGGTGATGACTAGACCATGGCGTGGTCCACTCTTATCCTTATCTGATGCTTTTGTTGGACGGATCAGGTTGATGGCACAGTATTATGAACCAATTGAACTTGTGTTTCAAAACTATGTTGCTTCCACTACTGTTTCCAACTATGGTTTGTAAAATTGTTTCGAACTCCGATGTATTTGAACTATGTGCGAACTATAATGTATCTTGTGGACATGTACGCTAAATTATTACGATCTTGGCTGATGTTGAAATGTTTGAAATCCTTAGAGATTTTTGGACTACTAGGTTTGTACGAGCTTAAGTACATGATAATCTTTGTGAAAGCAGAGATTTCGGTGCTTAATCTGGTATAAATTGGTCAGTTCTGCTACAGCTGGCATCAGAGCATGGTTTAGCGTTACTGTTCATAAGTATATTTGAAAACCAGTATTTTCCAATGAGACTTGTATTTGCTCACTTATAGTTATAATAGGATTTGAAAATCTTATGGATAAAAATTAAGGTGTGCCATTGATCATGTCCTTATGCCCAGCTAGGAGTTTAGGTGGCTATTTAAGTACTGACTTGAAGGGACTATGCATGATATTTAAATTCTTGTTGTATACTATCGTCCATACGGCAATGGGGAATTGTATGGGTGCTATTCTATGGATCATTCTGCCTCTACGCCAAGGTAATAAGTGTGTCATGAGTGCATGACCAAACAAACGTTGGTCTCGGGGACAGCTAGTTTGGTACTGGAACCTGTACACGTAAGCACACGGGTACAAGTGAAGGTATTTAATTACGTGTAGATTAAGGAATGGGTAGAGTAAAGTGAGTGAGAGCATGATCGGACAACCGCCGATCTAGGGGTGTGCTAGATTGGTACTGGAATGTATACATGTTGTACACAGTTATATGTGAAGGTATTTAATTGTGGGAGTCATATTATTCTGATGGGTGCATATACTACTTACGTGTATACGGGGTGTACACCTAAGTTAGTATCTAGATTTAAATTTCAGCAATGCATTGTATTCATACTGTGAGCAGGGCTGAAATAATTTCCTGCAGGTACACTAACTTGCAAACGTATAGTTCGACTAGTTAACGCTATGAGTGAACGTTGTATGCCACCGTCTAGCCGTTAGATTGATAGACAGTAAGGGCGTATGTTACGTGCATGCATCATGGTCTTATAATCTTGCATTAATCTTACTTCCTTCCTTATGATATCCGTCCCGTTTTCTTAATAAAAGTTATTCTCAACTAATTAAAACCTATGTGGATAAACTTCTTCAGATGGCCCGTACCTAGCGTACCGCTCGTAAGTCAGCTGGAGGCAAGAGACCTAACTACTTGTTGGGACCGTGGACCGCTGAGGGATCGGAGGACTTCCTGGACGAGTTTGGCATGCCTACCATTCTTTGGAGGGTGCTGCACTTGGTTGGATACCAGGAGGGTCAGGAGCCACAGTACGACTGGCATCGTGTGCAGTTCTCTGAGGACCGCCACATGTATACAGTAGAGGTGGATGTGCCTAGCCGTGACGAGCAAGATCACGTATGGTGCCGCCGGGTGTTCGCACTGCAGGGTAGTGAAGGACCGAGAAGCTACCCGAAAGCGACCAGAGGGGGGGGGTGAATGGGAGCTTCAATATTTCCTTTCGGAAACTAGATGCCGCTGTCCCACAATCAACCCCAAGAGTGAACCCTAGAGCTTGCTAATGTCCACGACCCTAGATGTAGGGTGGATGCTTCCTAGAAGCACAGCGGGACACTAGACAACCCTAGAAAGCCAACACAAAAGACGCAACTCGAATCCGATCAAGAACAAGCGAACCGCGAGCGAAAACGCGCGAAACAGCAACGACCGGACTCTGCCTGCGTCCGGTCACCTGGGACCGGACGCGTCCGGTTGTCAGAAATCGGCTCTGGGAGCTCTCTGTTCGCGACCGGACGCACGGTGCTCAGGCGTCCGGTCGTTCACTAAGCGTCCGGTCAGAACAAGCAAACACGATGAACAGGAACCTAGGCGTGTCCGGTCGATTGATAAACACAGAGTCCGGTCACGAGCGTCCGATCAAACCAGAAACCCTGTACGCAGCGCTCAACGACCGGACGCACTGGTCAGCGTCCGATCACTACGCGACCAGCGTCCGGTCACCCCGCAGCCCCTCTGTTCTTCCACCGATCCGACTCAAACTCACCCAAAACGCATCCTCTACGGATCAAACTTGGTGAGTGAAGTCACAAGGAGGTTAGTGAGCTATCTCTAAGAGATCATGGCTCGAACCTAACTCCAAATCGGTGAATCGAAGAATTTCGGGGGAAGGGACGAAAAGTGACCCAAAACGAAAAATCGATCGATCTCCTAGACCGTGAGGTAAGAGAATGATTCCTTCGGTGGAAAGAAGTGCCTCACGATCTAGAACAACTTGGTTCAAATGGATTTGCAAAAGATGAACCGAGCAAAAAGATCAAGCGACGGGAAAATCGTGGAGAAAAGGATTCCGCGAAGAACACGAACACAACGGAAATCACAGCCACGAGTTCGAATCAAGGACTCAAATCAAGCCGACGATCTGTGCTCCAAGGTGAGGATACGACCTCACTTCCTCAACTCAACAGTACACAGAGTGGAGTCTCTCTGCGGATCTCAACTAGCTAAAGCAGGGATGGGAGAGTGGGAAACCCTAGCAAATGAAAGGCACTAACTGAGATAGCTAAAACTGAGATGGGGAGGAGGGTGTCTCCCCTAGACTACTTATACTAACCTAGCCTAAGCCTATTTCCTACTCTACCCCTCCCTACTGTATTTACAGAGCGGACCAGCCTAACCCTAAGGCTATTCTAGTCCACCCGCTGGTGGTAGGTAGATCCGACGGCCACGCCCGCACGGTCTTCCGCGTCGCCTCCACGCAACCTTCAGATCGCCGCCACGTGCCGCCCTCACTCCGCACCCCCGGTTTTGTGGCCCAAACCGGGAAACCAGCCTTTTCCATCAGCCCCCGGTTTTGAGGCCCAAACCGGGAAACCAGCCTCCAGCCCGAGTTTTGTGGCCCAAACTCGGAAACCCGCAGCGCCCGAGTTTTGAGGCCCAAACTCGGAAACCGGCCCACGCCCAGGTTTTGAGGCTCAACCTGAAAACCGTCACGCCCAGGTTTTGTGGCTCAACCTGGAAACCCAGCACCCAGGTTTTGAGGCCCAAACCTGGAAACCGTCCACCGTTGGTTTTTCCCGGGCTCTACCAACAAACCGGCGTCGTAGAGGGGATGCACTGCCTGTGCACCCCTTCCACCGACATGATCGCACTTCTCCGCTTGTCGCTGTCGCAGGCTGCCAGCCACCACAGCTGATCCTCCAGCCTCCAGTCCATCAGTCCAAGTCCACGTCCGCCCTTCACCGTCCGATACATCGGCATGGCACGTCCGCCGCACGGCACGCCCATCCTTCATCGCGCCCGGTCCGTCGGCACGGCACGTCGCAACTTGATCTTCACCTGCCATCGACCACTGTCTCCGTGCTCGACACCTGCACAACACAAGCCAAAGAACATGCGCATCATCTCCGTTGACAATCACTCATCACACAGAGACTCGGCATACACCCATGTATCCGCAATCTCCCCCTTGATGAGTGCATTGTCATCTCCACAACAAATCATGAATAAGAAGAAGGAGGTAGGAGGGAGTGGGAAGAGAAAACCCAACCAAATGACCCAAAAGCCTAACAAAAGCCAAAGAAGGTCAAGTGGATGAAGCGTAAACTTGGTCCCCAAAGACATGGGCAACGGCTCGACGCAACCAAGCAAAGCAAAGCTAGCCCTCAAGAAGAGGTAGAACAGGCTCAACACCGCTAGCAGATACCAATTGAAGATCGGAGGACAACAGAAGCAAAATGCTAGTCCCTCAAGATAGAGGCACAGAGGCTCAACACAACTAGCAAGAAAATCACTCCGAACCAATTGGAACTCAACCCAAACCAAATGGGAAAGCACACCAGACGATACCAATTGAAAGCCAAATGAAAAAGCTTATGAAAGCTCATGAAAAGCTAGGAACGTTTGCTAGTCCCTCAAGACAGAGGCAACGGCTCAACACAACTAGCAAACTTCCCCTCGACAAATGCAAGTAACTAGGACAAATGATTCTCCTCTTAGTTGATCAACACAGGGGTATATGATTTGCATAAATTTCTCCCCCTAGTTGAAAATGCACTTATCAAGGCCAAAAGGTATCGGAGAAGCAACTCCCTTCACATAAACTCCCCCTGAACACAAGATCTCCTTCCAAAATGCATATGAAGTCAGAATGCAAGTTAGGAGCTTCAAGTATATAGTCAAAAGAGTGCAAAGATGCTCTAATCAGTATAGCTCCAACATCTCAATTAAGCACTCAAATAGCAAAGGCTCAAACTGATCACTTATACGAAATATGAAGCATATGAGCAGGTGAGCAGTTTTAAGCCAAAAAGATAGTCACCATCAAAATAGCACTAGACATGTATAGAAGGAATCCAGACAAGTGCTAAGCATATATACAAGGTGAACTACCCCTAGCAAAGTTCAATCATCATGCATAGGAATGAAGCATATACTTGTGATTTCAAATTCATATCGGAGTTGCAGCGGTAAAAGAATTCACAAGTTCATTTTTAGCATGTGATTGCGAGAGGTTGAAAGCTTGTCATCGCCTAACTTTTCAACCGTGCGAAGCCTATGCCGAAGCAATCAGAAGCTTAAAGCAACAGTTTCGGTCATACACTACATGGCTCAAGTTTAACTCAAAGTGCAATGAGAAACAGTCTCAATACCATGAGGTGTTGACAAGCAATCCCATCTCGATCTTTTCAATTCAACAATACTTGGTTCAGATTTTAAGCAAGTTATGAACAACCAAGCAAGTGAATGACTCAGAACTAGAGACATAGCAACCTAGCATATATGAAAAGCAGGAATGGACTCAACACACCCTACACATGCTAGTTGCATATCTCAATGGTGAACATTTTCAGATTTATGTACATTAGGCATAATTCACCATTCCAAAAATAGCTCGCTCATAACATGTAACAGTGATCAGAAAGAGCATAAGCTACAAGCATCATCATAAGTATCAGAGCAATACTAACAAGAGCATAATTACATTCTAGTGAATATAGACATGAAGCTCAGAATGTAAATGCGTATGCCCGACACAAAAACTGAAAGAAAGAAGATACCAATTGGAAAGACTCAAGAAACTCAAAAGAAAAGAACCTCAAAATAAAAGAGTCAGTCTGTACATCTCAAAATGCTTCCCCCATCTAAAAGGGGAAACACACACCAAGCTCACCCCTCAACCTATTAAAGGTTGATTCGTCTAAAGGCTTGGTGAAAATATCAGCCAATTAGTGATGAGTATCGACATGGCAAAGGTCGATATCACCCTTCTCCTGGTGGTCTCGCAAGAAATGAAAGCGCACATCAATGTGTTTGGTTTTCGAGTGAAGCACGGGGTTCTTAGCAACGCTAATGGCACTCGTGCTGTCACAAAGCAAAGGAACTCGAGTAAAGCTCAAACCAAAATCACGCAAAGTGGCCATCATCCAGAGTAACTGGGAACAGCAGCTAGCCGCAGCAACATATTCAGCCTCCGTGGTAGACTGAGCGACACTAGACTGCTTGCGAGAAGACCACGACACCAGAGAAGATCCAATAAACTGGCAAGTCCCAGAAGTGGACTTGCGCTCGGTGCGACAACCAGCAAAATCAGCATCAGAAAAGCCACAAAGCGAGAGGGTGGAAGAAGCAGAATACCAAATCCCGAACTCAGGCGTGAAACGAAGGTACCTGAAGATGCGCTTCACCGCCTGACGGTGAGAAGTGCGTGGCGAAGCCTGAAAGCGCGCGCACAAGCACACGGCGAACTGAATGTCCGGCCGTGTCGCCGTCAGGTAGAGCAGCGATCCAATCATGCTGCGGTACTCCTTCTCGTCCACTGCTTCTCCATCCGTGTCGGCATCCAGGGCAGTCGTCGTCGACATGGGCGTCGGAAGAGGCTTGGCCTCACCCATGTCGAACCGCTTCAGCAAGTCCCTCGTGTACTTGCCCTGGTGCACAAACGTCCCCTCTCGGGATTGCTTAATTTGCAACCCGAGAAAGAAAGTCAGCTCGCCCATCATGCTCATCTCGAACTCCCTGCTCATAGTATCTGCAAACTTGGCAACCAAAGCGTGAGAAGAACCACCGAAAATGATATCATCCACGTAAATTTGGACCAAGAGAGTATCTTTGCCTTGCTTGAGGAGAAAGAGCGTTTTATCAACACATCCCATTTTAAAACCCTTAGCTAGCAAAAAGGTTTTTAATCTCTCATACCAGGCTCTAGGGGCTTGTTTCAAACCATACAAAGCTTTGTGGAGTTTAAAGACATGGTTTGGAAACTTGGGATTTTCAAAACCGGGGGGTTGCTGGACATAGACCTCCTCCTCAATGTAGCCGTTTAAGAAGGCACTCTTGACATCCATTTGAAAAAGTTTGAAACCCATGGATGCAGCGTAAGCCAAGAGTATCCTAATAGCCTCCAAACGAGCTACAGGAGCGAAGGTCTCCTCATAATCTATCCCCTCCTTCTGACTATAACCCTTCGCTACAAGCCGGGCCTTGTTTCTCACAATGTGGCCCTCCTCTCCTTGCTTGTTTTTAAATACCCATTTTGTCCCGATAGGTTTACAGTCAGGAGGTGGTGGCACTAGAACCCAAACCCGATTTCGCTCAAAGTTCTCTAGCTCCTCATGCATGGCATTGACCCAATCCGGATCCGTCAATGCGTGTCCAACATCTCGGGGCTCAAAAGACACGACAAAAGCAGAATGAGCAAAGTGCGAGATGTGCTGTGACCTGGAGCGAGTAACTCGCTCGTCGATGTCGCCGATCATCTGTTCAGGGGGGTGCTGGCGCTGGATATGTCGTGGCGCCTCCCGGGAAGAAGTGACCTCCCCCTCAACAGCAGCTGGTTCCACCCCGGGTACAAAAGGTACCGCGCGAGGTGGAGGATCCCACGGCCCCCAGGAAGAAGAAGTGTCGGGGCCGTGAGTCGTCGTCGAGGCCGCTCTTTGCGGCACGGCAGGTGGAGGGGGTGCTGGATCATCTATACTTTCAACACCCTCGTCCTCGTCATCGAAAAGAGGCTCTCCAACCTCATGATCACCTGCACGCTCAAAACGAGAAGAGGGACAAACAGGAGTCTCGTTGAAGGTGACATCTGATGTCTCCATGACTCGGTTAGTGTCAAGGTTAAGTACACGATATGCTCGAGTGTGAGTGCCATAACCCAAAAACACACCGTCAGAAGAACGAGGCTCAAACTTGTCCAGGTTGCCTTTTTTCAATATAAAACAGTGGCCACCAAAGACTCTAAAATAACTCACCTTGGGCTGGCGACCAAAACGCAACTCATAAGAGGTCTTCTTCAAAAACGCTCTCAGAAAAATGCGATTCGAAATGTAGCATGCAGTGTTCATAGCTTCGGCCCAAAAGCGCCTAGGAGTCCTATGCTCATCAAGCATCGTCCTGGCCATCTCAACAAGGGTCCGATTCTTCCTCTCTACAACACCATTTTGGGGTGGTGTATAGGGGCAAGAAAACTGATGCTCCAAACCAAGGCGGTTACAAAACTTCTCAAAATCCGAATTTTTAAACTCGGAACCATTATCACTCCGAATAGCTCGCATCGAGTTCAAAGGGAACTCGTTCTGAAGACGCAAAATCAGATTGCGAGCAAATGAGAAAGTCTCGGTCTTCTCAGCTAAAAAGAAGACCCACGAATATCTCGAAAAGTCGTCAACAACAACCAAAACATACCACTTGCCACCAACCGAGCTCACCCGAGCCGGACCAACAAGGTCCATGTGTAAAAGCTCTCCGGGGTGCGAGGTCATGACCTTAGTCACCGGATGGTGGGGAGCAGCAACCATCTTCCCATGTCTGCAAGAATGGCAAACTAGATCCTTCTCCATCGAAAGCTTGGGCAATCCTCGGATTAGGCCAAGTGAGCTAAGTCTTGCAAGCAAGTCGAAGCTTAAGTGACCAAGCCTCCTATGCCACTTCCAAAGATCGGAAGAAGAAGGACTAGCCAAAAGACAGCGAGAAGAACCAAACGATTCCGAGAAATTCGCACAAAAGACTTTTCCAAAGGGCGAAATCAGACATACAAGATCGCCCTGAGGATCTAAGATGCGACTAAGGTTCGGTTTGAATCTCATAGTCATCATCAAAAAGTTGCGAAACAGAAAGCAAGTTAAAATGCAGGTTAGAAACAAGAGCAACATCGCGCAACACAAAGTGCTCATTAACCCGCACAGTTCCACGAGACAATACCTTACCTTTACTATTATCGCCAAAGGTTATGTACTCCTTTCCGGCGACCGGGCTAAGGCTGGAGAACCACTTGGTGTTTCCGGTCATGTGCCTCGAACAACCGGAATCCACCAACCAAACGTCCTCCAACCGTCTTACCTGGGAGGTGTCGTCGTCGTCGTCGTTCCGAGGGGTACGCTCCGGCTCGCCGTCGACCTCATCGCCCAGCGCCATGGTGCAGAAGCCGTCGTCGTCGGCGAAGAAGCAGAGGCCGTTCAGCTTGTCCTCAATCCTCTTTTTCTTCTCGGACTCGTCATCGCTCGAGCTGGCGGAGTCGTCATCCGAGCCGTCAACGTCGCTGAGCGCGGCAAAGAATGCCCGCTTCTCAGCCTGGGCCTTCTCCAAGTACTTCTTCTTGATGTATTCTTTGTTGAAGCCGCCTTTCTTCTTGTGCGCTGGAGGGACGTGCTTCTCCTTGTACTTGGAGTCGTACTTGCGCCCATGATCGCCCTTCCCCGGATGCTTGTTCTTCTTGGGGCAGTTGGCGTTGAAGTGGTCGGGGTTGCCGCACTCGTAGCAGCCCGTGCGTCCTCCTCCGCGACGGCGGTTCATGCGGTTGTTGTGGAACCGCGAGAACCGGTTGGCGAGCAAAGCCAACTCGTCATCTCCCAAAGACTCTAGCTGGTCCTCTGTAATAGAAAAGAGAGAAGAAGGTGCAAAACCAGCTAAGGGGTTAGAGGAAGAGCCGGAAACCAAAGCCATAGTCGGGCCAGAAGGATTCGCATAAGAAGCCCTCGACATGGCATCAATCTCACTGGACTTGAGCTTACTGAAGAGCTCGTCGCAGGTGAGGGTCTCATAGTTAGGCGATTCGATGATTGCCTGAACCTTGGAGTCCCACACCGAACGGTCAAGAGTGTGCAAAAGCTTCAAAGCACGCTCATGATCGTCAAATGGCAACTGCTCTCGGTTAGCTCTCATCCTGTTGACAATCACCTGAAAGCGAGCGAATAAACTTTCTATGCTCTCGCCAGGTTGACGTCTAAAGTTCTCATACTCTCGCTTGAACGACTCGTAGAGTCGGGTTTTGACTTGAGAGGTGCCCTCATGAAAACGCATGAGAGTGTCCCAGATCTCCCGAGCCGTAGCGAGGTGAGAAACACGATCAAACTCACCCATGCTCAAACAAGAGAAAAGAGCATTACGGGCTCGGCTATTGGCATCGTGCTCATCGATCTGCTGTTGAGTCACACGAGCAGCCAAGACCATGTAATCAGGGGAGTTGCAAATATCCCAGATCGAAGCGCCCAAGCTCTGCAAATAGGCCGACATACGTATCTTCCAATACGCATAGTTCGTCCCATCGAAAAACGGCGGTTTGCCCACGCCGCGATCCATGTCGCCTTCGGTGGATCTGGAACCGGCTAAGGTGGAAGATCCTTAACCCGCTCCGATACCAATTGAAGGACCGAGAAGCTACCCGAAAGCGACCAGAGGGGGGGTGAATGGGAGCTTCAATATTTCCTTTCGGAAACTAGATGCCGCTGTCCCAAAATCAACCCCAAGAGTGAACCCTAGAGCTTGCTAATGTCCACGACCCTAGATGTAGGGTGGATGCTTCCTAGAAGCACAGCGGGACACTAGACAACCCTAGAAAGCCAACACAAAAGACGGAACTCGAATCCGATCAAGAACAAGCGAACCGCGAGCGAAAACGCGCGAAACAGCAACGACCGGACTCTGCCCGCGTCCGGTCACCTGGGACCGGACGCGTCCGGTCGTCAGAAATCGGCTCTGGGAGCTCTCTGTTCGCGACCGGACGCATGGTGCTCAGGCGTCCGGTCGTTCACTAAGCGTCCGGTCAGAACAAGCAAACACGATGAACAGGAACCTAGGCGCGTCCGGTCGATTGATAAACACAGAGTCCGGTCACGAGCGTCCGATCAAACCAGAAACCCTGTACGCAGCGCTCAACGACCGGACGCACTGGTCAGCGTCCGATCACTACGCGACCAGCGTCCGGTCACCCCGCAGCCCCTCTGTTCTTCCACCGATCCGACTCAAACTCACCCAAAACGCATCCTCTAGGGATCAAACTTGGTGAGTGAAGTCACAAGGAGGTTAGTGAGCTATCTCTAAGAGATCATGGCTCGAACCTAACTCCAGATCGGTGAATCGAAGAATTTCGGGGGAAGGGACGAAAAGTGACCCAAAACGAAAAATCGATCGATCTCCTAGACCGTGAGGTTAGAGAATGATTCCTTCGGTGGAAAGAAGTGCCTCACGATCTAGAACAACTTGGTTCAAATGGATTTGCAAAAGATGAAACGAGCAAAAAGATCAAGCGACGGGAAAATCGTGGAGAAAAGGATTCCGCGAAGAACACGAACACAACGGAAATCACAGCCACGAGTTCGAATCAAGGACTCAAATCAAGCCGACGATCTGTGCTCCAAGGTGAGGATACGGCCTCACTTCCTCAACTCAACAGTACACAGAGTGGAGTCTCTCTGCGGATCTCAACTAGCTAAAGCAGGGATGGGAGAGTGGGAAACCCTAGCAAATGAAAGGCACTAACTGAGATAGCTAAAACTGAGATGGGGAGGAGGGTGTCTCCCCTAGACTACTTATACTAACCTAGCCTAAGCCTATTTCCTACTCTACACCTCCCTACTGTATTTACAGAGCGGACCAGCCTAACCCTAAGGCTATTCTAGTCCACCCGCTGGTGGTAGGTAGATCTGACGGCCACGCCCGCACGGTCTTCCGCGTCGCCTCCACGCAACCTTCAGATCGCCGCCACGTGCCGCCCTCACTCCGCACCACCGGTTTTGTGGCCCAAACCGGGAAACCAGCCTTTTCCATCAGCCCCCGGTTTTGAGGCCCAAACCGGGAAACCAGCCTCCAGCCCGAGTTTTGTGGCCCAAACTCGGAAACCCGCAGCGCCCGAGTTTTGAGGCCCAAACTCGGAAACCGGCCCACGCCCAGGTTTTGAGGCTCAACCTGAAAACCGTCACGCCCAGGTTTTGTGGCTCAACCTGGAAACCCAGCACCCAGGTTTTGAGGCCCAAACCTGGAAACCGTCCACCGTTGGTTTTTCCCGGGCTCTACCAACAAACCAGCGTCGTAGAGGGCATGCACTGCCTGTGCACCCCTTCCACCGACATGATCGCACTTCTCCGCTTGTCGCTGTCGCAGGCTGCCAGCCACCACAGCTGATCCTCCGGCCTCCAGTCCATCAGTCCAAGTCCACGTCCGCCCTTCACCGTCCGATACATCGGCATGGCACGTCCGCCGCACGGCACGCCCATCCTTCATCGCGCCCGGTCCGTCGGCACGGCACGTCGCAACTTGACCTTCACCTGCCATCGACCACTGTCTCCGTGCTCGACACCTGCACAACACAAGCCAAAGAACATGCGCATCATCTCCGTTGACAATCACTCATCACACAGAGACTCGGCATACACCCATGTATCCGCAGGTAGGACCCCGTGGGATGGAGCTAACAGGGTTGCCTATACTATTCTTCGGGACATTATGGAGGATCACCCGGAGGTGGTTGCGCAGGCCACTGCTAGCATCTTCCCGACGGCGGACCCTTTCCAGTCAGTGTGGCGTCAGCCTGGAGCCACCGTACCTGAGGCCAGTTCGCTTGAGAGGGAGCATTGCGCCGGACCAGCCGGGAGTGCTATGGCTGCACTCATGGCTACCTATGGGTGTCTGTCGCGTAGCTACAACCAGTTGGACCACATTCTCAGTGAGGAGATGGCTGCACAGCACCGGAGGCAGCATGAGCATACCACAGAGATAGACCGTCTCACCGCAGAGCTGGCACGTATGACTATGGAGAGGGACCAGGCACTTCAGAGAGAGCAGGAGACCGCCCACCAGCTTAGTGTGTAGCAGGGGTCAGCGACTTTCTTGGCCTTGATCATGAGGGAGACCGAGGAGGCTCTTCGTGGTGTATGTGTGTTGAGGGCATACGTACTACCGAGGAGAACAGGCTTTTGAGGCTTTGAGTGGGAGATTTAGAGCTGCAGCTTCACCATCTCCAGGACTACAATGACCGCTTGCACGAGGAGATCCATCGCCGGGAGAACGAGAGGAATCCTATCTTTCCTCAGGAGGACCTAGATCTGCGTGACTCTTCTAGTGGTTCTTCGGACGTTTCTAGTGACGATGGTGACGATGACGACGTCGCTAGAGAGTAGACTAGACCGTGTGTCTTAGTGCCTAGCACTCTTTTGTGTCATGTTGCCCGGACTCGATCTTTTGTTGTTGTCATGGGCTGGATGTAAGGTTGAATAGCGAACCTATGTGCGCGTGGTGCAAGACCTTTGGAAAGTCCCATATGTATTGGCATCTATGGATGTTTATGTGACCTTTACATGTTATGTACTGAGCGATCTTATTATGTGATGCTGCGATGTGGATTGAAATTTATTATGCCTCTGTGATTGTTTGGCGAACTCGTTTTCTGAATAAATTCAGTTTGGCATGGTTTATGGTTCTCTACAATAATTGCAACATCACCTAATGATCACTTGCTATCGACATGTGCAGACGATGACAACTCGTAGTGGAGCTGGCGGTAGTGGTAGTAATGAGGACAACAGAGACAACCACAATCCACCACCTCCTCCACCAGCCACTCCCGAGCAACTCTTCGCCCAGTTTCTAGGGAGTCAGCGTAACATCGAGGCCTTGCTACATGAGAATCTGGCGCACGGCAACCAGCGCCCTGAGCCAAACCAATATAGCTCTTTCAAGGATTTTCTGGATACCAGGCCACCCATTTTCAAGGAAGCTACCGAACCTTTAGAAGCAGAAGAATGGTTGCATACCATGGAACAGAAGTTTCGGTTGCTCAGGATCACAGAGGAGCTTAAAGCCGAGTATGCCGCGCATCAACTGCAGGGACCAACCAGGATTTGGTGGGGACACCATCATACCACCTATCCTGCCCGCACGCCTGTCACATGGGAATTGTTCTCGTAGGCCATTTGAGGGCATTACATTCCGCCAGGCTTGACTCAGATGATGGTGGCAGAGTTTATGAACCTAACACAGGGAACTCGCTCAATTACCGAATATCACCGTATGTTCAACTCCTTATCTTGCTATGCTCTAGAGTTTGTGGACACTGAAGCTAAAAATATAGCCAGTTTCAAAAGAGGATTGAATACCAAAATGGGAAAATCAGTAGGTACATCATCTCGCACCATTTTCAATGACTTTATTAGTGACTGTCTGATCCAAGAGAATCACAACAACAAGCATGCAGCGAGCAAAGCTCGAAAGAGGACTTTCGATTCTAGACCTTCACAGCCTAGAGGACCACCAGCTCAGCATTCCCAGTATCGACAACCAGCGCCTGGAGCTCGTTTCAGGCCGCCCTAGAAGAAAGGTCAGCCACAAGTTCGGCGTAACCAACGGCCGTATAAGATAGCCGCCAATCAAGCTCGAGGGGGTCAAGGCAGTTCGATAGGAGGCAAGCCACTGGTTCGTGGACCATGCTTCAATTGCAATCAAGAGGGGCATTTCGCATGGTATTGCCCACACCTAAAGAAGCAGCAGGCCAACTACCTCGCACGTCTGCATAACATGACCGCTGAAGAAGCTCGTGCAGGAGAGCTCGTGACTGCTCGTATGTGTCTTGTTAACCATCATCCTGCAGTTGTTTTGTTTGATACCGGATCGTCGCATTCCTTCATGAGCAAAGCGTTTGCACAAAAACATAATCAAGAAATGTCTGAAATGGACTATGGGTTTCGTGTAAGCTCCGTGGGGAGTAGCGTGTTATCCAGACAGATGGTTTGTAATGCAACCATCGAGAATGGAGGGCACAAATTTGGAGCTAATCTCGTAGTTTTACCGGGACTAAGCATGGATGTAGTCTTAGGTATGAGTTGGATGAGTATGTGGAACGCAGTGTTAGACACTGCCAATAGAACTCTTACCTTATCAGATGGACAAACCAATAACAAGCTTCGTATCTCTCTTCCCCGAGGTGCTGATTTCGTTGACTTATCTTGTACTCTGTCTATAGAGGACCTATCTAAGATTCCAGTTGTTCGAGAGTTTCCGGACGTCTTCCCGGATGAGTTACCGGGGTTACCGCCAAAAAGGGCAGTGGAATTTGCAATCGAGTTGTTACCAGGAACCGCACCAATCTCTAGGAGACCATACCGTATGCCACCCAATGAGCTAGCTGAACTCAAAACCTAGATCAAGGAACTCTTAGGCAAGGGATTCATTCAACCTAGTGTATCAGAATGGGGTTGCCCAGCGTTGTTTGTTAAAAAGAAGGATAAGTCATTACGGACGTGTGTGGATTATCGGCCACTCAATGTCGTGACTGTCAAAAACAAGTATCCATTGCCGCGGATATACATTTTGTTTGATCAGTTATCCAGAGCCAAGGTATTTTCCAAGATCGATTTGAGATCAGGTTATCACCAGATCAGGATTCGACCACAAGATATCCCAAAAACTGCGTTCTCAACCAGATATGGGTTATATGAGTACCTTGTCATGTCTTTTTGATTGACAAATGCTCTAGCATACTTCATGAGTTTAATGAAGTCGATATTCATGTCAGAATTGGACAAGTTCGTAGTGGTGTTCATTGATGATATTCTGGTATATTCTGAGAACCTGGACGACCATGCGGAACATTTGAGGATTGTTCTGACAAGGCTTCGAGAGCATAAACTCTATGCTAAGTTTAGCAAATGTGAGTTTTGGTTGAGGAAGGTGCATTTCCTTGGTCATATTCTGTCAGAAGAGGGAATCTCAACGGACCCCAGTAAGGTGCAGGAAGTAATGGACTGGAAAGCTCCTACCTCTGTTGGTGAAATTCGAAGTTTTCTTGGTTTAGCAGGATACTATCGCCATTTCATTCCCGACTTTTCCAAGATTGCAAAACCGATGACAAGCTTGCTGTAGAAGGATCAAAAGTTTGAGTGGACAGAGGAGTGTGAAATAACTTTCCGTACCCTACGGAGACTATTGACCACTGCTCCTGTTTTGGCTCAACCCAACATTGAAAAGCCCTTTGATGCCTTTTGTGATGCATCAAAAGTTGGTTTAGGTTGTGTCCTTATGCAAGAAGGCAGAGTGATTGCTTATGCTTCTCGCTAGTTGAGGAAACATGAAGTAAATTATCCTACACTTGATTTGGAATTGGCTACAGTAGTGCACCCTCTTAAGATCTGGAGACATTATCTGCTTGGTAATGTCTGTAATATGTACACAGATCACAAAAGTCTCAAGTATATCTTCACTCAACCTGAATTGAATATGAGGCAGAGAATATGGCTTTAGTTAATCAAGGACTACAATCTACAAATCCACTATCATCTCGGAAAGGCAAATGTGGTTGCCGATGCGTTAAGTCGGAAATCACATTGTAACACTCTAAGGTTACTACCAGAAGATGAGTTCAGTCTTATGCATCCTGTAATTCTACACAATATCGAGCTACAAGGCATGATAGTTGACCAAATTCTTGAAGGACAGAAAACAGATAAGGGAATTTATCATATCAAAGAGAAGCTAAAAGCCGCAACTGAACTAGTAAAACATTTTCGAGTGGATGACAATGGAGTCCTATGGTTTGACAAGTGCTTAGTAGTACCCAAGAATAGAGAGCTCAGAAATCGAATTATGGATGAAGCGCATTTGTCCAAGTTATCTATCCATCCTGGTAGTACCAAGATGTATCAAGATTTGCGTCCCAGATTTTGGTGGACTAAGATGAAGAAGGAAATTGCTGCTTATGTGGCTAGATGTGATACATGTTGTCGGGTGAAAGCTATTCACCTAAAACCGGCCGGAATGCTTCAACAATTATCCATACCCGAGTGGAAATGGGAAGAAGTGAGTATGGATTTTATCACTAGATTGCCCACTACTCAGAAGGGAAATGACTCGATTTGGGTAATTGTAGATCGTCTTACTAAGACAACACATTTCATTCTCGTCAAGACCAGCTATAAAGCACTAGACTATGCGGAGATCTACTTAAGTCAGATTGTTCGACTCCATGGTATACTAAGGACCATAGTTTCAGATCGAGGATCACAGTTTACTGCACCATTTTGGGAAAAACTGCAAAAGGAGTTAAGTACAGAACTAGTCCGAAGTTCAGCCTATCATCCACAAACGTCAGGGCAAACAGAAAGGGTGAACCAAGTGTTGGAAGATATGTTGAGCGCCTGTGTACTATCAGCAAAAGGCTCTTGGGAGAAATGGTTACCTTTAGCAGAATTCGCATACAACATTAGTTACCAAGAGAGCATTCAGATGGCGCCTTTTGAATCCCTATATGGTAGAAGATGCAGGACACCGGTAAATTGGGTTGAACCTAGAGAACGTCGGTATTATGGAATTGATTTCATTAAAGAAGCAGAAGAACAAGTTAGAACCATTCAACAGCATATAGCAGCTGCCCAGTCTCCACAGAAGAGTTATGCTGATCAGCATAGAAGACCGCTTGAGTTTAGTGCAGGTGATTATGTTTACCTGAAGGTTTCACCCATGAAAGGTGTCCGACGCTTTGGGTTTAAAAGAAAGTTAGTACCAAGGTTTGTGGGGCCGTACAGAATTGTGGAAAGGAGGGGAGAAGTAGCTTATCAATTACAATTGCCAGAACATTTGAAAGCTATATTCCCTGTATTCCATGTGTCACAACTGAAGAAATGTCTTCGAGTACCAGAAGAAGAAGTGCAACCAGCTAGTATCAAGTTGCAATCTGACCTTACTTACTCTGTACAGCCACACCGAGTACTTGATGAAAAAGAGAGAGTGACCCACGGGAGAGTGGTTAAACAATACAAGGTGACGTGGAGTGAGCAGGACGATCGAGATGCCACTTGGGAAATGGAAGACTATTTAAGAGAAGTGTATCCACAATTTTAAACAAATTGGTTAGTAACTCAAATCTCGGGATGATATTCCTTTAAGGAGGGGAAGGCTGTAACACCTCTGGTGTTAAGCAACCCTAAAATGCATAACTTGACATCTCATGAGCATTTAGCATTTTGCATGTGTCTTCCTTTTTCTTGTAAAGTGTTATTTCATGTGATAGTTGCTACTAGTCAGGCAATGATGTGATGCTGGTTTGGCTTGTTTGTGGAGTGGTTTGAGTTTCTTAGTAATCTAACCTTGTTGAGAAGTCAAAATGAAGCCATGTTTATGTGGACCATTTTGGTTAATCAAGTCTTTAACCCTTGTTGACCTAATAGAGCCCTAGGAGTCCTTTTGTTTGACTAACAAAGACCTCCTTGATAGAAGCTTTGTATGGCTGAGTGCCCTAAACCAAAAGTGTCTAGAATTTAGAGTAGAACAAAAGTTGTTTTTGGGTCAACTCATGAAAATGGGTCTAACATAGTGTTTTGAGGCCCACAAGGCAGAAAGGGGAAAGTTCAGACTTAGAAAAGTTTCCTAAGTCTTTAACGTGACAAAATAGTTTCATCTAGTGAACTTGGGAGCTTTTCTGAGAAATATCCAAGCCGAACCAAGGCTCGAACCTTTAACCAAAGTTGTAGTTTGCACATAGCTCTACTCAATGGAATAAGTGGTTTAGCGTTTCATCAAGTGGATTAGGAGATAATCGCACTCAAAAACCGGCTGTCAGTCGGCCTGATGGCCACTGAACCCGTCCGTTTCAGCCGAACACGCGCGGCGTCGTGGCCGACCGCGTCAGGCATCACCCGCCGCGTGGCTCGCGACGACCGGCCGAGGCTGCAAATGCGCGCGGAGTGGCAAGCTTTAGGCATCCGCGCACGCCTTTGCCCCGCAGATGCCTCCATCCCCTCTCCCTTGCCTTCTCCTCGCTCTCACCGGTGCTCGGGCAAAAAGGGGGAGAAACCGAGTGCTCGCTGGGCGTTCGCCGCCGTTCCGCCGTGTCTTGGCCCAACCAACCACCCAACCAACCTCGCCTCGACCTCCCGCGTCGTCGGCTCTAGCCAGCGCCTCCCGAAAAGCCCTAGGTGAGCCACGGGATGAGCTCCCGCCATGGCCACCATGACCGCCGAGCTCGGTCCGCCATGGTCGACCTCCTTCCCGTGTGTTTCACGTCGTCCTAGCTTGTGTTCGTAGGTCGATGGAGTCCATGGAAGAAGAGGGGGGTGATGGTTTAGCCGATTAGGGTTTGGTGATGGCGGTACGCCGTTGTCCGCCATCCGCCATGGTCGCCGTGGAGGGCAAGGCCGTGGTCTCGGGTGTTCGGGGTGGGAACCCTAGCCTCCGAGCCTCGCGTTAGGTTCATGAAGGTCGTCGGGGTAGGAATCACGGGTTAGTTTGCCTCGACGTGGCCGGAATCGGTTGGCATGGTGAGGTCCACGCCGCCGCGGCCGCCATTCCCGCCGTCGAGCTCCGTCCGTTGCAGTGCCGGGCCGGTGAGTAGAACCAATCGATGCGGGAAGGTGAGAGGAGTCTGGTGGTGGTGTTGGTCTCGCCGGAGAGGCCGCCATCGGTGAGCTCCGACGAGGTCAACGACCTCCCCTGCTCTGGGTGTATGGCAGGTGGGGTCGGTTTGACTCAGGGGCCCGCTGGACAGTTGCTGGTGTGGATGAAGCCGTGTGTGTGTAGCAGTTTAATTAGTTTTGGTTTTTGTTAATGTTTTTCAGAAATGTGATAATGCTTGTTTAATTTGTATCTAGAGTTACAGTGATCCAAATGAGGTGAAATAAATTTTGTTGAGTTTGTCTTGATGAGATCTACCTAGGAAAAATATGATATGTCCAGTTTGTGATAATTTTATATGCAGTTGCAATTAATTTGTGTTTGGGAGGATATCTTGTTAAATGCATAATAAATTATATATTACTCAGAAAAATGTGATTCTTGTTTTGTTAGGTTTGTGTTGATAAATAGTATCTGGGTAAATATAATATGAGTATGATCTGTGAAAAATATTGGCAGTAGCATTTACAGTGATTAAATGTTGTTTTCTTGTGTGATTTTTAGTAAATAGAATATAAGTGATATGAGCCTGGAAATTTTCACAAACTGCTCTTGTGCTAAGAAGTTCAGCAAAAAAATATGAAATCTATTGTTTGAGACATTTTACTATGATGTGTAGTTTAAAGCATCTTTTCACCATATTGTTTGTCTTTTTCATAGAGGACAGTGCTTGAGTCCAAATGGCTTGAAATTTTGACAGTGAGCGAAATTACATGCTATTATCTTCACACTTATGTTTAGATTTTGACGTCGTTTTTATCTAGGGGTTGCTATTGTAGGGTTGTTTGATAAGTTATTTTTGGTTGAGGCATTGATAGTGGTCGGGTAAGGTTGAAATAAGTAGTAGAGTAAGGTTGTTATGTTTAAAAGTATCTTGAAGGGGCTATGTAGAAGAGTTAAATGAATTACTAGATGGTAAAGTAGTAGCAAGGTAGCTAATGGTCAACAGGATGATGTTGACTACCTTGTTGAAGAAAATGAAGTAGATGACATATGCTTATCTCCTGAATTATCTTACTCCATGTTGCATCGCAAATGCATCCCATGTGCATTCATCCTATTCATACACGTTTGTGTACATCATACAGGATCAGTAGAGGAGACTCAGAAACCGCAGCAGCAGGAGGAACCAAGTCCAGAGGAGACCCCGTTCGAGAAGACCGAGGGAGTAGACGTTGAAGACTTGCCAGAGTGCCAAGACCACTGCCCGTCTGACTTCGAGAGAGGCAAGCCCGGAGCATCTAACTCCTTATGTTTGAAATTAATAATACGAAATAAACCTGATATGTGTTTGCATTAGGTTTATAGGAGTTGGTTGATACCATTGTTGCATTAATTACTTATCCTTGTCCACCGCAATTAATATCTTGATATCCCTGTTTAAGTATAGGGCGAATATGCTTAGCCTACTTAGGCCGGTAAAAGTCGGGTGATTTCCTGTCCCCCGCATATAGGTGGATACTGCTCATGACTAGCCTAGTGCTATCATGGAATAACCATGTGTTAATGAATTGGAGACCGGACGGGATGTAGGAGCAGCAGGACATGGGTTTTGTGTGCTAGTAGTCTCTCGTCTGTGTCGCATAGGACCCATTTCGGGAAGCGCCCCTTCAGTCAAATTGAACGCGTCAATCACTTAACGGAGTAGGCCGGAGTACCTCCCATGAAGCCGAGTAAGGTTATTCGAGCCGGTGATGGAGATGTTGACGCCTAACACCCTGGGCCTCAGATGTATCATGGGCAACTATTCTGAGCAACCTGGCATGGTCCGTGGACAGGCGGGGCCTGACTGACCTGGCATGACCGTGGGCAGTTTTAGCTTGAGAGACCTGGCATTGAGATAACCCTCGGTGTAGAAGGGCTCATGGCCGTCCCGTGCGTTGTGTTCTCGAATTTCCAGAGTGGCAGCTTACGACTACCATGGCCGGATGTGTCAGCCGAGTGTGCGACATTTTATCCCTGGCTAGGTAGGAATCGATTATAATCGCCATCGCTCCTGGACAGTGAGTAATTGACTATAGACCGCTACCCGTAGAACCTATGGAACTAAAGATGGTTATGTTTTGGAACCTAAAAGGCTATTGATGAAATAGTCACTCTTGCTTGAGTAAGTAGTCAAGTGCTTGCTATAGCTCAGGTGCAAACCTAGTAAAGTAGAATTAATTATAAAAGTGACTGCCAACACCTAAATTTGTGTTTTACTTACAAAAGAGCTTTCATGCAAATGGTATGTGTAGCCAGCCCACATATAGCCTACATGATCCATGGAGTCTCATTATTTTTGGTTATGACGGGGTAAGTCTAGCTGAGTACCTTCTTGTACTCAGGGTTTATCCCTTGTTGTTGCAGATGGACAGTGCTTCTATGGCTACTGTGAGAACTGCCTGTACCCTGTTACGGGTGATGACTAGACCATGGCGTGGTCCACTCTTATCCTTACCTGATGCTTTTGTTGGATGGATCAAGTTGATGGCACAGTATTATGAACCAATTGAACTTGTGTTTCAAGACTATGTTGCTTCTGCTACTATTTCAAACTATGGTTTGTAATATTGTTTTGAACTCCGATGTATTGGAACTATGTTTGAACTGTAATGTATCTTGTGGACATGTGCGCTAAAGTATTACGATCTTGGCTGATGTTGAAATATTGGAAATCCTTCGAGATTTCTGGACTACCGGGTTGTACGAGCTTAAGTACATGATAATCTTTGTGAAAGCAGAGATTTCGGTGCTTAATCTGGTATAAATTGGTTGGTTCTGCTACAATTGTCACGTTCAACACTTCATCGTTGCTGATGGTCATGATCAGACGATTGTTGCCCCACCTAGCGTGCCAAAAGAATGTGTTGACACGAAAATTCGGGCGAGGTGCCAACACACTCGACCACTGTCCTCAGAGGCTGTGCAGAAGCAAAGTCGTGACCTCCTAAACCTTGAAAGGATGGCGGTGCCGAATCTTGGTGAGAACAACCGCAAACGTGCTAGTCAATTTGACCTATAATTGACAATGAGAAGAAAAAGATATCAAATCGTGGAACCTGCCGGTTTGATGCCAGACAGTTCCAATTTATACGGCTCCGATATAGCCATTGTCACAGGATTTTGACTACAAAGTCAACTCCCAAGAAAACATTAAAGCATTGACAATATTTAAAACAAAAACAGCTATGGTATGTATAAGAAAGCATTTAGAACAAGAAAGCCGATAAGCTTAACATATGAGAAAAATAAAGATCTATGTATACGTTTAAATAGCATAAAACCAATAGATCGGCTAATTGCATAGGCAATTCTATTCGTTAACAGTGGAGTGTTTCCATGCAGCCATAATAATAAATAGATCGACAAAGTAACTTGAACATCAACAGTGGGGTGTCTCCATACAGCCATAATGATGACCAAACTAAATTACGTCCGATGCAGCAAGCAGATCCATTAGTTTTAGACCACTTAAAAGTATGCATTATGAAGGAAGCGTAAACTGGATTGGCTATTTTAGCCAATACAGGGTCCATGAAGCACGAACAAGATCTATCCGTTAAAACCAAGGTTTAGTCTAAGATCAAGCAAGTTTAACCTATCATGCACATCAGTGGGGTTCGGAAATACAACCATAATAAACATGTCAGATCAAATCTACTTGTTTCTTAGATCAAACCACGATTTCAATTGATATCTCGAACGCACAGCATGTAACAATCAAGATTGACAAAATAGTCGATGAGAAGCTTAGATCGGCTATTTTCCTTGGTGTAAGCGTGTAAAGCCCTTGGATAGCTGAAACTAAATAGCTTTTAAGCTTAAGCTAATTTGTCAATCTTAATTGGGCAAGATATCATTGAAACCAAAAGAAAAACATTAAAAAGCACAAACAATATCGATAACTTAATGAATCTATTAGATTGCCAAAGCTAATAGAGCCGATAACTAGTTAAGATCGACTAAAGCAAGAGATTGATTAGGGTCAAGACAGTCCTACAAAATACTAACTTAAGCCGATAACTAACCCATGTCATAGCTAAACAAGAGTTTGGTCGACGCTAAATACAGCCTTATTGAACAATAACACGAGCCATTGGTGAAACTTACAAGCAAACTGGAGGTCGGTCTTAGCCGATGCAGTCCTGCCTGGTTGAAGGTTCCGTCGAGTTCTACCTTACTCCTACTCCTAGGGTTTTCGCCGGTGGTCGATGTATTGATTGATTGGATGATATCTTACAAAAATCGGGTTTCTAGCAATTTATAACCCGGTAGACTCCTATTCTATTACGACTGGGATACATATTAAAAACAACGACCCAGACATGAACTCCCTGGCGAAGCCCGACACGTCTTCAAAGCCCATCATACCCGGTCCATATGAATTCTTTTGGTCATGTCTGGACCCAAGCAGGCTTCTTTTATTTTCTGGCCGATTTTTTTCTCTAATAAATCAGTCATTTGTGCTTACAAAATAAAAATTCCTTTTGCTCCAAAATCTTGTGTAAACACCTCCATGAAACCAAAATGAATCAAATGAGATTGCACCGTGCCTTCGTCTTTGAAGGTTGTCAGATTCTTGCAGCGATGACATTGCGAACACAAGGTTGATATGTGCCCTTATGGTTCCCTTCCTGAGTGATGAGAGATCGGTCAACAGGCAACGTGTGTCTCTTGGCTGTGTTGATGTGCACGTGTGGAGCTTGGAGAAAGTGGTCGATGGCGAGGTGAAGGTCAAGTAGAGACGTGCCGTGCCAACGGACCGGGAGCTGTGAAGGGCAGACATGAGGCTTGGACCGATGGACCGGGAGGCCGGAGGACCAGCTGTGGTAGCTGGCATGTGGCATCGGTGAGCAAGAGCACATGGGGATGTGCGGTGCATCAGCCGAGTCGGAGGAAGACGATGGCGTCGTGACATGGCGGGAGGCCGAGAAGGAAGACGAAGGAAGCGAATCGTGCGTCTGGTGTGGAGGCTGGACATGCATCGGCATCGGTGCCGGTGGTGGGGTGGTGTGCGAATCACATCCCGTCTATGGCGCGGGTTGGTTTGTAGTTGAGCCTTTAAAAACTACCCTTGATGGTTTCCGAGTTGGGGCCTCAAAACTCAGGTGGCGGGTTTCCGAGTTTGGGCCTCAAAACTCGGCGTGGACGGTTTTCCAGGTTTGGGCCTCAAAACCTAGGTTGGCGGGTTTCTGAGTTTGGGCCACAAAACTCAGCCGGAAGACAGGTTTCCCGGTTTCGGCCTCAAAACCGGGGGGAGGTCCAAAAAGGACGGTCGATGCGCGGCGGCGCTGAGAGGCTTGCGCTGCGGCGAAGCTATCGGCGAGGAAGGCGTAGGTCGACAGGACGACACGTAGCGGCATCCTGAGGCTTGCGTTGAGGCGAAGCTAAGGACGAGGAAGGCATGTGGTCATCGGATCAAGCCTCCGCAGAGTTGGGACCGGGATACCCCTAGGGTTGGTCGCTTCGCTCTTATATCTAGGGGTAGAAGAGGACTATTGTATTTAGGCTATAAATAAGAGAGGCAGCCCCTCCTCTCTCTCCATCTTTGCAGCTTTCATTACCTTAGAACCTGCTTAGGTTTTCAATCATACCTCACTGCCTGTGATCCGCAGAGTGAGCAATACCTCTATGTATGGAGATTTTGAGGAAGTGAGACCGTAATCTCACTATTGTCTCGTGGGTTCGAGACATGGCTGAAATCGAGTTCGATTCACGTTTTGCTCGTGTGTTCTTCGCGTTTTCATTTTTGCCCTCTTGTAGATTTGCCTAGTTCTTCCTCTCCGTGAGACGGTTTTCGATTCCGCTTGAACTCACTTGTGCTAGATCGTGAGGCGCTCCTTTCCACCGAAGGAATTCATCTCTAACCTCACGAGCTAGTAGATCGAATCGTTTTCATTTTGGATCGTTTTCTTCTTCCTTTTCCCCCGAACTTCTTCGATTCATCGATTTGGAGATAGGTTCGAGCCATGGTCTCCTAGGAGTAGCTCACTATCCTCCTTGTGACTCCCCTCACCGAGTTTGAGCCCTAGTGGTTTTGAACACTAGGTTGATATGTTCCCTTGTGGTTCCTTCCTGAGTGATGAGCGATCGGTCAACAGGCTCACCGGCAGGGGTGAGAGGCAATGTGTGTCTCTTGGCTGTGTTGATGTGCAGGTGTGGAGCTCGGAGACAGTGGTCGAAGGTGAGGTGAAGGTCAAGTAGAGACGTGTGTCGTGCCGACGGACCAAGAGCCGTGAAGGGCGGAAGTGAGGCTTGGACCGACGGACCGGGAGACCTGAGGACCAGCTGTGGTAGCTGGCACGTGGCATCGACGAGCGAGAGCACATTGGGATGTGCGGTGCATCGGCCGAGTCGGGAGGAAGGCGATGGTGTCGTGACACTTGGGGGAGGCGAGGACGAGAAGGAAGGCGAATGCGCTGTGCCCGGCATGGAGGCTAGACATGCATCGGCATCAGTGCCGGTGGTCGGGGTGTGGCGAACCACATCCCTTCTACGATGCGGGTTTGGTAGTTGAGCCTCGAAAAACTACCCTCGATGGTTTCCGAGTTTGGGCCACAAAACTCAGGGGGTGGCAGGTTTCCAAGTTTGGGCCTCAAAACTCGGCGTGGACGGTTTCCAGGTTTGGGCCTCAAAACCTGGGCTCACGGGTTTCTGAGTTGGGGCCATAAAACTCAGCCGGAGGATAGTTTCCCGGTTTCAGCCTCAAAACCGGGGGGAGGTCCAAAAAGGACGGTCGACATGTGGCAGCGTGCAGAGGCTTGCGCGGTGGCGAAGCAATCCACGAGGAAGGCGTGGCGGTCGATAAGACGGCACGTGGCAAAACTAAGGATGAGGAAGGTGCGTGGCCGTCGAATCGCGACTTCGCAGAGTTGGACTGGAATACCCCTAGGGTTAGCCTATCCGCTCTTGTATCGGAGTAGAATGGGACTATTGTTATTAGGCTATAAATAAGAGAGGCAGCCCCTCCTCTCTCTCTCTCTCTATCCTAGCAGCCCTTCATTCCTGAGCTCTCTCTCTTCCTTAGCCCCCACTTAGGTAAAAATCATACCTTGCTGCCTGTGATCCGCAGAGAGACTCCAATCATACCTCTGTGTACTGGGATTTTCAGGAAGTGAGACCATAATCTCACTATTGTCTCGTGTGGTAGACACAAGGTTGAAATCTTGATCGATACGCGTTTTGTTCTTGTGTTCTTCGCGTTTCGGTTTTTCCTATCCCAGAGATTTGCCTCGTTCTCCCTCTCCGTGAGATGATTTTCGATTCCACTTGAATCAGATTGTTCTATATCATGAGCTCCTTTCCCTCGAAGGTTTTTCTCGTCTAACCTCATGATGACATAGATCGGACAGAAATCACGTTCGTTCTTCATTCTGCCCCTTTTCGGGTGTTCTTCATATTTCTCATAATTGACATGGTTTGGTGCGATGATTTCTTAGGATTAGCACTCCAATACGTAGAAGAACACTGGGAGGTAGAAGTTTGTTGAAGCCCCATTTGATTTGGTCAAGTTGCAATCGATTTTGGTTTTGGGTCGTGCTATTTTTGCCTTCTCTAGGTGATGGCGGACAGTCCGCCGTCAGACCCGCGGACAGTCCACACATCGGGTCTGGCTCAGGTCAGTCAGGCGCAGCCCCCTGACTGTTCACTGTCAAGTGAACAGCGGATTGTCCGCGGTACAAACCCGCAGATAGTCCGGGACCTGCCCAGCAGACTTGCAGAACTGTTGTGTTTCTGGAGTTTTGCTGGCGGATAGTCTGGCACTTAGGCGCGGACAGTCTGGGCTTCTACTGCGGACTGCAGACTTTGCAGTTTTTGTTCTTGGCTTTGGCACTTGGTTTTGGGCATTCTCCGGTAGTTCCGCTGTACCACTAGGACATCTCCTAGGGTATCCACCTATCCGTAGTTCGTGAACTCACCGATTGTTTTGAGTCTTTGCTTTTGGGGTGATTTTCTGGGACAAGGGACATCTATTTCACTAGTTGAAATTTGAGGCTCCCATTCACCCCCTCGTCGCCAATCTGGTCCTTCAATTGGTATCAGAGCCGGTTAAGGATCTTCTCTACCTTAGTCAGTTTCGGATCCTAAGGGAGACATGGATCGAGGGAATGACAAGGCTCCCTATTTCGATGGGACGAACTATCCCTATTGGAAGATTCGAATGCGTGCTTATCTCATCAGCATCAGATCTTCTATGTGGGAGATATGCGAGGATGCTGATTACGTGGTCCTTGCGGCTCGTGTGGGTCAGCACCAGATTCACCAGCATGAGGCCAACTCTAAGGCCCGTAACGCGCTTTTCACGAACATCTCCCTTCCAGAGTTTGAGCGTGTTTCCGAGCTTCAGACTGCTCGAGAGATCTGGGTGAAGCTTCAAAGCTATCATGAGGGGACCGCTCAGGTCAAGACCAGACTCTTTGAGACATACAAGCGGGAATACGAGAACTTTATTCAGTTGGAGGGAGAGACGATTGACGCTATGTTTGCTCATTTCCAAACGATTGTGAACAAGAAGCATGCCAATCGGGCCAACCTACCTTATGATGATCATGAGAGGGCACTCAAGTTGATATATGCCCTAGATCGGAAGGTATGGGAGGTGAAGGTGTCGACCATCATAGAGTCTCCTGCCTATGACAACCTCACCGTGAACGAGCTATTCAGAAAGCTCAAGTCCACCAAGATCGATCACTTGACTCAGGCCAAGCTGAAGAACCCATCTTCACATTTCATGACTTGGTCTCAGGCAAGGGTGGATCGACTCTTTCCGCTGACGCTTCGACACCTCTCTTTGCTTTGTCTTTTTCTTTCAGTGACAGAGGAGCAGGTGGAGGCGTTGGACGATGACGAGCTCGCCCTCATTCAACCCAGTTTTTGCAGTTTCACAAAAACCACTTGAACCGCCGGCGTGGTGGTGCACGTGAGGGCTGCTACGAGTGTGGAGATCCGGATCACTTCGTCGCTAGCTACCCCAAGCGCAACAAGAGCTTCCCCGGCAAGAAACGCAACTCCAGGCGCAAGGCCAAGCCGGAGAACAAGACCGGGAAGAAGAAGAAGGGCGGCTATCGCTGGGGGATCTGGAGAGGGCTTTCGACACTAGCAGGCGTGCCTTCATCGCCTTCTTCAGCGACGGTGAGAAGAGGTCCGACGGCGACCAGCGATGATGGGTCCGAGCTCAAGACTGAAGAACGCTTCAATGGACTCTGCTTCTTTGGCAACTCCTCCAAGGGCTTCTACACCATGGCCTTGGACGAGGATGATCGCAAGTGCCAGGTCAGTACGCCGACACCGACGACGACGACGACACTTCCAAGGTATCATCTTCTTCTATTGTCGATCGTCTTACCGGTGAGCGTGATTCTTTGGCTGAGATTGTCCTCGCTCAAGACAAGCAGCTTAAGCGTGCCATTAGAGAGTGCAATGAGTTAAGGGTAAACTAGGCGAGGCGCTTAAGGAGCTTGAGAGTGCTAGGTCCGAGGTGAAGGTGACCGATGAGGAGGAGTGTGATGAGTGCACTATGCACATGACAAACTTTGCCACCATACAAACCAAGTATGCCTCTTTGATTGAGGTGTATGACTAGCTGAAGAGTAGGCTAGACTTGGTTGGTGAGTGCAAAGAGTGTCCCCTCCTCAAGAAGAGCTGGAGGAAGTGAAGGCGAGGCCTTCTTTGTTGGGTGCGTGCAAGTCCTGTCCAGGCTTGCGAACTGAGTTGGCAGAAGTTAGTGCCAAGCTTGCTGAATCCATGAAGGCCAACTCAGTTAGCACCTTGTCCGCTCCATGTGAGCGATGTGCGGCGATGGAGCTTGAGATTGCCAACTGTCGGCATGACTGGATGCAAACCGAGGAGGAAAACACATACCTTCGATCCATTCTGAGTTGGGTGTCATGCAGTGAGCCGCAGTTGGGCATGATGATCAGTCAGTTCAAGAGGGGAACTGATTGTTCGGGAGTAGGCTTTGTTTCAGGTGGGAAGGGCGCTAACATGTATGGCAAGATAGGTGAGTTTAGTGGAGTGAACCCAAGTGAGAAACCATCTGCTATCCCTAAGCTTATGAAGATCACCCCACCTGAGCCTCCCAAGCCTATCACCAAGGATGGTATCCTTGATGAACCTCCAAGGCTCCACCTCACAAGCAAGTGTAGGTTCCCAAACCTAACCATCTTAGGAACACACTTGACACCTTCCTAACGTCTCTAGTGATCCCCTTCCGAGAGGCAAGCAGCCAACCAGATTGAACAACCTCGAACCATAGGAACCAAGAACCCAAGAGAGTGGTGAGGTTCGAGTGTGAGTACTGTCACCGTGAGAGTCACCTAGCTGAGTTTTGCTTTCGGAGGTACAGAGAGGCTGGAAGGAGTTTGCACATAACAACCAGGTCAGGCACCACCCTCACCATGGTGTGCAGGATCAGGTAGTTCAGAGGCAAGGCGCTAGGCCTGGAGGTGCACCCCTCAGGCAGCTAGACCACGGGATGGTGGTCATGCCCGTCGCAGTTCCGGTCATCCTCAATACGACCGTGAGCCAGGTGTAAGAGGCTTTGTTGCACAGTCCCATAGCGACCACCTTTTCAGCATGGTGGTGATCGCTTTGCTCAATGGGACATGTGGGTGAGTTCGGAGGTTTTCCGTTCCATAGCGGACCACCCTTTCAGTTTGGTGCTGATCGCTATCCACCATGGGATGAGGACAGTTTGGTGTTGCTTCTAACACTTTTTCTAGGCCTATGACACGGCACTGTTATCCTTCTCAGTACTAACAACCCAGTGTTGTGCCATATGCTCATTTCCTGCCCTTCTATTGATGCAGGAACTTCGGCTGGAGAACATGTGGCTCATGGATTCCGGGTGTTCGCGCCACATGACTGGAAAGAAGGAATGGTTCTCCAGCCTAGACCCCGTTGTGCATAAGGAGTACATCACTTTCGGGGATAGTGGAAGAGGTAAGGTTGTTTCTCATGGAGCTATCCGACTCAATCAGAACTTTGTCCTCAAGGATGTTGCCTTGGTTTCTAACTTGCATTTTAATTTGCTTTCTGTTTCACAACTCCTTGAAGACAATTTTGAAGTGCGCTTTAAAAAAGGCCTTAGTCGAGTTTTGGATTCTCAGGGACACCTTGTTTGTTGGGTCGTCCCTTTTGGCCATGTCTTCAGAGCCGATTTTCCCCGCTCTTTGGCTCTTCTAGATGTTTGATAGCTGGTCCTTCTTCTGATTTATGGAAGTGGCATAAGAGGCTTGGTCACTTAAGCTTTGACTTGCTTGCAAGACTTAGCTCACTTGGCTTAATCCAAGGATTGCCTAAGCTTAAGTATCAGAAGGACCTTGTTTGCCATCCTTGTCGTCACGGGAAGATGGTTGCTGCCTCTCGCCCACCTGTTAATCAGGTGATGACCAAGCAACCCGGCGAGCTTTTACACATGGACACTGTTGGTCCAGCATGGGTTTGCTCAGCGGGTGGGAAGTGGTATGTTCTAGTGACCGTGGACGATTTTTCGAGGTACTCTTAGGTGTTCTTCATGGAGGCTAAGGATGAAGCTTTTTTCTTTTGCTCGAGATCTTATTTTGAGGTTGAAAACTGAGTTTCCCCTGATACTATTAGAGCTATTCGTAGCGATAATGGTAATGAGTTTGTTAACTCACAGTTTGCCTCTTTCTGTTATTCTCATGGAATTGAGCATTAGTTGTTTTTCTCCCTATGTCCCCCAGCAGAACGGTGTTGTTGAACGCAAAAACGGACCCTTGTTGAGATGGTCAGGACAATGCTCAATGAGCATAGGACTCCTAGGCATTTTTGGGATGAGGCGATCAAACCGGTTGCCATGTTTCTGAGAAACATATATGATGAATGATTGACTTTGATGAGGAAGGTTTGAGGCATTTCCTGGTTGAGTCATTATTCACTATGCGCTTAATGTTTATGGCTAACCGGTGGCGTTGAGTTGTGGTGTTTCTGTGTTGGTGTGTGTGTGCAACATGTGTCTCTTCGCTGTGTTGATGTGCAGGTGTTGAGCTCGGATACAGTGGTCAATGGCGAGGTGATGGTCAAGTAGAGACGTGTCGTGCCGACGGACGGGAGCGGGGTGAAGGATGGGCATGCCGTGCGACGGACGTGCCATGCCGTTGTACCCAGAGCGGTGAAGGGCGGGACGTGAGGCATGGACCAATGGACCAAGAGGCCAGAGGAGGACGTGTGGTGGCTGGCACGTGGCGAGCGAGAGCACATGGGGATGTGCGGTGTGATCGGCCGAGATCGGGACGAAGACGATGGCGTCGTGGCACTTGGTGGGAGGTCGGACACGGGCTTGCGAGCGGCGCAAGTGCCGTCGGCTGAGTCAAGAAGGAAGGCGAAGGCGTTGTGCCTGGCGTGGAGGCTGGACATGCATCGGCATCGGTACCGGTGGTCGGGGTGTGCGAACCACATCCCGTCTACGGTGCGGGTTCGGTAGCTGAGCCTCAAAAAGCTCGTCGACGGTTCCGAGTTTGGGCATCAAAACTCGGGTAGCCGGTTTCCGAGTTTGGGCCTCAAAACTCGGGATGGACGGTTTCTAGGTTTGGGCCTCAAAACCTGGGCTCGCGGGTTTCCGAGTTTGGGCCTCAAAACTCAGGGTGGACGGGTTCCAGGTTTGGGCCTCAAAACCTGGGCTGGCAGCTTTCCCGGTTTGGGCCTCAAAACCGGGGGGAGGTCCAAAAGGACGGTCGACGCGTGGCGGCACGAGAGGCTTGCGTTGCGGTGGCGTGAAGCTAGGTGAGAAGGCGCGACGGTCGATGGTGACAGCACGTGGCGGCATCCTGGAGCTTGCGTCGAGGCGAAGCGAAGGATGAGAAGGCGCGTGGCTGTGTGGATGGAAACTGCAGAGTTGGACGGTTTTACCCTAGGGGGTATTTGGGTTAGTACATCATGTTAGGGCATTTGTGTCATTTGGACGTGCGCCTATATATAGATGAAGGGGCTGTGTTGGACAGCCATCCTTGGAGGTGTCACTCTCATTTTGTTTAGGTGAGAGGAGGCTAGGGCTAGAGGAGAGACCGGCTCTTATTCTTGAGCTTTTGCCATCCGCGTTTTGTACTGCGAGGAGTGGCTTGTAACTCGACACAGAGTGCTACACAATTCTTCATCTAGTAGCAATCCAAGGATCAATTTCCCCCTCCTCTTTGTTGGCTGCAATTTGGATCGAATCGCGTTTTTGTTCTTCGCGTTTTGGTTTTTCCCCTCTCGGAGATTGCCTCGTTCTCCCTCTTCGAGCAACGATTTGTGATTCCGTTTGAATCAAATTGTTCTATGTCGTGAGCTCTTCTTTCCACCGAAGGATTTCTTCTCTAACCTCACGAGCACATAGATCGGGTCGAAATCGCGTTCGTTCTTCGTTCTTTCCCTTTTCTAGTGTTCTTCCGATTTCTCTTGGATTATTTGGTTGGAGCGATGATATCCTAGGATTAGCTTCCCAACGCGTAGAAGAACACTTGAGAGAAGTTGGTTGCAGCCCGTTCGATTTGGTGAAGATCCAATCGATTTGTGGTTTCTCCGAGCTGTTTTTGGGCTTTCTGGCGGACTGTCTGGGACTCATCCCCGGACTGTCCGGGGGTCGGGGCTGTTCACGGGCAGCGAGGTCGCTGTTTTCATTTTTGAACGGCGGACTGTCCGGGACTCATTCCCGGACTGTCGGGGTTCACTAGCGGACAGTCGGCGGTTCAACTAGCGGACAGTCCGCGACTGCACAGTTTTGCTGATTCGTCCGTATCTTTTGCATACAAGCTCCGATTTGTGATCCGTTTGTTGCGTTGGTTTCCTAACTTCTTAAGGATCATTCCAAAGTAATTTTTGCCACCATTAGTCAAGGTATTTTGGTCGGACACTTCCTTCTTCTCCATAGGAGTTAAGTGTTCCGCTTTCAGAGTTCGTTTGTTCTAGCGGCCGTATCTTTTGCGTTCGAGCTCCGATTTGAGACCCATTGTAACACCTCTGGTGTTAATCTGTAATTAACCTGACATGTCATCATCATTAGTCTTAATCATTCTCTTCATACTTGTGTGTCTCCTTATGCATGTGCATTTGTCCCCTTTTGTGTTGTAGTGTTTCCCTTTTCAAAAACCCTAAAAGCCCTCACCTTCCTTTAAGGGCAAAATGGTAATTTCACCTCTGTGTCTAGCTTGGTGTATTTTTATCCTTTGATGTCTTGTAGATATGTGTGTTGACAAAGATCAAAAATCAGAATTTGATTTCAAATCCCTTTGCAAAACCCTGATTTCCAACCCTGGATTTTTATCCTTTTTTTTGTAAATCAAAAATTATTCAAAATTTGGGGTTGGTCCAAAAAAGCAAAGTTGTAGGTCTGGCAAGAGCAACACTTTGGTATTTTCAAATTTTCAAGTTGCAGTGCAAAATGTTGAGTTATTTCAAACCCCAACTTTTGTCCCCTTTTCAGTTTTCAAAAATTTTGCTTTAACTATCGACTCTGTGCATGAGCATTAAAGCTCGGGGGCCCGGCCTCCGGCAAGGCCGCCGCGCAGCGCGAGCCTCGCCGCCCATGCGAGCCGGCCGACCCGCGCGCCCGTGCCGCACGCGGCCAAGCGCTGGCGCTCGCTCTCTCTCTCCGGCCCCTACCTACCGCCTGCCTTCGCCGTTCCCTAACCTCCCTCTTCCCTCGGGCGCGGACAGCGCAAGTTGTCGGCCGCCGGCAACCGCCCCGCCGCGCGCAGATTCGCCCCGACCGCAACGAGCCGCCTACCGTGCTCCCTACCTTCTTCAATGCCGTCCGAACACTCGCACTCCTCGCCCGGAACCCTCCCTGGCTCCACCCGCGACTATAAGGAAGCCGCGAGTCCGCCATTCCTCCGCCATCGGCGAGCTCCGTGAGCCCGAGTCTCCAGACCACCCCCAGCACCAGCCGAGCCCGCCGCTGCCATCGCCTGGAGCTGCTCACCTTCCCGAGCAAACACAATTTCACCCCTCTGTCCTCCCCTCGCGGCGCAGAGCTTCTTCTCGACTCCGGCATACGGCCGCGTTCGGCCGCACGAGAAATTCGCCGCCGTGAGTTTCCCTCCCGTCCCTCCGACCCCTGCCCTTTGTTCCTCACCTCAGTGCGCTCCTAACCGCTCTCGGTATCCCTTTCGGTGGACAGAGCGCCGGACGTCGTTCCGCCGCCAGAGAGCTCCGCGGAGCACCTCCACCGTCGAACTCCCGTCTGACCCCGCACCGACGGAGACGAAAACTACCATCCGACTCACGGTGAGCCCCCCAATCTTTTCCCGCCCTCGGTTTCCCAGCGCAAGTCCGAGCAGCCGGACCGCCGTCCGCTCGCCTGCGATTCGCCCGAACCTCCCAGCTCGAGCACACGTCACTGTTAACTCGCGCCACACCCTCGAGCACACGTTCACTTTAACTCGAGCCACACCCTCGAGCACACGTTCACTGTTAACTCGAGCCACACCTCGAGCAGACGCGCATCTCCGCTTCGTCGAGGCCCAGCCTCGAGCAAACACACCCTCCGCTTCGCCGAGCCCAGCCTCGTCGAGCGAACCTGCGTTTCCCGTTTCGCCCGAGCCTCCCGGCCAGGCTCGGACGGACGAGCGATAGTCTCCGTCTCGCCCGAGCCTTTCCGCCAGGCCTCGAGCGGACGATCGTTTCCGATTCGCCCGAGCCCGTTTCGCCCGAGCCCTTGCACAGTGCTCTTTTTTTTTTTGAAAAGTTGTGAACAGTGTTCTTATTTCATCTTTTTGTATGATTTTCTGTGTTGCTCTAAAAATTCTGAAAATTTTACAGTTGACTCTTTTACTGTGTGTAGTATTTTATAAAAATAAGAAACTTGACTTTTCTGCAACAATTAAAAAATGAAAAATCCTCCTTTTAATTAATAAATGGATAGTTTTAGATTTTTAAAATCATGCTTAACTCCAAAAATTATGAAATTTGTTTTGACATCTAGTTACACCATGATGAACCTATGAGTTTAATTTGGTAAATTTTGGAGCAAACTGTACAACACAACCTTTTAAAATAAATTAGGAAAAATAGAAAAGTATTTAGGAATCGTGTTGTATGGTGTGACCTTTCGGATTGTTTGCTGTTCATAGACCCCCACCCGTCTGGTCTATGATGTTGTGTGCCATGCCTTGGTCTATGCTTAGGTTAAGTCAATGATGCTTAAAAGGTTTAACTAATCTTGCCTAAAAGTAAAGATAGGTAACTCTGTGTCTACTCTAGAATAAGTAGTTTTGTCTTGTGCTTTTGTTCATGTCAGCATCCTCTTAAGCATACATCATTGCATGTGTAGTGACTGAAGGAGAAGGTGTCAAGGTCGAGGCAGCTGCTGACGGACTGACCCCCGAGACGACTCCGAGCTCCGACGACTGCCCCGTCGCCCTCGAGCCTGCCCTTTTTGCTCTTCAAGGCAAGCCCCGGTGCATTTAACCCTTCCTTGAATTTATAAAATGATTTCCTTAAATGCTTTTGAGTTAAATTATTGCATTAGGTTTATAGGAGTTGTGTGCTATCCTAATTGATGCACTATCCACCTTGACCACTGCTACACCGATACCTACTTTTCAAAAGTATTTGAAAAATGCTTAGCAATGCTCATTGAATTAGACTTTGCAATAAAAATGCCAATTTCAAAGTGTGATCACTAGAGATGAATTATATCAAGGGTTTTGGTTATACTTCCCGATCGATGACTGCTTGCCTAGCTAGCATGTGGTCATTGTCGAGAAGGGGTTGTCCGCGCGTACGTGCCGTCATGTTGTAGTCCGGGACTCAACAGTTGACACCGACCGGGACAGGGTTTTAAAAACCAACAGGACCTGTACTCCGGGTTAGAGTCCCGAGGTGCTTGTTGCTGGAGGGAAAACCGACAGGACCTGTACTCCCGGGTTAGAGTCCCGAGGTGCTTGTCGCTGGCGGAAAAATGTAGGGACCATCCGTATGGGGGCCTGCTGGTCAAGACTTGTAACTATTCACATACTTCGGAAAGCTCTGGCTCCGAGAAATCCTTTATTGGACCGACAACCGCGCACTGGGAGTGGAGAGATGGCGGAAGTAGCATGTACCCACGTGGGTTAGAGTCCCGGATTGGAGTGGTGTTACTGTACTTCCGGGTGGCGTAGGACCGGGCCCAATCTTGGAGGAATCGTGGTAGACGAGTTGGCATATGCAAGCTTGGGTGCTACATATGCAGTGTGGATAGGGATCCTCAGCTGAGTATTATTTATCCGGATTAACGTTGCTCCTCGGTTATGGAGACTTGGTCCACTGACTGTCAACGGAGAGTGGTTCTCAACTAGGAATGTTTTGAAATGTAAAATGAATCATGAACGATGAAGAATTGAGGAATACTGAATCTTTCCAAAATAAAATAAGGTTTACAAAAATGCTTTTCTGCAAAATACTTGATCTTGCTTAAGCCTTACCTTGACTACCCTAAGCCTCTCATTCTGAGTCTTCTCCCTTTTTTTAGTCGGGTAAGTCTTGTTGAGTACCCCAGTACTCAGGGTTTGTTACCCATGTTGCAGGTGTGTCAGAAACCCCGATGTGTCTTGCACCCTGCTGTGTGACCATCGTCCAGGAAGAGGCCGATGAGGCCGAAGAATAGTTGTACACCTCGGGCTGGGTGATTATAAGTATCTTTGCTGTTCTCCACTATGTTGCCTATGTCTATTTCTATTGTCAAGACTTGGTCTGTAATAACTGCACCTTAATTTCTATTTGGAACCCTGTTTGTAAAACTAATGTTATTTAAGTCTTCCGCTCTTTATTCCGATGTTATTTGTAAAAGTATGCAATGCTGTAACCGAATTGTGAGATGATCCTGCGGACATTGGGCACTGATGGCCCGGTGGCGAACAGGTTTTAATCACATGGAACATGGGTTCGGCTGTCAGAGGTTGACAGGGACACGTGGGCCATGAGATTAGGGCCGTTCCGTCACAGAGTGGTATCGGAGCATCTCACTTTAACGTTGCAGTGTTTGTTTTTGCGAAAACTTCAAAAGACCTTTTGAGTCCAAACAAACTAAACTTGACTATCTTGAGTCCAAATTGCTTCTCTCATCTTGTCTCTCTTGTGGCAACACTAGCTAGTGGAACAACATGTTTTAAGCCCTATGTAACATATTTATTTATTGCATTGCCTTGTTCCGTAGGAACGATTCATGCATCATGTCATAATCACTTAAGTTAACTTCCTCTCTAAGTTCGTTTGGGGTAGAATGCCTATGCCTTCCTTTTCTGCTAGCCTTCTCATCTATAACCTCTTGTCCAGACATGGCCCGCATCAAGCTGACCGCCCGCAAGTCGACTGGACCGAATGGTGTGCCACGCCACCAGCTGGCGCCACGTGCGGAGAAGAGACTGGAGAATCCTCCAATGGTCGTCGTTTTCCCGTCGCACCCGTAAGAACCTGAAGGAGGAAATCAAGAATCTGAAGGCTGAGCTGGAGAACTTGGAGCACGACTTCTACCACTCACGCCTGGAGTTTTATGAGGCACGAGCTTCCCTGGAGCAGGCCAACCGGAACACGGTTCGCGCCATCGAGCAGCGTAATGATGCTTGGATCGCGAGGATGTCACTAGAGCCGAGCTCCACGGACTGCAGCAGTACACCGCTCAGATCGAGCAGTTCAATGATATGCTTCATGAGGAAGTACACCAGCTGCACAACCAGCTCCACCCCGTGATTCCACCAGTTGCTGAGGACCCCGAAGACGGAGTCGTGGAGGAACCTGAAGTGGAACCTGCTGAAGATGTCCACGTTGAGATGATGAGATGAGGAGGAAGAGCCTGAGCTTATCATCGAGGATGATGATGATGACGAAGAGTTGATCTTCATCGATGACGACTAGACTCCTTGTGTCTGTACCATCTGCTTACCTAAAACCTTAGACTAGGTTTGGGGGCGTTAGTCTGTCTGTTGCCAAGTCTGGCATGTATCTTTTTCATATCTTTTCCCCTTATCAGTCTGTTGTCATCTTTATCAAGCCAGCTATCTTTGTATCAGTGAAGTTATCAATCAAGTCGTTTCAGAACCTTTGTCCATATATGCTGAGTTCCGAGTTCCTTATACAGATGCCTGTGAACACCCGTACCGGAGCCGGAGGTGCTGGAGATGACCGTCTCCCAAACCCTCCACCTGTACCAGCTACCCTAGCAGATGCCATTGCAGCCTTGGCCGCCGCTGCCAATCTGATGGCTCAGAATCAAGGACAGCAGAATGTTGGTCACCGTGGTCGTCACAACCAAGAGACCACCTATGTGGATTTCACCGAGACCCGTCCACCGGTCTTTACGAGGGCCGATGAACCCCTTGAAGCTGATGACTGGCTCCGCACCATGGAGCAGAAGTTCAGTCTTCTCGCTGTACCGACATCCAGAAGCCCCGGTTCGCTTCCAGCAGCAACTTCGTGGTCCAGCAAGCGCTTGGTATGCCAACCTGTTGGCTGCCCAGCCAGAGGGTCATCAGATGACCTGGGAAGAGTTCCGCACGGCTTTCCGTGCACATCACATCCCTTCGGGATTAATGAAGATGAAGCTTGATCAGTTTCTGGCACTGCAGCAGAAGGACTCCACAGTGATGCAGTATGTGGGTCAGTTCAACCATCTTAGCCAGTATGCCTCAGAGTATGTCAACACAGATGAGAAGAAGAGGGATTGTTTCCTTAGAGGTCTGCATCCCAAGATTCGCAGAAGTATGTCCAATAACCTGACCGGTTCGTATCATGATGCCGTTGACCGGGCTGTTGCTTTTGAGGAGAGCAACCGTCAGTATCAAGAGGAAAAGAAGAAGAAGAAAGCAGGATCCAGCGGTTTCTCTGGCAGTCACAAGCGCCAGAAGATCATATACCACCCCAGTCACCACCAAAATCGCCTACCTTACCCCAACCAGCAAGTGGTCGTCCGTACCGCGGCCACCACCCATAATGCCAACCAGCAGAGTGCCACACAGCCGAACGCCCCAGGTGTTCGTATCACCATCCACAAACAGCCTACAACCATCCCTGCTACAACTGCGGCCAACTTGGCCACTGGTCTCGTGAGTGCCCAAAGCCCAAGAGGTATGCTCAGAATGCTCAGAAGGGTCCTGGAGGATCTCAGCAGCAGCACCGTGCCCAGCAGCAGCATGTCCAGAAAGGCAAGATTGTTAAGAAGCACGGGCAAGTCTACTACACCGCTGTTGGCGACATCCCAGAAGGAGAGCCCGTCATGATCGGTAGGTTTCCTGTTGCCAATCACCCTGCAGTTGTGTTGTTTGATTCTGGTGCATCGCATTCCTTCATCAGTCGTACTTTTGTCATCAAGCATGAGATATCAATTGAGGATTTAAAAGAAAATTCTGCATATTTTCGCCTGGAGGGCGTATAAGTACTAAGGAAATGGTTCGCAGTATACCAGTAATGTTGGGGAAACATGTATTCCCACACCATGATAGTGCTTCGTGATCAGGAGATAGATGTCATCCTAGGCATGAATTGGATGTGTCAGTATAAGGCCATGATCGACATCTTGAATAGAGTTGTGAGAGTGGAGATTCCTAACAGTACCTCCAAACTCCTTCTCCACTCCCGATGCCTCCAAAACCAGCAGCCACGCAGTTGAAATGCCACCTATGTTCAAGAAACCAGAGACATCCCCGTGGTCTGCGAATTCCCTGATTGTTTTCCAGAGGATTTACCTGGTTTGCCTCCTGACCGTGATGTTGAGTTTGCCATAGAGCTAAAGCCCGGGACTGCTCCTTATATCCCGCAGAGCTTATCGAATGCCTCCAGAGAGAGTGGCAGAACTAAAAATCCAATTACAAGATTTGTTGGACAAGGGTTTCATTCGCCCAAGCTCGTCTCCTTGGGGCTGTCCTGCAATCTTTGTAAAGAAGAAAGACAAGACTCTCAGAATGTGCATTGATTATCGCCCACTCAATGAGGTCACCATCAAAAACAAATATCCCTTGCCTCGTATTGATCTTCTCTTTGGACCAGTTAGCTGGAGCCAAAGTATTCTCCAAGATCGATCTCAGATCTGGCTACCACCAAATAAAGATTCGTCCTGAAGATATTCCTAAAACAGCTTTCACCACCAGATACGGCCTATAGAGTATTTGGTCATGTCCTTCGGTTTGACCAATGCCCCGCTCATTTCATGTACCTCATGAACTCTGTGTTCATGCCAGAGCTGATAAATTCGTGGTCGTGTTCATTGACGACATTCTTGTCTACTCAAAGACCCCGAAAGATGCATGCCAATCATCTTCGTATCGTTCTATCCCGTCTCAGAGAGCACCAGCTTTATGCCAAGTTCAGTAAATGTGAGTTCTGGTTAGATCAGATACAGTTCCTTGGTCATGTCCTATCCGCTGAAGGTGTGTCAGTTGACCCTGGTAAAGTGGCAGACATTCTGGATTGGAAGCCACCTACCACTGTTCATCAAGTCCGCAGCTTCATGGGAATGGCTGGATATTATCGCCGTTTCATTCCGGATTTCTCCAGAATCGCCAAGCCTATCACCGAGTTAGTAAAGAATTCTGTGAAGTTTGTCTGGTCACCAGCCTGTGAGCAAGCCTTTCAAACTCTGAAGAAATTGTTAACCACATCACCTGTGCTAGCCCAGCCGAACATCGAGAAACCCTTTGATGTCTACTGTGATGCATCTGGTACTGGTTTGGGCTGCGTTTTGATGCAAGAAGGTCGAGTGATCGCATATGCCTCCCGACAGCTTAAGCGACATGAAGAGAATTATCCAACTCATGATCTCGAGTTAGCAGCAGTAGTGCATGCCTTGAAGATCTGGCGTCATTATCTGTTGGGCAGTACCTGCAATGTGTACACAGATCACAAGAGCCTGAAGTATATCTTCACTCAAGAAGAATTGAACATGAGGCAGAGAAGATGGCTGGAATTGATTAAGGACTATGATATCGAAGTGCGTTACCATCCAGGTAAAGCGAATGTGGTCGCCGATGCACTCAGTCGCAAGTCGTATTGCAACTGTATGATATGAAATCCTATGAATCTTCCCTATGCTATGAACTAGAGAAGCTGGGTATTGAAATGGTTCCACAAGGAAGTCTAGGCAATGTCAGAGTAGAAACCTCTATCAGAGAACAGATCATAGCTGCACAGAAAGATAACCCCGGAATCAAGCACATCATCGAAAAGGTTCAAGTTGGAAAGGCTGATTGTTTCAGGATTGATGATAAAGGAGTGGTATGGTTCAAGACCGTCTAGTAGTTCCTAAAGTGTCTGAGTTAAGAAAGTTAATCCTTGATGAAGCACACTTGACTAGATTCTCCATCCACCCCGGCAGCAACAAAATGTACCAGGATTTGAAGCAGCAATTCTGGTGGACAAAGATGAAGATTGAAATCGCTCGCTATGTCGCTCGCTGATACTTGTCAGAAAGTCAAAGCCGTGCACATGAAGCCTGGAGGAGAATTGCAGCCTTTATCTGTACCTGCTTGGAAATGGGACGATATCAGTATGGATTTTATCAATGGTCTACCCAAGACATCAAGAGGTTTTGATTCCATATGGGTGATCGTGGATCGTCTCACTAAGCAAGCTCACTTCCTGCCAGTGAAGACCAGTTACACCGTTCCCACATATGCCGCTTTATACAAGACAACATAGTCAAACTTCACGGCATACCCAAGACCATTATCTCTGATCGTGGTACCCAGTTTGTCGCAAAGTTTTGGAAAGCGTTCCATACCTCACTTGGAACCAAGTTACTGCATAGTACAGCATATCATCCGCAAAACAGATGGACAGACTGAACGAGTCAACCAAGTGTTGGAGGACATGTTGAGAGCCTGCGTGCTAACCTTCGCAGATACTTGGGATAATTGTTTGCCCTTGGCGGAATTCTCATATAACAACAGTTACCAAGATAGCATCAAAATGGCACCCTTTGAAGCACTGTACGGCCGCCGTTGTCGTACACCTCTCAGTTGGTCTGAACCTGGAGAAAGAGAATTCTTTGGAGTCGACCTAGTGAAAGATATGGAAAAAAAGTCAAGCAAATACAAGAGAATATGAAGATTGCACAGTCTCGACAGAAGAGCTATGCTGACAAAAGACGTCGACCTCTGAAGTTTCAAATCGGAGATTATGTGTATCTGAAGGTCTCACCCACCAAAGGAGTCACTCGTTTTGGAGTGAAAGGGAAGTTAGCACCTCGCTATATTGGTCCCTTTGAGATTCTGGATCGCTGTGGCAAGGTAGCTTACAAGCTGAGTTGCCCGATCATCTTTCAGCAGTTCACAATGTGTTTCACGTCTCCCAACTCAAGAAGTGTCTCCGAGTGCCCGAACATGTGGTTGAAGTTGAAGGCGTTGAGCTAGAACCAGATCTGTCATACTCTGAATATCCAGTTCGTGTATTGGATCACAAGGACCGTGTTACCCGGAGAACTACCACGAGATGGTACAAGATCCAATGGAACCAACACTCTGAAGAAGAAGCCACTTGGGAATCTGAAGACTTCTTAGCAAAGAACTATCCCGACTTTCTCGATACTCTGTAGATGTAAGGTTTTGCCTTTTTCCTTCTTAAGACGTGGAATCTCGGGGCGAGATTTCTTTTAGGGGGAAGGTTGTAACACCTCTGGTGTTAATCTGTAATTAACCTGACATGTCATCATCATTAGTCTTAATCATTCTCTTCATACTTGTGTGTCTCCCTTATGCATGTGCATTTGTCCCCTTTTGTGTGTAGTGTTTCCCTTTTCAAAAACCCTAAAAGCCCTCACCTTCCTTTAAGGGCAAAATGGTATTTCACTCTGTGTCTAGCTTGGTGTATTTCTTATTCCTTTGATGTCTTGTAGATATGTTGTGTTGACCAAAGATCAAAAATCAGAATTTGATTTCAAATCCCTTTGCAAAACCCTGATTTCCAAACCCTGGATTTTATCCCTTTTTTTTTGTAATTCAAAAATTATTCAAAATTTGGGGTTGGTCCAAAAAGCAAAGTTGTAGGTCTGGCCAAGAGCAACAACTTTGGTATTTTCAAATTTTCAAGTTGCAGTGCAAAATGTTGAGTTATTTCAAACTCCAACTTTTGTCCCCTTTTCAGTTTTCAAAAAATTTGCTTTAACTATCGACTCTGTGCATGAGCATTAAAGCTCGGGGGCCCCGCCTCCGGCAAGGCCGCCGCGCCGCGCGCGAGCCTCGCCGCCCATGCCGAGCCGGCCGACCCGCGCCCGTGCCGCACGCGGCCAAGCGCTGGCGCTCGCTCTCTCTCTCCGGCCCCTACCTACCGCCTGCCTTCGCCGTTCCCTAACCCTCCCTCTTCCCCTCGGCCGCGGACAGCGCGCAGTTGTCGGCCGCCGGCAACCGCCCCGCCGCGCGCAGTCGCCCGACCGCACCGAGCCGCCCTACCGTGCTCCCTACCTTCTTCAATGCCGTCCGAACACTCGCACTCCTCGCCCGGACCCCTCCCTGGCTCCACCCGCGACTATAAGAAGCCGCCGAGTCCGCCATTCCTCCGCCATCGGCGAGCTCCGTGAGCCCGAGTCTCCAGACCACCCCAGCACCAGCCGAGCCCGCCGCTGCCATCGCCTGGAGCTGCTCCACCTTCCCGAGCAACCAATTTCACCCCTCCGCTCCTCCCCTCGCCGGCGCAGAAGCTTCTTCCTCGACTCCGGCATACGGCCGCGTTTCGGCCGCACGAGAAATTCGCCGCCGTGAGTTTCCCTCCCGTCCCTCCGACCCCTGCCCTTTGTTCCTCACCTCCGTGCGCTCCTAACCGCTCCTCGGTGATCCCTTTCGGTGGACAGAGCCGCCGGACGTCGTTCGCCGCCAGAGAGCTCCGCCGGAGCACCTCCACCGTCGAACTCCCGTCTCCGACCCCGCACCGCCTCGCCGAGACTACCATCCGACTCACGGTGAGCCCCCGAATCTTTTCCCGCCCTCGGGTTTTCCCAGCGCAAGTCCCGAGCAGCCGGACCGCCGTCCGCCTCGCCTGCGATTCGCCCGAACCTCCCAGCTCGAGCACACGTTCACTGTTAACTCGAGCCACACCCTCGAGCACACGTTCACTGTTAACTCGAGCCACACCCTCGAGCACACGTTCACTGTTAACTCGAGCCACACCCTCGAGCAGACGCGCATCTCCGCTTCGTCGAGCCCAGCCTCGAGCAAACACACCCTCCGCTTCGCCGAGCCCAGCCTCGAGCGAACCTGCGTTTCCCGTTTCGCCCGAGCCTCCCGGCCAGGCCTCGGACGGACGAGCGATAGTCTCCGTCTCGCCGAGCCTTTCCGCCAGCCTCGAGCGGACGATCGTTTCCGATTCGCCCGAGCCCGTTTCGCCCGAGCCCTTGCACAGTGCTCTTTTTTCTTTTGAAAAGTTGTGAACAGTGTTCTTATTTCATTTTTGTATGATTTTCTGTGTTGCTCTAAAATTTGAAAATTTTACAGTTGACTCTTTACTGTGTAGTATTTTATAAAATAAGAAACTTGACTTTTCTGCAACAATTAAAAATGAAAAATCCTCCTTTTAATTAATAAATGGATAGTTTTAGATTTTTAAAATCATGCTTAACTCCAAAAATTATGAAATTTGTTTTGACATCTAGTTACACCATGATGAACCTATGAGTTTAATTTGGTAATTTTGGAGCAACTGTACAACACAACCTTTAAAATAAATTAGGAAAAATAGAAAAGTATTTAGGAATCGTGTTGTATGGTGTGACCTTTCGGATTGTTTGCTGTTCATAGACCCCCACCCGTCTGGTCTATGATGTTGTGATGCCATGCCTTGGTCTATGCTTAGGTTAAGTCAATAATGCTTAAAAGGTTAACTAATCTTGCCTAAAAGTAAAGATAGGTAACTCTGTGTCTACTCTAGAATGAGTAGTTTTGTCTTGTGCTTTGTTCATGTCAGCATCCTCTTAAGCATACATCATTGCATCCGTGTAGTGACTGAAGGAGAAGGTGTCAAGGTCGAGGCAGCTGCTGACGGACTGACCCCCGAGACGACTCCGAGCTCCGACGACTGCCCCGTCGCCCTCGAGCCTGCCTTTTTGCTCTTCAAGGCAAGCCCCGGTGCATTAACCCTTCCTTGAATTTATAAAATGATTTCCTTAAATGCTTTTGAGTTAAATTATTGCATTAGGTTTATAGGAGTTGTGTGCTATCCTAAATTGATGCACTATCCACCTTGACCACTGTACCCCGATACCTACTTTTTCAAAAGTATTTGAAAAATGCTTAGCAATGCTCATTGAATTAGACTTTGTGCAATAAAAATGCCAATTTCAAAAGTGTGATCACTGAGATGAATTATATCAAGGGTTTTGGTTATACTTCCCGATCGATGACTGCTTGCCTAGCTAGCATGTGGTCATTGTCGAGAAGGGGTTGTCCGCGCGTACGGTGCCGTCATGTTGTAGTCCGGGACTCAACAGTTGACACCGACCGGACAGGGTTTTAAAAACCAACAGGACCTGTACTCCCGGGTTAGAGTCCCGAGGTGCTTGTTGCTGGAGGAAAACCGACAGGACCTGTACTCCGGGTTAGAGTCCCGAGGTGCTTGTCGCTGGCGGAAAAATGTAGGGACCATCCGTATGGGGGCCTGCTGGTCAAGACTTGTAACTATTCACATACTTCGGAAAGCTCTGGCTCCGAGAAATCCTTTATTGGACCGACAACCGCGCACTGGGAGTGGAGAGATGGCGGAAGTAGCATGTACCCACGTGGGTTAGAGTCCCGGATTGGAGTGGTGTACTGTACTTCCGGGTGGCGTAGGACCGGGCCCAATCTTGGAGGAATCGTGGTAGACGAGTTGGCATATGCAAGCTTGGGTGCTACATATGCAGTGTGGATAGGGATCCTCAGCTGAGTATTATTTATCCGGATTAACGTTGCTCCTCGGTTATGGAGACTTGGTCCACTGACTGTCAACGGAGAGTGGTTCTCAACTAGGAATGTTTTGAAATGTAAAATGAATCATGAACGATGAAGAATTGAGGAATACTGAATCTTTCCAAAATAAAATAAGGTTTACAAAAATGCTTTTCTGCAAATACTTGATCTTGCTTAAGCCTTACCTTGACTACCCTAAGCCTCTCATTCCTGAGTCTTCTCCCTTTTTCTTAGTCGGGTAAGTCTTGTTGAGTACCCCAGTACTCAGGGTTTGTTACCCATGTTGCAGGTGTGTCAGAAACCCCGATGTGTCTTGCACCCTGCTGTGTGACCATCGTCCAGGAAGAGGCCGATGAGGCCGAAGAATAGTTGTACACCCTCGGCTGGGTGATTATAAGTATCTTTGCTGTTCTCCACTATGTTGCCTATGTCTATTTCTATTGTCAGAACTTGGTTTGTAATAACTGCACCTTAATTTCTATTTGGAACCCTGTTTTGTAAAACTAATGTTACTTAAGTCTTCCGCTCTTTATTCCCGCGATGTTATTTGTAAAAGTATGCAATGCTGTAACCGAATTGTGAGATGATCCTGCGGACATTGGGCACTGATGTAGCCCGGTGGCGAACAGGTCTTAATCACATGGAACATGGGTTCGGCTGTCAGAGGTTGACAGGGACACGTGGGCCATGGGATTAGGGTCGTTCCGTCACATAGCCCTTCAGCCCCTGACCAACCCGTCTGCCTTCCGAGGATCCTCATACATGAAAGCAATCTCATTATCTGTCAGAGTCCTCTCCTGGTGCAGACTATCAAGCTCTCTATCCTCGCTGCCCAAATCGAGGATCCTAGCAAAGGTCTCAAAAGTGACTTGTAGTGTCGACCCTCGGTCATCCAATGCATCTCCTCCACCACATTATCAACATAGAGCGTTGCATGAAACTGATGGATGATCTCGGTATTCCAATTGTAGCTGAAACCCATCAAGTCATACATATTTCTCTCCTTGCAAGCTGCCACAACCTTGTTAATATCACGATCATGCTTGGCCTCCAAGTGCTCCCAATCAACATACTTCATACTCAGAATCTTTTGCTTCTTGGCACTGTACAGGACTGAACGATAGAAGTCGGAATGGAACTCATTCCAGAACCTGTAGTCAATGCCCATGTCTTTCTAAAGTTGTAGGGATTGAGCTAGCGCTGTGTCTTCACCGAGCTGAACTGCTGGTAGTAAGACACTGGCTGCCTGTCCTTGGTGTCCTGTGGAGGCCCCTCTTGCACATCCTCTGTGTACGACTGCAAGTGGGCTCTGCTACCCTCTGCCAGATGCTCTGGTGTATTGGGATAAAGGTCATCCCGAATCTATCGCCCTTGCATCTGCAGGCGAGCCTCGTCACGGATCTGCTGCCTTGCTGAAACATCCCTTGGGAACTAGAGCCACCTCGGCGAGATGGCTGCTTGCTCCTCCCCCTGAGCGGATCCATCCTTTGCTTCACCCTCTCTCATCACCTCTTCCGCCCGACATCAAAACATGGAAACTGTGAATTAGAAGACTGCATAAGAGCTAGTAGGTTATAGTGAGGCAATAGACTTTATGGATAGGGTGTTACTTCGATCAAACCCCTGCTCATGGTCCGGCACTGCCGCGCACAGCGCGCACTGCGGCGCGGGCAGGCCAGATCTGAGCCAAGGAACACCACATCCATCACTCCTACTGCCTCCCTATCATCTACAAACCCTTCTACAACCTCTAAGTACAACAACCATGGCGCATTTTACAAATCGGGAAAACTAGGGTTAAGGATTTGAAACTTCACCTTGAGATGGAAAGATGAGGGAAGGAGATCCTAGGAGACAGGAAGCCGGCGAAGCACCGAGGGGGATCTTCGGCCGGCACTGCCGGAGGCTGGATTCGCCGTAGAAGACTCCGGAGGAGCACTCTCCTTCTCCTTCCCAAAACCGCCCGAGAGAGAGAGAAGAGAGAGGGTGTCTTGCGGTTGTGGATAAGAATGAATGAAGAGAGAGAGGGTGGAGCCGTCGGGTGAGGATAGAAACATTTTCCCTTTGTCCCACACGGTAACAGTCGAATCAGGCTGAATCGACTAGTCACGGCACTACCGCGCCGAGCGCGCGGCACCGCCGGGGCCCAGCAGTTCCGCGGTGGCCCGGCACTGCCGGACAGTTACCTCCAGAACATCTTTATCTCTAGGCTACTACAACTCTTCCTTGGAGTGGACACGTACAACTTGCATGTGTATGACCAGTGACAATCAATCAATACAAAACAATGGTCATTTCAAGCAAGTTTCTTTCTTAAAGATTTTGAAACACAATATATGAAAGTTTTGAAATTGGTTTTGCCTAGGTCATACTAGTTGATCAATCAAGCATGCTAGGTTTCAAACTACGTTACGAGAGTCAAGTATATTTAGTTCACTTCTCAAAGCACAAAACCTTGACTCATCGAGAGGCTTAGTGAAGATATCGGCTAGTTGTTTGTCGGTGCTCACATGACGAATTGCGATATCTCCTTTGATTTCATGATCTCTCAAGAAGTGATGTCGGATGTCTATATGTTTGGTTCTTGAGTGACTCACTGGGTTGTTTGCAAGTTTTATGGCACTTTCATTGTCACACAAGAGTGGGATATGGGTGAAATGACATCCGAAGTCACGAAGGGTTTGCCTCATCCAAAGTAGTTGCGCACAACATGCACCTGCTGCAACATACTCGGCCTCGGCTGTGGAAGGGCTACACAATTTTGCTTTTTAGAACCCCAAGACACTAAGGAGCATCCAAGGAATTGACATGTCCCCGAAGTGCTTTTTCGATCTACTTTACAACCGGCATAATCGGAATCCGAATAGCCAAGTAGTTCGAACTTGGAGCCCTTAGGATACCACAAGCCAAGGTTTGGTGTGTGAACTAGATATCTCAAGATTCTCTTAACGGCCACTAAGTGACACTCTTTCGGGTTAGCTTGAAATCTAGCACACATGCACACACTAAGCATAATATCGGGCCTAGATGCGCATAAGTAAAGTAGAGAGCCGATCATGGAGCGATATACCTTGATGTCCACGGCTTTCCCTTCCTCATTGAGATCAAGATGTCCATTAGTTGGCATGGGAGTTTTGATAGGCTTGGCGTTCACCATGTCAAACTTCCTCAACATATCATGGGTGTACTTGGTTTGGCAAAGAAAAGTCCCTTCCTTCAATTGCTTGATTTGAAAACCAAGGAAGAACTTGAGCTCACCCATCATAGACATCTCAAATCTCTTAGTCATGATCCTACTAAACTCATCACAAAAGATTTGTTAGTACTACCAAATATTATGTCATCGACATATATTTGGCACACAAAAATATCTCCATTGACTTTATGAGTGAAGAGAGTAGGATCGGCTTTGCCTATTTCAAAGCCTTGTTTAAGCAAGAATTCCTTAAGGCATTCATACCATGCTCTAGGTGCTTGTTTAAGCCCATAGAGCGCCTTTTGGAGTTTGAAGACATGGTTGGGGAACTTGGGATCTTCAAAACCCGGTGGTTGCTCAACATACACCAACTCTTGTATAGGGCCATTGAGAAATGCACTCTTCACATCCATTTGATATAGCTTGAAGTTGTGATGGGCTGCATAGGCTAGAAGAATCCGAATGGCTTCAAGCCTAGCAACCGGTGCATACGTTTCTTCAAAGTCCAAACCCTCTACTTGAGTGAATCCTTGAGCTACCAATCTTGCCTTGTTCCTTGTCACCACACCTTCTTCATCTTGCTTGTTGCGGAAGACCCATTTGGTTCCAATGACATTGGTATTTGGTCTTTCCACAAGTGACCATACTTGATTGCGCTCGAAGTTGTTGAGCTCCTCTTGCATGGCCATCACCCAATCTGGATCTTCAAGAGCTTCTTCTACCTTGAGAGGTTCCAAAGAGGAAACAAACGAGTAATATTGACAGAAATTTGCCAAATGAGAGCGTGTCGTTACCCCCTTTCGAAGACTCCCAAGGATGTTGTCAACGGGATGGTCTCGTTGAATAGTTTGCTTGAGCCTTGGATGATCTATGGGTTCTGCTACATCTTCGGCATCTTCTTCATCTTGCTCGAAGATGGGTTGTAGGTTCACTCCACGAAGTGGAGTGGCTGCAGCTGCCCTGGAAGTGCCGGTACTGCTGGGCTCTGCCCGGCACTGCCGGGGTTGTGGCCGGCACTGCCGGGGACTGTATGTCACCAGTCCCAGCAGGGGCTTCAGCTTGAGGACCATCCTGATCAGTAGCCTGCTGTTCTTGTGGTCTAATATCACCAATGGCTAATTGCTTGATTGCTTCGCAAGGTGGTTCCTCATTTCCTACAACAACTTCATCAACTTGCTCTACTTGAGAGCCGTTAGTTTCATCAAACGTCACGTCTATCGCTATTTCAACCTTGCCGGAGGCCTTGTTGAAAACACGATAGGCATGCTCGTTTGATCCATAACCGAGAAGAAAACCTTCATCAACCTTAGATGCGAACTTAGAGGCTTTGGGTTCTTGTTCAATATGAAACATTTGCACCCAAAGACTCTAAAGTAAGACACCTTTGGCTTGTTACCGGTGAGCAGCTCATAGGAGGTCTTCTTTCTTCTCTTGTGGAGGTAGAGGTGGTTGATTGCATGGCAAGCGGTATTGACGGCTTCGGCCCAAAAGATGTCCGGCGTCTTGTACTCATCAAGCATCGTCCTTGCCATGTCAATGAGTGTTCTATTCTTCTCTCCACCACACACCATTGTTGGGGTGATGTAGGAACTGAAAACTCATGCTTGATGCCCTCCTCATCAAGAAACTCTTCCACTTGGGTGTTTCGGAATTCGGTTCCATTGTCACTACGAACTTTCTT